>CM033981.1:42421513-42684849 GCA_019706035.1 Raphanus raphanistrum subsp. raphanistrum | reverse complement strand
AAGCTATTCACTCGGACAAAGCCAAGAAGCTCCTTGAAGATCACCGTATCGGTGAACTAATCACCACTGGCTACGACTCTTCCCCTAATGTCTCCGTCCACGGTGGCTCCAACGTAGTTCCTTTGTTAGCTCCTATAAAAGAGCTTGCTCCTCCAAAGAACATTGCATTGGTCAACCCACGTGAGAAAGTCCCAGTCAGACTCATCGAGAAGACTTCTATCTCTCACGATGTTCGTAGGTTCCGGTTCGCATTGCCATCAGAAGACCAGCAGCTTGGTCTACCCGTGGGGAAACACATTTTCCTCTGTGCCAACATCAACGATAAGCTGTGTCTTAGAGCCTATACTCCGACCAGCACGGTCGACGCCGTTGGACATATCGACTTAGTCATCAAAGTTTACTTCAAAGATGTTCATCCAAGATTCCCCAACGGAGGACTCATGTCACAACACCTAGACTCGTTATCAATCGGTGCGGTTTTAGACATCAAAGGTCCATTAGGACACATCGAATATACAGGCAAAGGCAACTTTATGGTCAACGGTAAACCCAAGTTTGCCAAGAAACTAGCCATGCTAGCCGGAGGAACAGGCATCACTCCGATCTACCAAATCATTCAATCAATACTAAGTGATCCAGAGGATGAAACCGAGATGTATGTGGTTTATGCAAACCGAACCGAGGATGACATACTTGTTAGAGAAGAGCTGGAAGGATGGGCTAATAAGCATAAGGAGAGGCTAAAGATTTGGTACGTTGTTGAAATCGCAAAAGAAGGTTGGAATTATAGCACCGGGTTTATCACCGAAGATGTGCTTAGAGAACATATCCCGGGAGGTCTAGAAGGTGAATCGCTTGCGCTGGCGTGTGGACCACCTCCTATGATTAAGTTCGCTTTGCAGCCTAATCTTGAGAAGATGGGTTACAACGTGGAGGAAGATCTCCTGATCTTCTAATTAAGAAGAATGGTTCAAAATTTATATATATGCAATAACAATTATCGCTTTTGTAAATACATTGTTATTTGGGTGCTTTTGTTTGAGTTTGTATTCCAAATGTATAATGTATTGTATTGTTATGGTTTATGTTGTTGTTGATGATTATGATAATGATAAATGATGAAAGCATCACGTAACTCAAAACTTTTCGTGTCTTGTCTTTAAATAAAGTTACTGACTTACTGGTGTTATATAGTTCAGAGATTATATCATGTGCTATTTATTCAACCACGCCTGGTAAACGTTTTGTCGTCTAATGCTGAGTTCCAAAATTAGTTACCACTTACCACTTGTGATTGATTGAGTTGCTTTCAATTATCAGTGACGCAAAAGAAAGAAAAAACATACAAAACACGTTTGCAACTATACACAATTATGGTACAGTGCCTCTTCGATACAAGAAAGGTGAAAAGATCTAAAGTGGAGTTTTGGTTTGGCCCGACAAGATTCGTGGTCTGTATGCATTTTACATCAATAGGAAGAACAGCTAATAAATAATGAGTAATAAAATAGTTAGTTTACAGAAAAAGTAGTAATGAAATATTTTTATACTATTAGCTAAGAAGAGAATACGTGTGATAAAACGTAACTAATTAAAGACTCAAAATCACTACTTCAGTGGTTATCTTTAGTCATTTTGAAATTGAATACTTTGGAAATTTTCTTGGTATCAAATCGAGCTACAAGTAAATATGGTAAGTAATTAAAAGTTAATGAGGCAGACTGAGACACCCTGCTAATTTAATTTACAAGTGTACATATCCGTGTCCTTGTTAATAATATAGCTCCAGAGTCATGCATGGTTTTCTTTTTCTTCACGACATATTGGGCACTCATAATTTAAAATCTCATATAGACTAATATATGCAATTTCTCTGTATATATAAACTTGCCGTTTTAAACATAAGTATCTCAAAAATCGAATCAATATCCATGAAGAAGTGGTTTATGATAAAATATATATCTCGGTCTCGAATCGCCTCAACAATGTATATATGAGAGATGTAGAATGAAGATTGAAGACGTACGTTACATTTTTGTCTTTGATTATTTACATACACAATATTCTAACGCATCCATCTCATACGCTATATTCTAAACGCTTCGATCTCTCGCATAAATTATGAGTGTTCCTCTAAACTATAAAATTCTCCTACCATTTATTTAATAGAAAATTCTTCAAATGCATATGGAAAGTAGTTACCTTTTAGATCTTTAATAACAGAGAAGGAAACTTCCTAAAAAAAGAAAGATAAAATAAAAGGAAAGGAAAGAAAGAAACGACGAAGGTAGGCAAAAGAAAACGTATGGCCGCGACCTCGTAACAAGGGACGTCCCGACCACTGCGGAGACGCTGACTGAATATTTTCACTCTTTGTTTTTTTTCAGAAAATGTTGTTTCGTACTCACAGGGGTCAAGTGTATACTCCAATCTCTCTCTCAAATATAAATGTTTGTGTCTCGGGGTTACCTAGGTCTTGTGAGAATATTGACGTTTGAAATATGAAGAAATTAATAGTTGTCCTTCCAAGAACAAACTTAGCTATTACTTGAACATTACTCAGTGCTAAACAATGAGAGTTTTTTTTGTCAGTATTATTTTATTCATTTTAACATTCTCCCAAAAGAAGGGAATTGTTACATAGAGTTTTAACGCAATCTTGTATAAGACAATGTCATTCTGCACTTACCTGAACTATTGATAACTTTTTGGTTGAGTTTAACTATTATTGTCTTAATTTTGTCGTTTTATGAAATTATTAACTACTTTACTTTATTACCAACATAACAGAATGATTAAGTTCACCAAATACGCCCCTTATGGCTATTAAGAGTCAAACGCAAGGATGACAAGGGTCATTACTCATGAAGGCGTCTTATATTCAAACCATTGCTCCACTAATTGCTAATTCGTCAGATTAGTTTGTTAATTACGATAAAGTACTGATCTTACTATTTTACTGATTAAATATCTCTCAGCCAACGGGGCGAAGATGAACTATTTGGATTATTCAAAGATTTGTGGGCTTCCAAAAGCATCGGGAACGGCTCCAACTAAGTTGGGAATATTATATTAACCAAATATCAATTGCTACCATCTTGGAGTTATTTTTCTTTCCAAGTGGGAGAAGCAATTATAATTATCAGAGGAATTTCTAAATCCTACTAGTTGGAAAAAAATTATAGTAAAAATAGTTTCTTGTACAGGAATCTACCATGGCAATTTAATAAGAGAACTTATCAAGATAGCTCTGACTCTAATACTAAAACAAGCTATCTTGATAGTATTTTTTTACGAATGCTTACACACAATTGATAGTATTTTTATAACAATTGCCATGGTACTATCAATTGTTAATTTACAAAAAAAAATACTATCAATTGTGTGTAAGCATTCGTAAAATTATATTTGTACACTATTTTATAACAGTGGAATAAGTGGTAGTTTGAAGTCAATTATATGTTTTGCCAGTTGCTCAATATTACATTAACCAATGTTGACATTGTTTTTTTTTTAACTTTTTTCCACCAATGTTGACATTGTTGTAAGAAATACCCAACCCTATTAAAACCCTATGTCTGATTAATACTGTCCAAGTTGTAATCTTGTCTTAATGTGAGACGTTAACATCTAATACATACGTCTGACCCAAGAGTTGATTCCGATCACAATACAAGTCTTGCCAAAAAGAATTGATTTTTCTAAACTATTCTTTTTGACTTTTATTCACCTTTTAAATTTAAACATTTTCTTTAAAATTATTCATACATTATTATACCCGACTATCTTCTGTTTGGTGCGTGAATTTGAAAATATCTATTGAAATTGTAGAGTGAGAAAGTGAATGAAATAGAGACCACAATACATAAATATGTCCCTTGCTTAACACGTCTGAGACATTACTGATGCACATCACATACCCTTTTGGCAACCATTTAAAGTTTACATGTGATTGTTTTCTTGAAAAAAAAAATCACATGTGATTGTTGCATGCATATAATATTCCCAAATCTACCTTTAATCAGAATATAGAAAATAAACAAGTATTCGTTAAAAAATAAAAATAAACAAGTAACTATTTTAGTGTCAGAAGTAATTATTTATTCTTAGGTTGAATTTTCACTACAGCTAAGTCCGGTATCTTTTATTATTATTTTGACAAAAGGAAGATCATAACTTTTGATTCAGATTTAGTGACCCAGCATCGAAGTGAAAGGCCAAGGGGGAAAAACTATAAAACTGTGGTAGTTGTAGCTCAATTCTCATTAGAATTTACTTAAAAATATACTCTATAATATATCCTAAAACCTGGCAATTAAGTTGAGTAACTTGAATTACTATCTCCACAACGCTTTTTTATAATACAAATCACATAATCTGGTTTTATCCCAATAAACTAAATACCTAGAGTTGGTGATCTTGTGGTTTCTAGTTTGTGAATCAATTCTGCTACAAATGAAATCTTGAACATGATTGCCTTTTTTTTAAACAAAAAAAATCCTAATATATAGAATATCGCGTGCATTACGATACTATCTTTAAAGTTAGCGTTGTTTACGATCACAAACGTTACATGTAGTAAAATCATATATGGACAACAAATTATGTAGGTAAGCCAACCACTTTTCTACAATCCGTACGTTATCTTCTAGTAAAATACAATAACAAGTCTCTCTTAAACACAAAGGTTAATATAAAAGTAGGTTTGCCTGCCTTGGTGCTTTATTTGTTGAATCTTTGAAGCAATCCGATACAAACTTAGCATTATTGCTCTTCCTATATTATCAAAACTATAATGCTAGTCTAAACGTGAAGAGCCTAGAGAAAGTAGGCTATTCAAATTTTAAGTATGAAGATGTTGACGAATGACGCAAGTTCCTTCCTACTAAAACATGAATGGTTGCTTTGCAACATTGGGCTTCAGCTTAAAACAAATAAAAAGCCCAATAATAGTTTAAAAAGCCCAAAAATATTTTTCTCTAAAGCCCAATAATAGTTTGGAAACTGCTCATTCATCGTTAATTAAACCCTTCCTTTCGTCTCTCCTCCTCCTTCACCGTGAATCTCTCTGGAAAAAACGCAGTTTCTTTCCTACTACGATGCTGGGTGGTTTACGCAGATCCGCGGCGACCTTATTCGATCACAGTCAGTCTCTGCTTCGTAATCTATCCGTGAGTTCTTCCATCTCCTCCTGACATTTCCATCAGTCTCTCTTCTTAGAGTAGAGAGATTAGGGCTTTCATTAGATCGAATCGATTCATCTGATCCAAAAGCGTTTTCTCCTTGAGCATTTGCTTGTATTGGATTGGATTGGATTGGATTGGATTTTTCGGGTTCAATTCGGGTTTTTATATATGTTCCGGTTCGGTTAGGTTCGGTTAATAGTATTTTTGAGTTCAGATTGATGATGATGATAATAATAATATGTTGGCTTGTCTAAGTGCAATCCCACACAAATGTTTCTGCTCTGGTTTTGATTTTATAGTTAGGGAATTTGTGTCCTAAAATTTTAAAAGTTAAGTTATACATAAACATAAACTGACATAAGAATTTCTGAATTGTTAAAAGAAGTATTTTTATTAAAAAATCTTAGTAAATTTGTGTGAATTATATCTTATCAAAGCTATTACTCTCAAATTGTTAAAAAAAAAACTATTTACTATTAAAAAACTTACTAAGAATTTTTAAAAGTTAATATATACATAAAGTTTCTGAATTGTTTAAAGAAATTTTTTTTGATCAAAAATTCTTAGTAAATTTTACTAAATAAATTATCTATAACCCTCAAAATCTCAGGACCTGCTCAAGTTAGACTTCTAACTAGGCTTGTTTGAATCATCATCATATCTTATTGAAGCTATTATTCTCAAACTGTTAAAAATAAAATTTTAATAAATAAATTGTCTACAGCCTTCAAAATCTCAAGGACTAGCTGAAGCTACTAGACTTGTTGTAACCAAAGCTATTACATTTGTTGGAAGTGTTTTAAACTTTTTAGTTTGGTCTCTTTTTTCTGCAGTTTCATGGAGTGCGTGTGCAAGGAATCCGTGTGGGAAACGCAGAGGTTCCAAACCACAAGCCCCTCAAGACCGGTCTTCAAGAAGTTTACGGAATAGGACGCCGTAAGTCTCACCAGGTTCTCTGTGGCCTCGGCATCACCAACAAGCTCGCCAGAGACTTAACTGGCAAAGAACTCATTGACCTCCGTGAAGAAGTTGGCATGCACCAACATGGTGATGAACTGGTAAAAAAGACTAAAAACCCTTTTTCTCAGAATCATACTTTTTAACTTTTTTTTTTTAATTTCATGTTTTAAAAGCTTGTTTTGTTTATATGATTGTTGTTGATATGAAGAGGAGGCGTGTTGGATCGGAGATACAGAGATTAGTGGAAGTAGACTGTTACAGAGGAAGTAGGCATAGACATGGGATGCCTTGCAGAGGACAAAGAACCAAAACTAATGCTCGCACCAAAAAGGGAAAGAGAGTTGCTATTGCTGGAAAAAAGAAAGCTCCTCGCAAGTAGAAACCCTTAAAAACCTCTCTGTAGTAGCACCAGTCTACGACTCTGTTTGGATGAAATTTGGTCAAATAAGCAGACATGATTTGCTGAGGAAGAAGAGAACTTCCAAAAGTAAGCATGAACTTGTTCTGTAATACTCTCTAGCTTTCTCTCGTCTCTTGGTTTTGTTTGTTATCCTTTAGAACACGGATCAAAAAGTTAGCCCATTAACAACTTTTTCTTTGTCACCAAGCCCCTTGATCTTGTAGAATTAACGAGATAATTATTATATGGAAAACTTAGTCCATTGAAGCCCATTAAATTGTCTTGGAGCCCATCAGAAGAATCAGAAGGTCATCAATGCTATAAACGCTAGAAACAAAATTTATATTTTCTACATATAATTTTTTTATTTATTCGTTTGATATTTTGTTTATATATGATACAAAAAACAAATGATATGAGATAGGACACGAATCATGGGGAACAAGAAATCGAATTAGGATCCCAAGAAATGAGACCAAACGATTATGAAACTGATAGAACAAGGAGACCAATTTGGTAAATGGACTAGTCGATGCCTACTTGACCCGATCACATTTATGTACTAATAGTAATAGTCATCTCTACTTGTCCATTTTTTTAGTTCGTCTAAATCATCCAACAAGTCATTTTCTACATTTTTTTTTTGCTTTTGAGCCATTACTTAAGTGGGCCTTTGTTATTCTATGGGCCCATTTTAATTGGACCCACAGCCATGTGATCAGTCTTTTCTTTTCTTTTTCTTCCATTTTATTTTTCTAATTTGTAAATTGCACTCGTGATTATATACTCCACTTTCTACTACTTGACAAGATATATGCCCTTAAGAGACCTTTCATGTAAAAAGCAAAAAGAAAAAACAAGAGATATTTTATAGAACAATCCATGGAACTATATATCGACAAATATAGATAAAATATGTGGCAAGAGTTTTTAGCTATTTGTTTTGAATTATTAACATGTATATAAAATATATAAAGGTATAAAGCTATTATAGGACGACACAAATACAAGCTTGGATTATTAGACACATAGTTGTCCCACATCGGTAATTGGAAGGGATCCTTAGTAGTATATAAGGTGGATGGGCCACTCCTCTTATCACCAATTGGTTTTAAGTGTGAAGCCCATCTAGCTTAACATGGTATCAGAGCCCACGATCCACAAAGTCCAACCCGATCCACATCGATCCGTGCCCAAAGCTGGCCCATCGATCCTTGCCCATAAATTCCGAGATTGACGCTCAAAGAGTCATCATCTCGAGGGGGCGTATTAGACACAAAGTGTCCCACATCGGAAGTTGGAACTAATATTCACTAGTATATAAGATAGATAGATCAATCCACTTATCACCAATTGGTTTTAAGTGTGAAGCCTATCTAGCTTAACATGGTATCAGAGCCCGATCCACGCAGTCCAATCCGATCCACATCGATCTGGCCCAAAGTTGGCCCATCGATCCTTGCCCGAGCATTCCGAGATTGACGCTCAAAGAGCCATCATCTCGAGGGGGCGTATTAGACACATAGTTGTCCCACATCGGTAATTGGAAGGGATCCTTAGTAGTATATAAGGTGGATGGGCCACTCCTCTTATCACCAATTGGTTTTAAGTGTGAAGCCCATCTAGCTTAACATGGATAACTACCACATAATGGAACAAAAAGAGAGAAACAGAAACTAAAATGAAAATCTATTGTCATCCTTTTTTTTATATTTGTCTGTATTTATTTATCAAGTCTATTGTGAATACGAAATAATATTTTTAATGTCCCACGATCACGAGCGTTATTGTTGTATTAAAATAAAAACAGGCTTTGAGATATCTCAAAGCATTTGGGGGAGAGAACATGGAAGATGCCCCCACCAAACCACCACCATTGAAGAAGTTGCCTCAAACACAAATACAATCTCTTCAAATGGATATCATCCTTATATATCCACTTAAGATTATCTTTCGTTTGTTTTCCTCTTTTCAGCCATACAATTATCTTAATGTCATTCATATGCATAAAGCTGATAGATATCGGTCATAGCTCAACAATTATTTCCAGAGGAAATTCGTTCCCTCCCTATAAAAAATTGTATTGCTAATACTAGGAGATCTGGAGATGTATTATACATTAAAATATTTGAATAGATATAATAGAAGGGTTAGCAATAGATAGCATATATAAAAACATAATGGTTTTACAGTGTTAGATATTAGTTTTCGTCTTCTGTGTTTTGTTCAAATTGTAATAAAAGACGTGATTGGTTTTATACTGTTTTGAGAATGATGTTGATTTTAATCCATAATATATTCGGTTATTAAAACTTCAGGGTTGTATAGAAAAAAAAATTATTACATGAAAGTGAAACCGGACATGACCAAACTCATACTAAATGTGGAACTTGCATGGTGGAACTAAAGTTACATCATGGCACACACAAGGTACATCCAACCTAAGTCATTAATACTTTCATACACACACCATAAATACTTATACTGGTATTATTTGAGTGAGTTATTTTAGTATTGTTGATATTATTATATCATGCAAAACGTTATAAAAAAGTACTGATATGTGTCGCCATCCGCAATCAATCAAATAATGCGTTATTGAATATGTTTATTCTAATGAAAAATAAAATGAATGATTTTTTATGATAAATCATATTGGCTGATCCGGTCAGCTCGGAAATGAACGCATTGAAAGTTAACGAGTGGATTACCCCGGAAAAATGAGCCATTACATGTCATGATAAACACGTCGTGGTAAATTTGAAAGATTAGAATATTAGTCGGGGAGTGAAATGCATGATCCCACTGAAGTAAAAAAAAAACGCGACTGTTATTTTATAATACACAGAAAACAACATTAAGTTCTATACTGTATTTGGTAGTTGGAAACAAAGAAAACAATACGCGTCATGTATCATGAGGTTTTCAGTTTTCTTCGCGAAGAGAAGACACCATCATTAGCGTTAGGTTTACATGTCTAACTTCTGTTCCAGTTGGCCGATTCAATTGTTGAAAATAATTATGTTTCGTGAATTATATTTCCATGTTTTCAAGCATCTCTATTTGTAGAAATAAAATGAATAAATATCCTAATAATAAAATAAAATTAAGAGTCTAGAGAAAAAAACAAAATATTCTCCAAATCTTGTTAAAACTTATGATATATGTCTTGAATAAGTGACTTATAATATTTTAAATTGAACCTAGTTTACTTAAATAATACTCCCTCTGTTTTTTAAAGATGTATGTTTTGATGTTTTCACACATATTAAGAAAACACATTAACTATACATCATTTTTAGAAATTATCAAATTCCAATGCATTTTAACCAATAGTCTTTCAATAAATTCAATCAATTTTATTGAAATTTGCAATTTTTATATAGGAAACATAAAAAATACATCTTTGTGAAACAATTTATTTTTCTAAAACATCTATCTTTAAAAAACAGAGGGAGTATTATTATTTAATTTAGATATCAAGTTGAAAAAATCTAGCGGTGTAAATGAGTTTACTAAGAGTATCTCCAAAAAGATTTTCTTATTTAAATTTTGTAAAACTCTAGATTTAAAGTTTTAAAGTGTTTTTATCTAAAAACAAAACTTCAAACTTAACTTCAAAATTACTTTTGTTTTACACTATGATCCTTATATTTTTTATAATTAATATAATTCCTTAAAAATTTTATAAATAACTAGCACATATATAAAAATATTACACTAATATTAATTAACAAAATCTTACATTAAATATACAAAATTATAAATAGAAATAAATAAGTAAATATTAAACTACAATCAAAATACCATATTATTGCATAAAATTATTTTTGTAATGCTCCATCTTCGTCTATACAAAAAAAATTGGACAACATTTTAGGAATTTTGGAGGTTTTGGAGTAACTTACCAGACTATTAGTGTTGTTGTGATATTTAAATTTGTCTAATAATTATGTCTTCATGTATATTATTTAAGCGTTTTTGTTAAGTTTATTTTGTAATACCATTGTTTTATAATTATAGTCCTAAAATATTATAAATATTATTTTAAATATATGTATTTAGTTTTATGTGTAAAGTGTGAATTTATAAAAAATGAAATATTTATGATATATAAAAATTTTAAGGATAAAACCGATAAATGATAAAATACTTAAGAATCAGAAATGTGATGTGTAATTAATTATAAGAACCAAAATGCAAATAAAAAGATGAAATTTCAAATTTGAAGTTTCATTTCTTAAAATTCTAAATTTGAAGTTTTGAAATTCTTCTTAAAAGAGCAAAAAATTATATATTTAGAATAATAGAGTTATCCAAAACTTCAAATTCGATGTTTCATTTTTTAAAGTTCTAAATTTGAAGTTTTGAAATTCTTCTTAAGAGAGCAAAAAATTCTATATTTAGAATAATAGAGTTTCTTTTGGAGATACTCTAACACAACTATTATAACACTCAAATACATCTTAATCCTTATTAGTATTTTTAGAATGGCATTTTACAACAAAAGAATAACATTTTCTGGTTTAATATCTCTATTAAAGACATATGAAAAAAGATAAAATTAGTAATTTATATGTGTTATACAAATAAAACTTAATTTTTTTAATATTAACATGGTATAAAACTATATTTAATTGTCAATTAAAATAATCATATTGCTTTGTGTAAATTACAGTAGAAGAAAACTAAACTGCTTTCTCCATGAAACGAAAAATAGTAAGTGTACAAGAATGATAAGAAAAGGATGGCTGAGAGGCCGTGTCCCCTTATAGTGGAACCCTATGTTGGAATGTGAATTAATGTGCCTATTAAAAATACCAATGGCCATATTTGGTGGCTTTTCAATTTCAGACAACTTGAGACCACTTAAATTCCCCATCGCTCTCTGTTTTCATTTTATTTATTTTTGCCTCGAATGTGTCAAATCTTTGATCTCATGCTTGGCTATGTATTAGTCTTGGCATTGGTTTATGATATTCAGATTAGCTATAAACAAAACTATGTTTCGCCTTTTAAAGATACTAAATAAGTGAGAAAAAGCCTATAGTTTTATAGCTCAAATTATTCAACAAAAAAGTGGTTAATAGGCCAGTAAGTAGGCTTGACTTTCACGTTGATACGTTTTCCAATAATAGGCCTTCAAAAGTTTCCTCGTCCCTCATTCCGAAATTCACAATTCAAATTTATTGTTATATCTACTACCAACACAATAATAATATCAAATTAAGTCGTTATAAACATTTACAATAAGCTCTAAACAATACTCCCTCTGTTTTTTAAAGATCCATGTTCTAGGAAAAAAATTTGTTTTAAAAAGATATATTTTTTACTTTTTCAATGTATTATTTAATGAAAATCTGTTAACTTCAAGAAAATTAATTGTGTTTATTGGATTGTTATTGGTTAAAAATTATGGAAAATTGTTATTCACAAAAATCAATGCATTTTTAATGTGATTTCTTAATATATGTGAAAAGTCTAGAATATGTATCTTTAAAAAACAGAGGGAGTAGCTAATTGAAGCCTTTTACAAAAAAAAAAAACAATAGCTAATTGTATTTTAATACGCTCTGTAGTTGAATTCATTGGTCTACATCGTTGAACAACTTGGATGGTATTACGATTTCTCACATAACCCTTCTTTTTTTGGTCAAATTTCTCACAGACCCTAATAAATAAATTTATTAGACAGATTAAAAAAACTGGGATAACCAAAGTAGCAAAGGCGTGGTAAAGAAGATTCACCTGGATTCGGATTTTGTTTGCATTACATTGGGATGATTCCTCTGCAAACAAGTCAGTATTTTAAAACTTCTTAATGAATTAGTGTTAACTACTTTGCCGAAGACAATCTGACAAAACGCTTGTCTACACATGTCTTGCATAGATCGCCGAGTATATAATGTCCTGAAGGAATTTTCTATAAAGTAAAGAAAATAGTATCATTAAGTTAAATCTCTTAAGAGTGTGACTAAAACAACACAACAATATTCCTAAGCGATTAACAATTAAATGCTCTTAATATGCTAAAACATAATTTTCTAGTCTAGTGATCCACCATCGAAACAAATTTAGTTTATCTCACTTAACGATCATTAATAACTTAGCCACTGGGTGTCATATTTTAAATTTTAGTTTGGCATACAACCCATATGGGTATGCATATACACACATACATAGAAAAATTAGAATATATATCATATATAAATAAAATGAGTTCAAGAAGACAAACATGACAGAAGAAAACAAGACAGATCGGCAGACCTCACATGAAAAAAGATCATACTGTATATCTTCGCAAGCTTATTTGCCCAAGTCAGTACATAATAACTACTATCTATGTTTAAAAAAAAAGAAACATGAGAAATAAATAGTAAACCTACGAGTAAGAAATATTGTTGATATTTGTGAAAACAAATTAAAAAGCTTTTTAGGCATGCAAGTTTTTGGCAGACCTAGCTACTGTTCAGAGCTCTGTCTTTTTCCTATTCTCTCGTTTAGCGAACAGTTGTTTCTTTTATTTTATTTACGTTATAGTTAAATTATTCACACAGTACGTACGCTTATATCTTCTTCTTTTGTCTCTGTTAAGAGATTTTGTACCTTTTTATTTTTTGCATTTGTAATGTTCAACTTTTTGTATAATTACATAATAAAAACATTAGGTTATCAACTATTGGAGCATATTCTTTGCTTTGAAAGAACGACAAATGAAACTTTGACTTGTCACCTGCATGCGGGAGCGTGTTCGTGCTCATCGATTTATGTAATGTTACGGGTACAACCAAGTAACTTAAAGCTTGACTCGCAAGAAAGCTGAACGTTTTTCATTCAGTGCTCGTATATTTATTTAAGTCTTTAATAGTGTTACTATACTACTGAAGAGATCAAACTACGGAATATTACTATTCCTTGTCACCTCGTCTGTCCAAAAACACAAAGATTAAAAACACTATTCTAAAAGCATCATTAAAATAAACTTATAGTAGTTTAATCAATCATAAAATACTGTAAATTATTACTGGTTGACGATAAAACTAAACTTAACATAAAAATTTAAAATATTTTATATTTCGAAACACCAAAAAATCTCTTAAAATATGATATATTGAAAAACGAAAGAACGGAAGAAATATATTTTTTCATGAGTATATTTTTTAAAATGTAGATGAATGTCCCACATGAGAATCTGGACTATGATATGAAGGTAAATAGTGACAAAATCTATTAATTTATTAAAGACATTTTACGCTCCTTTCTCTACTGGTCGGATTTACTATAATCTATATGCCCCCAAGTCCCAAATAGAGACTTTTCATTTGGATATATTGAGTTATCATCATTAAATGGTTATCTTTAAAAATCCTTATACATACAAGAATTTAATTTAGATTTTCAGAGAGTGTGTAGTAAAGCATGCATGAAAATATATTGTCATTAACCGGTGGTGGTGGCCTAGTGGCGCTTGAGGAAGTTAAAAAACCCAATACGGCGAACCCGGGTTCAAACCCCACCGGCCACATGGATATGAGTTATTGCTTTCGACTCATTTGAATGCCCAGGAGAAAGTCTATCCGTGGGCTGTACCTCCACCCGGGGGTTAGGCTTGTGTCATCATTGACCCGGGTTTAACCCTTTAAGTTACAAAAAAAAAAAATATATTGTCATCACTACTTAAGTCAGTTATTCAATAATATCATACTCGTGTTTTCTTTTGACAACACATACTTGTATACTGTGAAGACAATCTCTTCAAGAAAAAAAAAGCTTTGCATGTTAAAATTCACACTGCAAAGCAACGTGGACTGGTACTAACTGAATAGATCGGACTGGAGAATATATATATTAAAACTAGTCAACAAACACATTGAAAACCATACTCTAAAAGATACTATATAGTAATTAAATACTATGATAAAGAAATGGTAATGTGAGAGATGTTTATCCAGAGAGTTTATAAAAGAAGTCATGTGGTGCTGGTCTTCTCTCTTCGCTTTCTCTTCTTTTTATGACATAACACAACCTCCTCTATTCCAAACTCTCTCTCTACTTTTGACCATAATATATACATTACATGTTCTCTTTTTATGTATTTGTGTTTTCTCCAAATATTTTTGTAATATACATAGGTTAAGACATCAGTCAATTCATTTTCCATATATGAACAAATATCATCACATTTGCCCACAGTATTATCCTTATACAAGTACGTAAGTGAACCGCATACATGTGACTTGAAATAGAGTTTGAATAACAACAGTTGTTGGTAAAGTATTGAAAAGGATGGTGAAGAAGATGGATCCCATGAGCATATGGGAGGGGACCTCTTTTAAACATTTTAATAAATCTTTAGCCTTCTTTTTTCTTTTGTCTTAACTAATAAAATCACCATACAAAAATATTTTAAAAAATGGGGGGAATTAAGACAATTGGGATTAATATAAAACACCCATCCTTTTCATTTAAATTTATCTTATTCCCCAATCTTTTTCCTCAGCTTATGTACTTTTGATCACCTTCACAAAACCTATATTCACATATATCTTCCCACCTCACTTCCACAATAAAATAAAAATAAAATCCCCCAACCCAAAAATTTGTTTTTTGATCACCTCATCACTCTCATCATCATTAATATAAAATGAAAGAATTCAAATCACCTCATCACGCTATGAAGTCTCCTTTGCCCCTCAAGCAGCAGCAATGCATCTTTGGCTTTCTCAATTCCAGAGAGAGTTAAACACAAGAAGAGAGACCTTTTTATTATCTTTAGCCGTCTTCAATGAAGATTCTGCTGATGAAATCTCTAAACCTCTTGGAGTACAGTTTGGGATCAACCGCTGAGATTGAAGCAGGATCTGCTTGTAGAGACTTATAAGCATGCTCTATCTTCTTGCTTATGTCGTAATCTTGCAAAATGTCAATGATTCCAAAGTACAAAACCACCTCGTACACCTCTCCGTGTGACAAATAGTTTGTACCACCAGAGGAGTATTGATCAACGTCGCTTCTTCTAGCCATTCGTTCTGCTCTTGCAGGCATATTTGCACCTAATCTTATCAACGGTTTCCTGCAAAAAACAATTATAATTTCAATACGTTAAAGGCCCACATATGATCTGTTTTATGCCCCCACAAAGTTAATTGTGTTTTATAATTCAATGGAGCCCATGCCCCCACAAAACTGCCAAGCGACTTTTAATACTAATAATGCGTTGATATGTAACGTAGTTCTCAGATGGGTATCATGGAGGAAACTGAACCTCTCAACCACTCTCTGTAGTAGTTATTACAAAAGACTATGAAAATGCATAAAGACCTGTTGTGTTCGGTCAATGATTGGTGACGTACGTACCTGCCAGCTAAAATGCGGTCCATGTCTTGAAGTTCAGCCTCAAGGAACCGACAACCGCGGATGTATTTCTCGTTTTGATATGACTCTATCTTACCTGCACAATATCATTACAATGGGACACCGGTCTAGCAGAACAAGAAGTTGAGGAAGAATGAGAAGTGTTGTTAACTAACCAGATCTCAAAACGAAAGGAGAAAGACCCATCTTGTCTCCTGCGTTGTCCTCACGGAAATGAACTCCAATCAAAAGGCTATAGTCCATAATCCACTCAGCTTCCAAGAACTCACAGTCTCGTTTAATTTGCCTGCTTATTGATACGCAGTCAGATTAGTAAAAGCCAAAAATAGCATAAGTAAAAGAGGTGGAAGTGAATTGGATATAGCTTACGTCATTAGTTCTTGGTACCAGTTTCTCTGAAGACGGAAAGAAAAGTTAAGATCAAGATCCTTAAGAGTAGTGGTTTCATCAATTTCCGCTTCAGGTTTGGAGGTGGAGCGTCCATGTGAAGACCCTTTGAGATCAAACCGTCTCTGGATTCTATATTCTGAGCAGAACAAGTTCCCCATGACGACAAACCGAGTCTGGTAAGATAATAAACAATTAAACATACATGAGAAAAATTGCCCATTGGAAGCAAATAGTCTTTAATATGAACAGCACAAACCTTCTGGCCACCAACAGGTTTGATGCAATGTACACCGTAGAACTTAGTCACAAGTGAGTTTTCATATTTGCAGATATGTTTGTAGTAATTTGGAAGCATACGTAGAAGCACCTAAATAAAATCAAAATAAACTTGAGGTATATGATTTAAGGATGTAAAGTCAATACCAAGAGCCAACGACTAACCTTGACTTCAGATTTCTTCACAGTCTTAATCATAAACCTGTCATCTTGAGTTAAGTAAAAAAAGCTTCCACTTTTTCCAGGTGAAGACAGTTCTCTAAGAGCATCGTCACCACAGATAGCTATCATGTAATCAGCAGGATCCACCGTGAAAAGCTCCCTCAGGCGTCTACAATAAAAAAAAAAAATTTAGCCAAAAATTTGATCACAACACACAGATTGAGAATAGCAGAGCCCATTAAGAGTGGCATTAAGAGATTGAATATACCTAAACACCAAAGGGCAGTAGTCTTTCCAGCGGAAATCCACAGACTGATGAGGCGGTGTGGTCTTAGAACCCTCCGGTGGGAACCTCGTCCAGAACTTTTCACTCGGGTTGAAATCACTCTGCTTAAGATCTCGAACAACTGAAGCATGTTTGCTAACAGTATACCTAAAATTATCAAGCTTTGGTCAGAACACACAGTTTCATAATTTGCCAAACCACTGAAGAGAATTTACCTATGTTCAATAAATATGCAGATTATTAATTTATTTTTTATACATTTAACATTTATATAAATATTATTATGTATTTAAGAAATTAATATTAGATATATAACCTTTGGAGAAATTTATTTGTACTAACATTATTATTTAACTTAGCAAATTTAAAAATATCATGTATATAATTATAAAATTGTTTTTAAAATTTTAAAATTAGATAAATTTAATCTGATTTAAATCTCATAAATCAGATTTTTTTTTTTTACCTGATCCCATGTTGCAGGTTGAGCATCAAATCATACTTCTTATGACCTTTGGAGATAGTCTCACCAGGCTTCTTAGCCTCACCACCACCGCTGAAACAACAAGGATTCTTCTTCCTAAACTGCCTAAACCCTAAATCAACAGACAGCCTATCTCTATAGATCACCGAAGCCTCCACGTCATCAACAATGTCACACGTGATATCCCCCGCCTCCCCATCCGACTCCCAAATACATATCCTCGGAAACACCTTATCCCCTCCACAACCGCCAACATCAACACTCGACCTCTTCCTCTTCTCGATCCCATCGAAGAAACTCCTCATCTCGACATCGCCACCTGTCAACACCCCGTTCTCCCAGTGTCCCTCGTAACGGTTTCCGTTACCGAAAACGAGAACCCCTCTCCCGTTAATCACGCCGTTACGCCACTCCCCGACGTACTCGTTCCCGTTCCTCCACACGTAACGCCCCCTCCCGTCCTGAGCGTTGCGACGCCACGCGCCCTCGTAGAAGTCGCCGTTGGCGTAGCGCTTCTCGCCGTGGCCGTGTTTCCGATCGGCGATCCAGTGGCCTCGGTAGGCGTCTCCGTCGGCGCCGACGAAGCTCCCGTGGCCTTCCATCCTCCCGGATTTGAACTCCCCCTCGTAGGTCGCGCCGCTAGGCCACGAGAACTTGCCTTTCCCGCTCGCCTTCCCGCGCCTCCACTCCCCCTCGTACATGCACCCGTCGCTCCACAGGTACTTCCCCGATCCGTTCGGGAAACCGCCGGAGAACGTCCCGGTGTAGAGATCTCCGTTCGGTAACGGCTTCTCGACTGACGAGGGAGGCGGCGTGGGGGTCACGCGCCGCGTGGCTCCCTGGGATTTGGATCGCACCATCGGGGTTAAGGAGAGTAGTAACAGATCGTCTCGTCTTTCCGCTTCTTCTGGAACGTTTTCCGAAACGACGGCGTTTCTGGTGGTTGTTAGTACGACTTGAGTGGCTTCCGGTACGACGACGTTTGGGAGTTGCGTAGTTACGACGCCGTTTGGGGTTTGAGTATGAGTAGCTTCTTCTTCTGGTTCGGTCACGAGCGGCTCACGCGTCATCTGTTCTTCATCAGGTAAACCCTCGATTTCCACCGTTACTATATCTTCGCAACGGCATTCGATGATTATTAGGTTTAGATCTGTCGGAAAATCGAAGGGATTTGGTTTCTTTTTTTGTTCTTTTAAATCTGAGAAGAAAGCTTGGTGAGAGTTTTCTACAGACAAAACGCTACAGAGAGGAAAATGAAAAGGGAGAATGAAGCATCAAAAGAAAAAGGATAAAGATAGAGAGAGAAGAGAAAAAAACCTTTAACAAATGAATTAGTTTAAGGGTAGATTTGTAAATTCGTTGAGATGGTGTTTTGTTGCAATAAGCATTGGGAAGTGGACACAAAAAGCCCACCAGCCCGCCAAAAGAAGTCACGTTGTTATTACCAATTTATTGACTTGAGTCATTACGGGATTTGTGCAAGAGAATAATCTCAGAACATAGATGATGATGGATGATTAGATGAATAATACTATGACAGTATTTAAAGTTCTAATATTCCGCAAAGGCAACTACAGCGCTTAGAAACTGTATTGTTTATCTTAAAATTAGAATATTAATAAATTTATTTGGGAAAAATAATTGACCAATAAAAACGATAATCACCTGACAGAGTTTATGAATATGTTTTCTCTTTATGTATGATGAGGCACTACTTAAATATGTGTTTGCTACGTAATATTAGTTCTTATTTTTTTGTTTTTTAAGAATATTAGTTCTTTATTATTCTATTGAAAGTCTTCATGTTTTGTCCTGAAAGCAAAAAAAAAAAAAATAACGACATTAACCACACCAAAAAATAACAAAAACTGACTCGCATAAAAAGAAACGAGTTCAATTTTTTACCAAATAGATGTTTATCAATTGGTTTGGTTTTTTTTTTTTCCTAAAAAAAGAAAGTTCAAAGTTTGGTTGTATTTTTGGTTCTAGTATTTATTACTATAACATAACATTACCAAACAACCGAAAACGTTGTTCTTGGTTATAAATACTCTTTTTATGCTAAAATACGAATGTCTAGTGTTGCTTTTTTTTTGGGCACCTAGTGTTGCTTTTTTTTACAGTTTAAACATAACCAATAATGGAACAAACGTTATAATTCACTTGTGAAATAACACTTCTTCACAGATTCAAAAATTGTTCACCTAAGACCATCAATCTCTATTTTAATCTCTATATTTTTTTCTAAAATAGAAAAACTCTATAATAAAGGTGGATTTGCTCCAATATATGCCTCTATAATAGAGTTCTTCTATTTATAGAGGAAAATATAGAGATATGCTATTTTCATCTCTAAATATAGAGGCAAAAAATAGAATTCCTCTATATTTTTCTCTAAAATAAAGAAATTCTATTATAGACGCATAACTCTATAATAGATATCTTTATTTTAGAAAAAAAAAATATAGAAGTATACATTTGAACACACCGAAATAACTGTTTCAAATTCAGTTCAAAAAAAAGAAAAGAAATAACTGTTCACTCGTCAACACGTAATCATGGTACCGTATACATTATGCGTTCCTGGGTGCGTGTGTAAATATGAAAAATTCTTTTTATTTCTGTTATTTTTTTTTTTGAATAATCAGGAGGTGATCCGGCGGCCGTGGCCAACCGACTAATCCCCCTAAGCCTGGAACCAGCCTGCGTCTGTACCCTCAAGGGACCTAAGTCATTCCGTGGCCAGCGCGTATCGAACCCGAGTCCGTATTGGAGCCTTTGGCTTCCTCAAGACCACTAGGCCAACTTGCGCTGGTTTATTTCTGTTATTATTATCGTATTAAAACCGTAGTTAAACTGTAGCTACTTGCCGTCGTCTACGGGTTGTCATCAGACGACGAACAATAAAAATCATTAAAAATGTTCAATCTTGAAACCAAAATATGTTCGTTGGTTTATTATATAGTCGCATGTCCCCCTAATCAAAAATTGCTACGTACTGATAGACTTTTTCTTTCGAAAATACAATACGCAAAGACTAATTATAAGCTTTAAAATCTAGTGTCGGCGTGCCCTACGTTGTATGGATGTAATGTGATACCCACGTAATAGACCAAATGATTAGTTAGGTTTATCTCCTTCATTTTAAAACAATAATCAACAATTAAATACTATTTTACCAAAACAGTGACCAATTATCAATATAATTGTCATCAGAGACTGAAATCTCCTATAAATTAATAGAAAAAACTTTGTAACTTAAGAAATGACACGTGTTATCATTGAAATGTTTTTAGAATATTTAAAAAAATAAATCGATGTTTTGCATGAATGCACAAAAATTAAGAAACTTAATTTTTAGAATACAATATTATTAAATAATATAAATTTAATATAAAGTAATCAATCACAAATAAAATAGAAAATTGCTATTGGTTTTCCAATTTTCAATAAAGTTAAAATATCTTAAAACTATCAAAACATCTTATATTTTGAAACAACAAAATTTCTCTAAAACATCTTACATTATGAAACGGAGGGAGTATTATACATCTTACTAAATAAGCACAAAATGGATTAATAATCTAAAAAATCATTAGTTCTTTAAGTAGATCTATAGAATTATCTAATGTGATTAATATATATATATATATATATATATATATATATATATGATAACTAATGATTTAGAATAACAAAGATTTGATAATAATTTATATATCTTCGATCATTTTTGTTTAATATTATATTATTAAAACAAATATAATTTTCGTATTAGTTATATTTTCAAATTTTAAAGACAACTATAATTTAGTAAAACAGTTGAAAATTTTATATTTGAAACTTTGGATTAATGGTTTAGAAGTTTTGTTACAATGTTACAAATGATTATAAAATCATATGAGTATAAAATCAAATAAGTGTAAAATCTCATTTAATAGATATTCAGATTAATATATATTTTTTATTTTAGTATCATTCAAATTAAACTATATAACTTATAAAAATATATGAACTTGAAATATTTAAAAATTTGTATCCTGCGTAATTGATAAAATTAAATATTTTAAATTGTTAGTTTATCAAATCATGAAAATATATTTTACATAGAGCCGTGCTTCCCTTGGTATAAAAAAGGCAACAGCCTCAGGCCCCCTACTTTTAAATCAAAATATAGGCCCTCTTTTATATATTCAACTCACTAGTTCATTGTGGTTATTAGTGTTTCCATACATATTGATAAAATTAAATATTTTAAATTTTTAGTTTATCAAATCATGAAAATATATTTTACATATCTTTCTTATTATTAAAAAGGAAATATTATTTATTTAACAAATATTTTATGAAATGTATTACTCCGTCTATGGTGTGCCAAAACGGGTTATATTGTTTGATAATTACATAGGTTTATAAAGACTTTCTTCTCATGTGTGATTTTATCGTGTTGTTTTTTTTATAGGTCGGTCATCAGCATTCAAGTTTCAGTACTCCTAGCTTCAAAATGCATATTTGATTTTGTATCCTTAATTTATCATAATAAGACTTTAGCTCGAAATGATATTCGGAGTATTGATTATTCAACAATAGAACTTTATAAATGTTGTTTTAAGTTAGTTTTTTACATGTTGTTTTAGAAAGCAAAACAATTTTATTAGAAAATGGAGTAAATGTTTTCATTTATTTAACATGGAGGGAGGATTTACTCTCATTTTTTTTTGTTTTCCTCCATTTTAGAATAAAATGTTTGAACTGTTATTGCACTTTATTGATAAGAAATGAGAGTAAAACCTGAACTTGAAGTAAAAAAATCTACAATATGTACATCCAATCACACTCCTATTTTTGTAAAATAGGAAGGTTATTCAACCCTAAAAGCGTAATAAAGAAAGAACTCTGTAGATTCTTATAATATACAATGCATCCTTCTCACCAGCAATCAAATAAGATTGGGATCTCATGCTGTCAGATAGAGCTATAATGTTAAATTATTGAGTAGCTTGTTATTGGTTAACTGCATTAAATGAGTATTTAAAATAGTAGTAAGATAATACTAAACCACATCTTAATAATGCAGGACACTACTAATTCTTCTCCCGTTATATTCTAATCTAATATTATTGCATGACTAAGCGACGTTGTAATAATTTTATTTTAGAAATATTTTAGCGTATTAGATTTTGATTCGCCATGATTCGGGAAAAGAAATTAGAGACAGGTATAACAAGAGACAAATGACTCTAATTGCGGATGATAAATAATTAAATTTATTTATGAGTCATTATCTTTGTTATTATAGTATAATAATATAAATAAACTTCAATGAGTAGGGAGGCGAAGGTCCAAGCCATACAGTTGGAACGAATCGAGCTGAGCTGGCACATTAACATTTGATACTGGGCTGTCACGGCCCACCTACTATCGTCGTCTACGAAGAATCCAACGACACAGACGGTGCCACGTGTTGAAAGATTTAGCGGTTAAGATTAGAACCACGTCATCAAAATCTAATAGCAAAGTAACCATCTGTCTCCGCCTGGCGTCAAAGATTCTACGGAGATTATGTTTCTCTGAGTAATCACGTGCAATAGCTTTGTTCCACACGTGCTACGATCATTATTATTTGAACCTTCGTAATATTTGGAGAATTTTGCGTTTAAACCATTTCTGACCCCTTTAATTATTTCCAATGTATTTTAAAAATCCTAAGCCTTTAAATGACGAACAAGAGAATAAAAATAAACATTAAATTCTTATAAACTATATCATTTATAAACATAGTTCTTTTGCTCGATTCTTTCTCATTCTTTCTTATAGAAAATTATAGAATAAAACCTTTCCTCCTGATTCATATTAATTCTTAATATGTTCTTATTGTTTCCATAATGACTATCAGTAATTAAGAAAATAGAGGTGGATTAAAGTTTATTTGTGTCTAAAAATTATTATAGAGAAATTGTGAGATTATTTTATTTTAAAACAATTTTTTTATTTATTTGTTAGCAGAATAAAACAACTAACGGCGGATATACAGAAATCGAATGAGTTAACACATCATATAATTAAATCCACGACATTACTCCACTAAAGTTCAAGTATACACATTTATAAAAGAAGTGTCAAATCATTTCAAAAATTAATAATCTTAAACAAGAAAAACGAAAGGGGAATTTTCTTTGTGAAAGTTATAATTTTATTGACCAGATAATATAATATAAATGATAAAATAGTAAGGTGAAAAGAACTAGAAGGGAAAAGACAAAGAAGATGGATGACCAGATAAGTTAGATAGCCGTCCGCCGACCTAGAACGTACGCATCAAAACAAAGACTCAACTCACAAGTCCTTTCTTTCTTCCCAAATCCAACTATTCGGACATGTTAGTTTCAACTATGGTCTACTTTGGTCTAATTTCTGTGTGACCAGAAGTTGTAACTTGTAACTGTAGTTTGCTTTTTCTACATGCAACTTCAACTTAGTTATTGTCCAGCGTGAGAAACTAGAAACATACTATTACCTTTTAGTTACAATCACATTACGATTTGAATTTGATCTTAAATCTGTTTACATTAAAAATATTTATGAGGGGATGGTGAGGTATGCAACTAACAAGCATGGATTGAAACGAAGAGGGTCAAGCTCAGATATTGATGTAACGATGTTTCGTTTCTTCTGATGGAGAATCAAAGCCCATTCCTCAATAAGCCTTACACCAATGTCTTGTCACTCCAGATTTTACCAAACTCATCCTTCTATACCATTAAATATTCTCAGTTTATTTCATAGTTCCAGAAATTTTTTATTTAAGTTTTTGTAATTACATAACTGATTCAACGTGTGGGTAGTTTTAACACGATGTCAGAACAGCAGCAACTCTTGACTCAAAGTACGTGAATGTTTTGTTTTCTAGTATTCTATTCCGTTCCATGGTGTATTTAACAACGAATCGTAAAGAAAGGTGTAACGTAGTAGTGTTCAATGAATATAAGATAGTACAGCCGTATTTAAAGCATTGTCCATTTTTTGTAAGTTTGTTAAGAGTTATTTTAAAACGGAGAGATTGCGTTATTCGAAAAAAATATTATTGGACTTACGTATTTATGGATTTAAAATTTGTTAGAAACTAGTATACGTCTCTTTATCGTGTAAGCCTGAAAGGGAAACTCCATGCTCTTAGTTTTAGTATTTTTCTTCGTAGTTTTCTGCGTCGTTCATTTTTCGACATACAAAAGCTTTTATATATACGTCTTCATCGTTGGCAGAGAGATTTAACCAAATTTATTTATTCTGATGTTTGCTGCTTCTTCTGTTATTATCTTATGTTTTTATATTGTACTTTTTTATATTCGAACTTTTAAAAATTTGTCTGCTGAGTACATTGGAGGATTTAAGGATTTTATAATAGTTTTGTGTTTATTGTTGTGAGTTCGTGTCCATTACCTGGCGTTATCATGCATTATTATATTAATTGCTTGACGTTGCATATAGCTAACGACTACGTTATATAATTACAATTTTGTATCGAAAATGCTTACAGCTTCTGTTTCAAAAAAAAAAAAAGTTTACAAGCTCATAAGATTGAAATTTTGAATGCCCAATTGAATTAGTACATGAACTGACTTTATTAAAATATAACCAGAAACAAAATTGCAATATCGAAGTTGTACGATAATGTTTGTGGTGTATATGGAGATGAAAGAAACAAATTCTTAATATCATATAATCTTTTTTTTTAAAATTATGTGATATTAAAAATTTGTTTCTTTTTTTTTGAAACTTTTAAATCAATGTTTTTAAATTTTGTTTAGACATTGAACTAGATTATTTTTTGGTCACTGGATTATCGGGTTGGCCGTAGGTAAACTGTATATCAATAGTTTATATAATTATACAAAAATTATACAAGGATTTGTTTCTTTCATCTCCATATACACCACAAACATATATATTATATATAGGTTACAAATTATGCAATTTTCATTGGATTGATGAATTCTTAATATTTGGTATTGCGTTGTTATTCCATTCGATATTTTTATTGAAGTACTTTGAATTCGCAATATTGTTTTGTATACTAAAATAGTAATTTTGAAATAATGAGTTAGCTGAACTTTTAACTAAATGGGCTATAAACTACACTAGAAAAGCATGAATTACAAAAACTCACATCTAATAAAATTATAAAATAAATGATATCATCTTACGGAAATTCTCTATGCAAATACTAACTTTAAACATCCCTGATGATAAATCAGAATGACGAGATAGATAACTCATTACTCGAGCTCTGGGACACGATTAACATTCTTGAGAGTATCCACAAGATGACACTGGTACTGTTTAAGCGTCATGACCTCATTATGCAATGCGATGTAATTGTTTTTCATTATATTTTCACAATCTTTGATGATTGTCTCGTCAACTTCTTCTTTCATTAATCTTTCTCTTAGCTTATCGGTCGAGACCGATACACTAGTAGTCGTTGCCATTAATTCTTCGTTTGATATTCTTGGAAAGGTTTCTTTAACAGCATGCAAAGCTTCGATCCAAGCTGTACGATCTTCACTTGATGCCGCTCGTAAATGCAGACTCTTTGTACCAGTAAATACAGTGAATCTCTTGCTGTCTGATATACTTTGTCCGATTGATGACACCTATAAAAAACTTAGGATTCTTAAAATTATATATACCGTATGTGCATTTGATAAATTATAAAAGCTTGGGCTATATCTGAAATGTTTTGAGAATACTATGGTACTCCATTTAACATTTACCAAAAAATGTTAGAGCACTCCCAATAAATCGAAACCTTGATATAATTTTGGTGGAGACATTTTTCTATAATACGAAAATCACATACAATCTAGGATGTACTTGTTAGAGCATATCTTAAAAAAGAAAAAATCTATTATATATATACGTGAGTTTTCTTCTAGTATATATTTTTATTATAGAATTTTCTATTAAAATATATATATATATATATAATGCTATTTTTATTTCTGTATTTATTGGAGCAAAATTAATCTTTGGAATATAAGAAAATCTATGTTAGATTATTATAAACGGTTATACAGTTTCTCTACATATGTGAAGAACTTAAAGATTAAAAACTACACGAATTGAATTTGTTTGTATTTAGAATTTTTAAACATTTCCGATACATCCCATAATCTTATAAACTACCAAGGTATTCTCAAATAATACAAACCTTGAGGTGAATCTGACCTAGCGGTTTGCCAGGACTACGAACATCGCCTCGTTTGCTATGTCGGCATATGAACCGCAACGACTCGCCACCGATCAGCTTCGAACGCCGATCCATCTCCACGGAGAGAGAGATCTTATCCGGACCGTGGATCCTGTAATACGACAACACACCGTCCTGGAGGACGAACCACCGCCGTTTCCATCCTCGGCCGTAGTTTATCCATTTGTAGAGGATCCCCGCGACGCCGTTTCCAGACTGTGGACGATCCTCGCTGCTCGTGAGAGGGTTTGCGGAGAGGCTGTACCGGAGATCCTTGGGACGGGTTGAGTGTGGGATGTTTAACGAAATGGAACGAGTCGCTGGGGTGGATTTTGGGGGTAAGTGAGAAGACATTGTTAGGGGAGAGTTGGAGAGATTAGGTTAAGAATTTAACCGGTGGTTGTGAGAAGAGAGAGGGAAAATTGGAGAAGATGCGAGGTTTGCGTGGAACGCACGAAACGTTTTAAAAATGGAAAAGATAATTTGGATTTAGGTCAAAGTGTGACGAATCTATTTTTAGTTAAACAAAGAAAAAGACCCTTTAGTAATATTAAAACATCTCTCTCCAGACTAGACACAAAAGTGATTCGAACTTCCTTATTGCCGCTTCTCTCTCTTTTTTTTCTTGTGCTAGACTGCTAGTTGATTACAATTTAGGCCCATTTAAGCCTATTGGGTCAACACTGATACGAAAATTCGAGAGTTCATCTCCATAGGGAGGAAAGTACGGGCGTAGGCCTATAGACGATTGACTATAACAATTTATCGGGTCGATATGGATACAATAATGTTTCACTAGTGTCAGCGTAAACGCAAACGCAAAGATTTTTGACAAAAACAAACGAATTGCTAGCCAGTGATTGGATGAGAAGACTCAATTCATAACGAAGTTATACATTCATCGAGAGCGCTAGCTTTGTGTTCTGTACATATAGACGATATAAAGGTAACACATGAACTAGGCCCAAGCATACAAAAACTTTTAACCAAATCCAATTCTCTTACAGCCAGTCTTGTCTTGAAAGGATGTGAACGTCACATATTTATTCAAAGATAACAAAGTTGTGTACAATAACCATTTCAATATGTTTTAAGTTTTTTTAGTAGTATGGTTTTGGTACTGTGTTTCACTCACTGGTAACAAAGATTCATGGATCAATTAACAAAACGCAGCTCCGACTCTGTCACGCGGGATGAGTCTTAATTCAGACCCATGCTTCAAGAACACGTTTCCTGACATCAAACGTAACACCAACAACACAGATTAACACTTTCCTATGGACAATGAAGCCACTTGAGAAACTGACTATACTTAGCTCTAACAATGAGATACACACGAATAATAAGAGAACACTAGTGAAGTACCTGCGCTCTGTTGGGGATTGATCCCGATCCCATCTGCACACATGAACACATATACATCAGAAACCTTGGAGTGATCGTTGACAATTATAGATTTTAATCGGCCGAAATAATAAAACGGTGATTAAACCACAGGCCCTCAAAATTTAAAGATTACTAACGTTGAGAAAGAGAATTACATGCAATGAGATATATAATATATGATTCATGTCTAATAGAATTCTCGTGACTACTACAAAAAAACATATGAACATGAAACGGACAAAACTCGAAAAGGAACACAATCATTGTTTTGTCAAAAGAACACAATCGGTTAAGGATTTTGATTAGGAGAACAGTTTTGAAAATTCAATTTTGGCCAATTTGTCGATTTCAATTTCGAATAGAAAGATACCATTGGTGATGATGGCGCTGGTTTGGGGAGGAACCTTGAACTCCTCCGCCGCGAATTTCAGAACCGCCGTGAACGGAGCTCCCTCTGGTACGCTGAATCTGCAATTCACACCGATCCGGAATTAAAAAAAATCAAATCAAATCACAATTCAATCACGAGCAGATCGGGAAAAAAAAAGAAGAAGAAGAAGTGACGATTTGAACGTACACTTTGAAAGGAAGCTTAGGATCCGAAGTGAGAGTGACTTTGAAGGAGACTTTTCCACCAGTTGCCATTTTCCGGCGATGGGAGGGAGGAGGGAGGAGGGAGGAGGGAGGAGATCAAGCTTTGTTCCTCGCGTTTCAACGACGCGTACAAGAAAGAGGGTTTCGACTTTTCGAATCGTGTGTGGGCCCAGTTAATATTCTACCCATTGAGTTGGGCCTTAGTTTAAGCCCATTATTTAATTCATGATAAGTTGGTTTATTTTGCATTTTATTCTCAGTATTTCTTGTCATTTTCTTTGGAGCATTTGCACGCTATAGACACATTTATTAGAAGATTATTTGCATATTTGGTAACCTACACTAAATCCACTGTACAGTTTTTCTATATGACATTATTATCCCTCAGACATATGGTTTTTTTTTTTCCTTGTTCTCTTGAGTCTATTTTTTATAAATCGACATGTGATCAAGAGACTGAACCCAAATCATGTTTCATACCTTGTACCGTATCTTTTTATTTGTTATTTTTTACATATTAATAGTAAAGGTATCCGTACAAAGCATTATAACTATTCATATAAAAATTAGAGTTTAGAGTTTAGAATTTTTATTTGGGTTTAAAGTTTAGAGTTTAGGGTTTAAAGTTTTTATTTGGGTTTAAGGTTTAGAGTTTCTATTCGAGTTTAGAGTTTAAATTTTAAAGTTTCTATTTTGGTTTAAAGTTTAGAGTGTATATTTGAATTTAAAATTTAGAATTTCTATTTGAGTTTACGGTTTATGGTTTAGTATTTAGATTTAGTGTTTATAATTTAAAGTTTATATTTGGGTTTAGAGTTTATAGTTTCTATTTGGGTTTAAAGTATAGAGTTTGGAGTTTCTATTTGGGTTTAGAGTTTAAAATTTATATTTGGGTTTAAAGTTTAGAGATTATGGTTTAGAGTTTTTATTTGGGTCCATGGTTTAGAGTTTCTATTTGGATTTAGAATTTAGAGTTTATATTTAGATTTAAGGTTTAAAGTTCAAAATTTTTATTTGGGTTTAGAATTTTTAGTTTCTGTTTGGATTTACGTTTTAGGTTTTAGCATTTAAAATTTTTATTTGGATTCAGGATTAGAATTTATATTTGGGTTTAGAATTTAGAGTTTTTATTTGGATTCAGAATTTAGAGTTTTAATTGGATTTAAGGTTTAGAATTTCTATTTGGATTTAAAGTTTAAAGTTTCTATTTTGGTTTAAGGTTTAGAGTTTAGAGTTTATATTTGAATTTAAAGTTTAGAATTCCTATTTGAGTTTACGGTTTAGGATTTAAAACTTAATATTTTTATTTGGATTTAGAATTTAGAATTTATATTTAGATTTATAGTTTAGAGTTTCTATTTGCGTTTTGGTTTAAAGTTTCTATCTGAGTTTAGAGTTTCTATTTGATTATAATAAGTATTCATATATATTATTGTAGTTATTATGATAATTACGAGCCATTATAATTTTCTAACAAATGTATGGTTAATTAATTTGGATTAAACCTAACAGTGACATAAAACACATCCTCACTTGCTGATTGTTAGTAATTCTTTTACTAAATTTTTTTTTTCTGACGTTCTCTTAAAAATGTCTAGCGTAGCATAATATGGGCAGTGAATTCTATCTATTCTAGACAGACAGAGCAAAAGGAGAAGGATGTAAATTTGCTTTGGTTCATATAACCAACCACCTAAATAATTTTTTTTGTGACTCGTTGCTTAAATAACTTTCTCTTTATGGTTATCTACCTAAATGACTCTTTTCTTTGAGTGCCACTTGCGGTTTTATGAATTTTACTTTTAGAGCCCACAATTGCATTCGGAAAACCGACTAAAAGTCTTGAATTTACACAATAAAGCCTAAAAACTCTAAGCTCATTTGAACTATTATTCCATTTGTTTCATAATAAATGTCATTTTAAAATTTTTATTTTTTTTTCAAAATAAATATTATTTTGCTATTTTAATGTAATTTTGTACATTTAATTTACATTTATCTTTTTAAATAAAAAATTGTTAAACAATTTTTATTTAATCATACATTAAATAAAAATATATTATTTAATTATACAAATTTTTCAGTTTCTGTGAAAAATATCAAAGTGACACTTATATTGAAACAAAAGAAATATATAACACTCAATTGTCAAAATTATCTATTTTAATATAATTATTATTTTTAAATCATTTTAGGTACGTGAAAAGTCAACCACTTAGTTAAATTCTTTTTTTTTAACATCCAAAACGGTTTAGTTAATAAAAGTAATAACTAAATAAATATACTTTTTCATAATTGATAGTCGAAATGAGGGAAAACGGTCATTTCATACCCAACATATTGTAATATGTTCAATTCATACCCGACTTATATAGTCGTGCCAAAACATATCTGAGCTTATATGATCGTGCCAAAACATACCAAATTTATAATTTTTCGGCAAAATCATACACCAGTCGCCACATCAGCTGTCATGTCATCTACTTTTGTTCGTGTGGATACAATGTCAGCTAATTTTGCTGACGAATATGTCATGTGTATAAAAAATTTTTAAAACTAAATAATTTTCTTATAAAAATAACTTTTAGAAAATGTAAAATTTTATAATTTTTTATTATTTAGTAAAATTAACAAAAATAATTTAATTAAATTTTAATCTTATATAAAAGATATATTCGTAAATATTTTGATCATATAAAAAATCGTCTTTATAAGAGTTATATATTTATTTCAATGATTCAAATCTAATGCTAGTGTTACAGACATGTTACTCTTGATTAATCATGGTTGTGTTAATCTAAATTTTTAAATATAAATAATATATCCATAATTAATAAAACATAAAAATGAATCATATTACGCTTTATTAATCATGAGTATGTTATTTATATTTAATCTAATTTTTTAAATGTAATAACATACCAATGATTAATAAAACGTAAAAATAAATTATGTTACGTTTTATTAATCAAGTGTAAAAATAAACTTCTTACATTTTATTAATCATGGATATTTACATTTAAAAAATAGATTAACAAAACCATTAATCAAGAGTAACACGTCCTCAACACTAACATTGCATTTGAATCATTACAATACATAAATAACTCTTATAAAGACGATTTTTGATAGGATCGGAAATATATCTTTTATATAAGATTAAAATTTAACTAATTAATTAACTTTTGTTAATTTTACTAAATATTAAAATTATAAATTTTACATTTAAAAAAAAATATTTTTATAACAAAATTATTTAGTTTTTCTTTAAAATTATACATATGGCATATTCGTCAGCAAAATTAGCTGACGTTACATCCACACGAACAAAAATAGATGATATGGCAAGTGATGTGGCGACTGGTGTATGATTTTGCTAAAAAATTATAAGTTAGGTATGTTTTGACACGATCATATAAATTCAGGTATGTTTTAGCACAGCCATATAAGTCGGGTATGAATTGAACATATCGCGATATGTTGGGTATGAAATAGCCGTTTTTCCGTCGAAATGATTAAGTGAAAGTTCTGTTTCGCTTTGTTATCTTGTTTCAAGGTTTTTGGTGGTTTTATACAATTCGCATTTTAAACTCTGGGAGTGTCACTTTATAGCACTTTAAACACTGGAGTTTTTTCACTAGCACTTTAAACCTTGAAAATGATATTTTTAGCATAACAAACCTCCAAACCAAATAAGTGACTGGTACTGTTCATTTTGTGATGAGGTGTCAGTTTTTTTATTTTTAATAATAAAAAATAATAAAATACATGAAAATTGGAAAAAATTCAAATAGTTGGAAGTTCAAAAAATCTAAAATTTCAAAAATATAAAATTAAAATTTCAAAAAATGTAAAATTAAAAATTCATATTAAAAATATATATAAAATAATTTCTTTTAAATATGTTAATTTTACATAAAATATATATTTTTTAATTTTCTATATGTTAGGTTTTGGTGTGAGTGAAGCTTTTTAGATAAGTGACATTCATTTTAGTTTCTCTAAAGTTTGACAGTAATTTCTTTAATTTTAAAGTTATTTACTGTTTTTAAGAACTTTACTAATAAATTAATTTCTTTTAAAACAAACTTAAATTTACTATTTTTTTATAAATAATACTAATAGATATCTTAACAACTTTGTAAAATTTACATAATATAATTATTAATATTTTTTCTTTCATATATTTTTAAAATATATGTCTTTTATGTAAGAAGCTCCACTCACACCAAAACCTAATATATAGAAAAATATATTTTATGTAAAATTAACATATTTTTCAAAAAAAATTGTTTAATTTTTAATTTTTAATTTTGAAATTTAATTTATCGATTTTTTGAAATTTTGGATTTTTTTAATTTTCAATTTTTTGTGATTTTTATTTATTTTTCGATTTTTTTGAATTTTTTATTTATTTCGTTATTATTAATTAAGAAAAACTGACACCTCATCACCTTCAAATGAACAGTACCGGTCACCTAGTTATCTTGAAGAACAAGTAACTTTGTTGGAGGTTTGTTATGTTAAAAATGACATTTTCAAGGTTTAAAGTGCTAGTGAAAAAATTTCAGTGTTTAAAGTGCTAGAATGTGACACTCTGAGGGTTTAAAATGCGATTTTCCCATTTGCACTATGTAAGTACTGTATTTGTTCTTCACTTTCTTTTCACATACAAATCAAACTTATATTTACTTTAAAGTTATCCTACCAACCTATGAAAACTACCAGATAACATAAAGTAAACGAGGATTATTACTCGAGAGAAAAAATCTTTGTTGTTAAAAAAAAGGTAAGTAGCTAACAGTATCTAAAAGCAACAAGAGACAACATCAATACAAGCCACAATCTCCCAATCACCGTCCTGAATCCACTTGAACCAGAACCATCGCTGCATGCCAGCTTGTTATCATGGTACGTACACACCGGCTTCTTTCTATATATACACATAAACAATAACGATCAAATTAAACATACAAAACCAAAAGAGAAAATACAAAACAAACACAAAGATTGCTAGTGGGATAAGACACAAACTTGGAGGAACAGAAAGAGACGACGTAATCAGTGCCGGAACAAGTAAAGATACTGGTCGGATCATCATAAGCATAGCTATAAGCAGTAGGACAAGCTTCCTTGAATAACTTCGAGTAATTAGTTGGTCGACACGTCACAGGATTCCCATAAACTCCTCTACAACAGTACTCATCTCTATCGAACACATCACAAGCACTCCTGCACGAGACCACTTTCCCCTTAGATTTCACGGCAAGCTCCGGCGGACACTTTTGTCTTAAATCGGCGACGCAGCCGGCGACGCTACAGTTTCCTTTTCCGTTCATCGGAGTCACCGAGATCGGGAGATTAAACCCGTCCACGAGGCTCACGTCGTAGAAATCCAACGCGGCTAACGTGAACTCGGCGAGTGAAGCTGGTGGTTTTCCCGAGGCTGAGCATTTTAGCGTCGAGCCGCACGAACCGGTTTCGCATGTTCCGGTTCCGGTTTTGTCGAAATTGCAACCGGTTCGTCCCCATATTCTACCTGACCAGCCTACTGGTGCGTTGAATACTATGGATTGGCCCGGTTTGAGCTCGAATCCTTCCCCGTTGAAGTTTTCTCCGGGTGTTATCGCTGGCCAGATTGTTTGGTCACATGAGTTTACGATCGTGAATACTCGAGCTGATTCCGACCATTTTGTCCCTGTAGTTTTGTAAGAAACCACAACAGTGATTAATCTATCATTATTCAAACTTTCATATTTAAGTAACTGAGATGAATCCATGACAGAATGTGCTAGATAAAATTCCAAATTGATAAAAATATTTTTTACAATTTTAAGACATTTAACTTAGTTGTTCAAAATTTTGTTAATAATATTTTCCTGATACATACGATGAATGCATGTGGATACGGATATATGGAGAGACACATCTACGATTAAAAAAAATATAATGGAGGTTGGATAATTACCAGATAATAATGTGAGAACTAGTAACAAGATCCTTGATGACAAACTGAAACGAAATTGCATCTTTGCTGGAAATTAACCATTAAAATATCGTATTTTTTGGGTCCGGGTATGGTTGGGTTAACGGAGAGTTACTGAGATGAGATTGCGCTTTTTTAAGGGAGGGATTAAGAATAACTTGCATGGAGAGTCTATATCTCAGGTTATAATAATAGTTTAGTGTTCTGTAAAACCCATAAACAAGTTAACTATATGTGTTTTCAAATAAGGTTCCTTGTTTTGGAGTATGGGAAAGTTAGTGTTGTTCCTTTCCTGATGCCTTTCATGCAAGTTTTCTTTGAGATGGTTTATTAGCTAAGGTAATGAAGTCCAAAAGGTTGGGATATTCTTATACATGTAAATCCGCATCTATAAATATGTATATGTTTACATATATATAAATTATATAATATATATGTATGTATTGATCATATCTGACTACTTATTTTTCATTAAAAGTTGTTGCAAATTTAAAATGTTTTCTTGTCTGGAGTCTGCATGTTAACTTTGATAATATAACATATAAGTTCATCCAAGACTATACATAGGCCTAATTAATGTGCCATTTAGCCCATTGAGTTCGAACTCACCAACCCATTCTCACATTCTGCTTTCTGAAAAATGTGTCCATCTTATGCCACACAGTATTAAAGCGCGAATTTGCTGTTCCCATCTAATTCAAAGATCAATTCAAAACTAATCTCACAATCTTAGTCGTTATGAAAATCATTGGTACCAACTAATCAGTAGGAAATTAATTCCTTGATTAGCTGCAATCACTTGCTGCTTTTTATCAATCTTATGATCAAAATGATACCCTTAACTTTCTCTCTATTTGAAGACTAACATTTATTTCTTCTAAGATTAGAGATATATACCAGAATAGTCTATAAGTAAAACAGAACTTAAATATTATGTATCACTAACCAAAAAAAAATTAAAATATACAATTTATGTAGCTTAGTGATCAGTTTCCTTTCCGCTGCCATCCATCTTGGCCCGAGTTACAAAAGCAATAAAGATGTAAAATGATGATTCCTACCCATTAATAGTCCGATCCATCGTAAAAGTTAGGGGCTAAAAAGAAAGTTAAATAAGGCTAAGACAGCTAGACACGTGCGGTAATTATGTTTAGCACTAATGATCCCACCTGATTAGCAATCATTCTTTCCATTGGATCCATTCACAATCCTCGAGTAACCTCACAAATCACGTTTTCTTACATTTTAACTATAATTTCTACGTCAAAAATCAATATCTTGGATATGTGTGGTACAATATACGCTAGACAAGGACATGGTTTTATGTATTTTCCAAGTTCCAATTAACAGCTACACAATATAATCGGACAAAACATGAAAACTTAGAAATATAATTGATTATTGTTATAGATATAGGTCGGTACCTTCCTTCCTTACTCCCAAAGGACCAATATGTTTTATTCATATTGTTCTAGTTGTTACAATCATCATGACTGAAAATAATTGTTAATACATCCTTTCTTCAAAAAGAAGAAACAAATCATCATTGTCGTCGCTTCTATATTATCAACTTATAATTAGTCTAGTCGCTCTTTATTTTGCAAAACTTTATAATTAGTGTACCCTCTTTTTCGCATATTATCGGGGTCAAAATATAATTAACAATTCTAGAGTGGGCCTACCCGCTCGTGTAATGCTCAAGAGACATGGCCCATAAGCCCAACTATCAAATCAAGCCCATTAAAATAACCAATCCACGCTCGACCAAAACAGTAACAGTCACAATTAGGTGACATAACTCCCTCACCAACAAATCATATCATACCTAAGCCTTCAACTCTATTTAAAGAGTGGAAGAGAAAGGCTAAGAAACTGAGTAAAGAAGAAGAAGTGATCATGGCGGCAGAGAAGATAGAGACAGTGATCGCAGGGAACTATTTAGAAATGGAGAGAGAAGAAGCATCAAACATAAGTAATAGTGATAACAAGTCTTCAGCTAAAACAAAACTCTCAAACTTCTTCTGGCATGGAGGTTCTGTCTATGATGCTTGGTTTAGCTGTGCTTCAAACCAGGTAACTATAGTATTATAGTATAATATATGTATGTATATTCGTCTCTAACTTGTCACACACAGGTCGCACAAGTACTGTTGACATTACCATACTCGTTCTCACAACTTGGGATGATGTCGGGGATCTTGTTTCAACTCTTTTATGGATTAATGGGAAGCTGGACTGCTTATCTCATTAGTGTTCTCTACGTTGAATATCGAACTCGTAAAGAACGAGAAAAATTCGATTTCCGTAACCACGTTATTCAGGTTTATTTCACTAATTTGTTATAATTAATTACAATTATATTGTTTTGATCCAAAAAAAATTACAATTATATTGTTTTTCATCCAAAATAAAATTACAATTGTATATTGTTTTTTTTTGTTGCTAATTTTAGTTAAAATTTCCTTGAAAAGTGGTTTGAGGTGTTGGATGGATTGCTGGGGAAACACTGGAGGAACATTGGACTAATCTTTAATTGCACTTTTCTTCTCTTTGGATCCGTTATTCAACTCATTGCTTGTGCAAGGTAAATTAATTAATATATTATTGCTCTTTTAATTTATTAATATATAAAGTTGTTTTCTTTTTGACTTGGGATACAATTGATATTTACATAATATTATTTATTAATTTGCAGCAACATATATTATATCAATGATAAATTGGACAAGAGGACATGGACATACATATTTGGAGCGTGTTGTGCATCAACTGTTTTTATTCCTTCGTTCCATAACTATAGAATCTGGTCATTCCTGGGACTGGCTATGACCACTTACACTTCTTGGTACCTCACCATTGCTTCTCTACTTCACGGCCAGGTTATTTGATTAATAAACAAATATCATGTTTAATTAGTTTGTATAATATTTAGTCCTGGTCTCATTGTTATTTACTTTTAACCTTTGTAATGTATAAAAGGCTGAGGACGTTAAACACTCGGGTCCAACCACAATGGTTCTCTACTTCACCGGAGCCACCAACATTCTCTACACCTTTGGTGGTCATGCCGTCACTGTGTAAGCATTTTTTTCTTCTTATATTAAAAGGTTGCTAATGTTTTGTTAATTAAATTATGTATTTCAAATGATGTAAATAGGGAGATAATGCATGCCATGTGGAAACCACAAAAGTTCAAGGCGATATATCTACTAGCGACTATATACGTACTAACATTAACGCTACCTTCTGCGTCTGCGGTTTACTGGGCGTTTGGCGATCAATTGTTAACTCATTCCAATGCACTCTCTCTCCTCCCTAAGTCCGGTTTTAGAGACACGGCGGTGATCCTTATGCTTATCCATCAGTTTATAACGTTTGGCTTTGCGTCCACACCGTTATATTTTGTGTGGGAGAAGCTGATAGGTGTGCATGAGTCGAAGAGCATGTTCAAAAGAGCCATGGCTAGGTTACCAGTGGTTTTACCCATATGGTTCTTAGCCATCATCTTCCCCTTTTTCGGACCAATCAATTCTGCGGTCGGATCTCTCCTAGTCAGCTTCACTGTCTACATCATCCCTGCTTTGGCTCACATGCTTACTTTTGCTCCTGCCCCTTCCAGAGAGGTTAGATCTTTTTCCTTTTACACATATAATTCTTTTTTCATAAGAAACATTGTTAATTGGTTATATTTTATTTATGACTCTAGATTCTTAACAACCATTGTTTAGAGAATCTAATTTAGAAATTTTGTTAGATAGTTTCACATTCTACTACTATTTAATACTTTATATAATATATGAAAAATTAAAGATGTGTTAGACCAATTTAATTTTTTGAAAATATAATATGGTGTTTTGGTATCTTAATAATAATAACTCTAACATAATTAATAAAAAGTTAAGTTAAACCAATTATCACTGATTTATGAGGGTTTCTAACAAATCTCTTAAAGTTAAATCAGTGGAGAGAATCATTGACATTCTTTTCTTCTTTTTATTAAACTAAATGCTGAAATACTCTACAAAAGTCTCCGTTGAAGATGGTCTTAATACATCTGATAATTGACTTTTTGGGTTAAATCATCTACATATTTTATATTTTCATTTAATTATCGTGAACAGAACGCTGTGGAGAGACCGCCACGAGTGCTGGGAGGATGGATGGGAACTTATTGCATAAACATATTTGTGGTGGTTTGGGTGTTCATTGTTGGGTTCGGGTTCGGAGGATGGGCAAGTATGGTCAATTTTGTTCGCCAGATCGACACCTTTGGTCTATTCACCAAATGTTACCAATGCCCACCTCGCAAGCCTTAGCCTTGATATTTACGTATTGGCCATTCAAGACCTTCTAGGACGAGGGTTTCATCTCAGGGAGTTTTCTGCTTCAAGCTGGAATATATATAAGTTATTATAATTTATTGAAAATCACATCTCTTTGTAATTGTTTAACGACAATAATCGTTTCAAGTCGGGTTTGTTTATTTGATATGTTGAGTTGTATTTTGGTAATTTGGGGTTTTTGTTTCCTTTAGTTAAGGTGTGATGGCTATCCTGACAAGGCCAACCCTATTATTAATTAGTGCTCTTCAATATATCGTGTAATTTTCTGTGTGTTTGTGTGTGATCTCTTATCTTTCCACAGCATGAAAAAAAAAGTTCATCTACTCAATTGAGATTTTTTACATAAAGAGACTAATATCATTCGTTCGTGATCAGTTGATGATCACTACGAGTTTGATGAAAATTGTTAACATCTGTAATTAGATTATGTAAATGCATAATTTAATTGAAAAGTAAACTTTATAAGATATGGTGCATAAATGAATTTATAGTAGTTTTATGAGGCAATATATGGAGAGCTTCTTTAACGAATGCAATATGGCATCTTTGGGGCAATCAAGAATAGATCTAGAAGATTTAATTAATAACTTATATCTGAATGCGAGTGATTGCCAAATAAATCCATCGTGGGCACATTAGCATCACATAAAAGAAAAGTATTAGAGGATATATACGAATATGTCAATATATATTCGGATATATTCAAATATGTTAATATACTTGTAATCTAGATATGCATATATTCGAGTATTAGGAAACATTGTATGTATATATACTTAGGTCTTTTGACCTTGATCAATACAAGAAATTCTTTATACGATACTAGGTTTCTTGACATGGTATCAGAGCTCTAAAAGCACACAAATTTTTTTAGCTCTTTATCTTTTTCGATCTCTTTCGGATTCTTTGACATTCATCTATCCCTTTTTCTCTTGAGCTATGGGAAGTAACGATGGCACAGACGATTTTCAGGGTTCTTCCGGGAAGACTACGGCGTCACAGTCACATGTGGAGACTAAGAGGCGTACGATCTCACCGTACGACCTCTCCTCCAGTGACAATCCCGGCTCTGTCATCTCTCAGCCTCTGCTTAAAGGACCTAACTACACCGAGTGGTCCACTAACATACGCATGGCTCTTAAGGCAAGGAAAAAGTTTGGTTTTGTTGATGGTTCAATCCCTCAACCAGGTTCCGACTCCCCCGACTTGGATGACTGGTGGACCAACAACGCTTTGGTTTTGTCTTGGATTAAGCTTACTATAGCAGAATCTGTTCGCTCCAACCTCTCTCATCTTGAAATTGCTAGCGACTACTGGGAGCACATCCGAAAGAGGTACTCGGTTAACAACGGACAGAGGGTTCAGCGGATCAAAGCAGAACTCGCTACTTGCAGACAGCATGGGCTGTCTATTGAAGCTTATTACGGAAAGCTGATGCAACTCTGGACTTCATTATCTGAGCATCGCGTTACCAAAACTTGTGGCTGCTCTGTTGGCCAAGATCTTGAGAAAGAACGAGAGGAGGATCGACTTCATGAGTTTCTCAAAGGTCTCGATGAGTCTCTCTACGGTGCGGTCAAGTCGACTCTTCTCTCACGAGATCCCTTACCTTCCCTCGACGAGGCGTATAGCGTTCTTCTTCAAGATGAAGATTCGAAACACACAACTCGTGTACTAGACGAACGAGTTGAGACAATGGCGCACTCTGTTCGCACATCATCTGGTGTGAACTCTGCATCTTCACGTGGTCCGTATGTCTCTCGTGAAGAACGAATGAAATTGGTATGTTCTAGCTGTGCTCGCAAAGGTCATCTGGCTGAGAATTGTTTTCGCAGCCTAGGCTATCCAGATTGGTGGGGAGATAGACCTCGTGGTCGTTTACAGACGAGTAATGGACAAGGCACCTCGTCGTCTTCTTCTCGACAGTCCTCTGCTGCACCTGCTCGCGCTCATGCGTTAACCACTTCGTCACACCAACAATCTGCCAACACACTTACTGCTTCTGATCGTGTTGGACTTACCGGACTCAGTGACGAGCAGTGGAAGACTTTGGTGACACTTTTAAACGACCATAAACCAGCATTGAACACCTTGAGCGGTATGTCTTCTATCTCTTCTTGGATTGTGGATTCTGGAGCTACGAATCACATGACAGGAACACTTGGTTTTCTTACTGATATACAAGATACTGCTCCTTTACCTGTGAAATTGCCTGATGGAAGGCTTACACTTGCGACACAACGAGGAACTGTTGTTTTAAGTTCTCGTCTTACCATTCATGACGTTTTATATGTTGATGGTCTCCAATGCCATTTGATATCAGTTTCTCAGTTAGCTCGACAGAAAACTTGTATCTTTCAGATTTCTGATAAACTTGGATTGATTCAGGACCGCATTACCAGGACGCTGATTGGAGTGGCTGAGCAGATAAATGGACTCTACTTTATGCGAGGGATGGAGTTTGCTGGGGCGATTCATCAGGAGAAACCAGTTACTTCGGATTTATGGCATCATCGCTTAGGACATCCCTCCACTGGTGTTTTAGATTTACTACCTATTTCTATTTCTAATGATAGTGGTTTTAAGAATAAGGTCTGCGACACTTGTATTCGCGCCAAGCAAACTCGATGTTCTTTTCCAAACAGTTCTAATATAACAAAGTCTTTATTTGATTTGGTGCACTTTGACTTATGGGGACCTTATCGTACTCCATCCCGCTGTGGCTCTCGCTATTTTTTGACAGTAGTAGATGATTATTCTCGCAGTACTTGGCTTTATCTCTTACCCACAAAGCAAGAAGTTTCTACTACAATCCGCAATTTCTTACACATGGTCAAGCGCCAATTCGACACACATGTGAAAAAGATTCGTAGTGATAATGGCACTGAGTTCATGTGTATGACGTCTTACTTCAGAGAACATGGAATTATACATGAGACTTCTTGCGTCGGTACACCACAACAGAACGGCAGAGTTGAGAGAAAGCACCGTCACATCTTGAACGTTGCTCGCGCTCTGCGATTTCAGTCGTCTCTACCTATCGAGTTTTGGGGAGAATGTATCTTAACTGCAGCTTATCTTATTAACTGTACACCCTCTAAGTTTCTTAACGGACAGACACCTTTTGAGCGACTCTATCTACGACCTCCTCCTTTGACACACTTACGAGTTTTTGGCTGTCTTTGCTACGCACACAACCAAAACCACAGAGGAGACAAGTTTGCATCACGGAGTGTGCAAGGTGTGTTCATTGGTTACCCAGCCGGTAAAAAGGGGTGGCGTGTTCTTAATCGATCAACAGGCAAGATATTCATCAGTCGTGATGTTGTGTTTTGTGAAACAGAGTTTCCTTATGCTACGGTTACTTTACCTCCTATCATCGCGCCTACTACTGAAACTACTGTCTCACTACCATCTCCGATAACAGAACCTTCGACTCCGGTCTCTGTTTCTCTGCAAAATGGAGAACCCCGCTCCACTTCTGCATCTGACGACACAGTCGTTCCTGCAGCTACACCATCTACAGAAGTTAATGACACTTCTTCTTCTTCAGACTCAGCTACTGAGACTACTGCGACGCCATTACCGGTCCCTGAGCCTACTTCTGATTCGAATGACTCGCCTTCTTCGTCTGAGTTTACTTCATTACCTGCGGTTCCATTGTTATCTTCTCCTACTGCAGTTCAGGACACTTCAGTATTACCCAACTTACAACCTGAACCACCTACAACTACAGTTGCAGAACCACCTGTTCTGATTCAAGAGTTGGGTCGTGGTCTCCGAAATAAATCCTTACCTACTAAGCTCAATGACTACGTGCTTCAGACGATCTCGCCACTTGTTACTTGTAAAACGACTTCGCCTTATTCACTAGAGTTCTATGTTGATTGCTCCAACTTCTCTGAGAGTCACAACGCCTTTCTTGCTGCCATTTCGTCGCTTGTGGAGCCTCGTTCATACAAACAGGCCATTCTTGATGAAAATTGGCGAAATGCGATTACAGTCGAGTATGTTGCACTCGAGGATAGTGGCACTTGGACAGTGGAAGATCTCCCTCCTGGTAAACATGCTCTCGGTTGTAAATGGGTTTTTAAACTCAAATTTCGCGCCGACGGTACCTTAGAACGATATAAGGCGCGTCTTGTTGTCTTGGGAAATAACCAAGTCGAAGGTGATGACTACGACGAAACCTTCGCTCCCGTTGCCAAAATGACAACAGTACGCACCTTCTTACAAATTGCTTCTTCTCGGAATTGGGAGATCCATCAGATGGACGTTCATAATGCTTTCTTACATGGCGATTTAAAAGAGGAAGTTTATATCAGACCTCCCCCAGGGTTTAGTGGTTCTGACAAGAACAAGGTACTACGCTTACGCAAGTCGCTCTATGGTCTTCGTCAGGCACCACGTTGCTGGTTCGAGAAGCTATCTACATCCTTACGGAATTATGGGTTTTCTCACGGGCCTCCTGACTACTCCTTGTTTGTTTTGGATCGTGGTTCAGAGTACATTATGGTGCTCGTTTATGTGGACGATCTTATCGTTTCTGCCAGTAACCCGAGTCTTCTAGCTTCGTTTAAAACTTACATGAACAAATGTTTTCATATGAAGGACTTGGGCGTCTCCAAATACTTTCTTGGACTTGAACTCGCACGGAGCCCTACTGGCATATATCTATGTCAGAGAAAGTATGCTCTTGGGATTCTGGAAGAAACAGGTCTTCTCGCGGCTAAACCTGCTCTGTTTCCGGTGGAGCAGAATCATCGTCTTGCCTTGGACAAAGGCCCCGATTTTAAAAACATAGCCTCCTATCGCAGACTCATTGGAAGGCTCATATACTTGTCTGTGACCCGTCCTGATTTATCTTACTCGGTTCACATCTTATCCCAGTTTATGCAAAAACCGAAACAGGCTCACTGGGACGCAGCGCTTCGTGTGGTTCGTTATCTTAAGGGTACACCAGGGCAGGGTATTTTGCTTCGCGCCCATACTGATTTAAACCTTGCTGCTTGGTGTGACTCGGACTGGAATGGTTGTCCGATTACTCGTCGGTCTCTTACTGGTTGGTACATTACTCTTGGTGGTTCTCCGATTTCTTGGAAGACACAAAAACAACCTAACGTTTCTCGCTCGAGTTGTGAGGCTGAATATCGGGCGATGTCATTCACGGTTCAAGAAATCATGGGAATCAACAACTTATTGCGCGCTTTTGGTATCCCACTTACTCGACCTACTCCTCTTCATTGTGATAGTAAGTCTGCCATTTACCTTGCTGCTAACCCGGTCTTTCACGAACGTACGAAACATGTGGAGAATGACTGTCATTTTATCCGCGACGAGATTGTCAAAGGCACCATTGCCACAAAGCATGTTTCTACTCATACGCAGCTGGCAGATATCTTCACTAAGGCCCTTGGAAGGAAGGAGTTTCATGAGTTTTTATCCAAGTTGGGAGTTCTTGATCTTCACTCTCCAACTTGAGGGGGGGGGTATTAGAGGATATATACGAATATGTCAATATATATTCGGATATATTCAAATATGTTAATATACTTGTAATCTAGATATGCATATATTCGAGTATTAGGAAACATTGTATGTATATATACTTAGGTCTTTTGACCTTGATCAATACAAGAAATCCTTTATACGATACTAGGTTTCTTGACAAAAAGGTTTCGGCAATCAAAAAAAAAAAGAAAGAAAAGGATGCAAAAAGGCTATGGCAGGCAGTGTCAGTGTGTTAGGAACTTGGGAGTTAGGACTTAGGCAGCCTTTTTATGGTTATTGGTTGGCCATTGCAATTTATTCAGTGGTTGGTTAGACTCAACCGGTTCCAAGACTTGAAAGAAATAAAACTGAGTACATTTCTCTTGTTAGGGTTCACGATGTCAACTAGTTTTCTTTAGGGTTTAATTAAGGTACGTATAAATTACAGAACAGCATTACAGCAACAACAACAAAATAAAGGGATCAATTTATCATTTCAGCACGCAATAGTTAAGTAGGAACAAGCTCACAATCTGGTATACCAGAAACCTAACATTTGTGTTGATTTTGCAAGATTGAGACATTTGACTAACCACTTACTATTATTAGTGGGTACTATATCCAACAATGAAACTATTGTTTCAATCAAAACACATATTTTCAAGCTAATCTTCCAAAAAGGTTCACAGTAAATTTAGTTAATTTAAAATATATTTTTAAATTTTTTACTGTTAACAAAATTGTCAAATAATTTCATAGGATTTTAACATTTCATCCAAATGAAAAGTAAGGACTCAGGTCTCAGAGTGTCGATTTCTTTTAAATAATAACGTCAAAAGTTATTTAATAACAAACACTATAAACGCTTTTTATGGATTCCAAATCTAATATGCTGCCTTTTTGACTAGCTTTCTAGCTTCCATACTCCAATCAGTATCATGGCAAGTCGGGTCGACATTCTGCCATTTTCTCTACCTGCTAAAGATATAGACATCAAAAATTACAAAACAATATGGCCGGATACGATACGATAAAATATATTTGTTATCATAACCTATCCACTGAATATATAGTATATACTGAACCTAATTTTCTTGTATGGCAGTGAGATATTACGAAAGAAGAAGTTAACTAGGAAAATGACAAATGTTGGCATGTTTGGAGAAGAAAAAACATTTTCTATTATTTTGTTGTTGGTGGTGGTGGGTATTCTTTTTATTATAAACAGTATACAAAAATTATATGCATATACTTACTATTCAGATCTAATCATTATAAATCAACAAAAATCTATACAATGATCAAACAATACTGTTTTTTTAGACCAAAAAAAAAAATACTGTTTTCTTGACAAATAAGTTTTCCTCTATGTAATTCTAAAAATAAAATAAAGTCTATTTAACGATTGTTATTATTTTACTATGCATACATTTTGTGGTATGCATACATTTTGTGGTATGTTTTCGCACATGATATTCCCAAAATCAAGATTATGAATACAGTCAAGAATTCAAATGGGTCAGATATATATTTTAATTTAATAAAAAAGAGATTAAAAAGTTACAAACCCAATATTTTAAACAGTTATAGAGAAAAAAAGTCAAATGAGTTGAGATAAAAGAGTAGTACTTAGCAAGACTATGTAATTTGATATTGAAAAACCGACAAGAACAAACTTTAAATCATCAATAGACAGCTGATTTATAATTTACAATAAAATTCAAAGAAAGAGTGTTTGATCAATTTCTAGAAAAGTTACGAAGAATACGACAAGACACAAGAAATCAAGATGAACACGTTCTGACGTTGTGCTCAACCTTCGCGTACGATTGCGAAAGAGAATGCAAATCTATGAGTGAACTGAACTTTCTGCTAATGAACAAAGAAAGTAAGATAATGAATGTCAAAAAGCGTGTGGATAAGACTCGCACGTGCGTGGGGTCTCACTGAAAGAAAAAAAAAGTCATCTTCGATATCTTCATCTTTTTAACCTTTTTCACACCCTAGATTTCAGAGTAAAAGCTACATTTCAAATTGTTTCGTTTTATCTTTTCAATGGCATCATTAGCTTCTGTTAGCACATTTTAATACTATTGATTAACTATTCGTATTTTCATTCACAAGAATTTATAGTTTCTTACATGCTTGAGGGATATGTTTGAGCTTCACAATATACAATCAATATATCCCAGTTACAAAAGAAAACAACAAAGTAGGTTTCACAAACAAAAAAAAAGAGACAGAAGATGGGTATTTACGTGACAGTTTGTAAGCTTATGCGTTGGAGGGTTTCTCATATATATGCATGACTACTTGTAAGCTTGTGTTTTGAATTATATTCGCAAGTATGTAGTATGTATTATTTTACTTAGGTATGATGTTATACACTATATATGTTCCCTTTCTTTTGTAAGCCTTTTTCTTACACATTGGTCTAGAATAGTCATTAAGATCGATCCATATTCATCAACCATATATAATACCACATGCTGCGACAAACTTTTAGTTGCCTATCTTTATCATGATTCACATTCTTATCATCGGTTTAGCTTTTCATAATAACCTAAAATAGATGGTCCAATAAACGAACTTAGGAATTTGTTTATAATTTTTTGTATCTAAAATTACTTAAGAACGTAACCTTAGTACGATACTTATGTTATTTATGCATAAATAATTCGATACTAAATGATCTCATATTGCATATAGACTATATATAGTACACACATACTATATTTTTTCTTGGTAATATATATATGTATATAAATTGTGTAAAATTTAAATGAAAATTCCATTTGATAGCTGGTGTTGTTTCACTCAAAGTGATGCGCATACGACAATTTGGGTCCATAACTCTATTTCAAAAGAATTTCCTAAACATTTAGTTTCTAGCTAAAGCCCATTAAGAAAATATGCAGCGTCTCCATGAAAATTGGTATTTTCATGTTGTTTTTGGTACAAACCTCTCATTTGAAAAAGGCAGCAGATAACTGCGTAAGGCAATGTATCCCAAACTTTTGTATGAGACATCGAATAATTACTCTAGAAATATGCACTCAAGTCTGCGGAAATGTATGCATCAAATTCTAAAAGCAATGGGATGTTTTGTGTCCATTCAAATGGTAAGCATATGATGAATAGTAATTTGATCACTTAAAGGACTTAAATGTCCTGGATACCAAAGGTGGATTACGAAAGAATCACTATATTTCATATTATATGATGTTTTACTCTATTGCACAAATATTAAGAATTTTTTTTTTATCAAAAGTATCACTAAAATATTATGTTAAATTAATTAATTAATTTATAGATAGAAATAATAAAAATGCAATTGACTATACAATTTTTGATAAAGTTAAAATTATATAGATTTGTGCATATGAAACAACAAAACTTCTCAAAAACATTATGTATATTGAAGCAAAGAGAATATAATGTTAGAAAATATGCATAAAGCTTGATCGTTTTTATATATGAAAATTAAATTAGTAAATCTAGATGGATTTTATAATCTATTTAAGTATTTTGAATTTTTGCGCTGAATATATATATATAGGTAAAATTTGCACTGAATTTTTTGCTAATAGTACTACTAGATAAATGATAGGTCTAGGTTGGTGAGATATAGGTTGCTAGTATATCATAGCGGGTATTGATATAGATAAGTTTTTGTGCAATATTAAACACGTCAACTTCAATTCATGCTACAAAACGTGTTCACTGGTTAGTATTCACTGAATCAGCTCGATTTTTTTGTTTGTCAACATGCAATCAGCTCGATTTCTTAAACAAACGATATGATTGTTAATACTACAGTTAAAATGCCTAATCTTTTCCTTGTGTGCTTGTTTACTATAGAGTTCTGGTATTCTTCAATCCAAAATAGGAGTATATACCAAATTCTCGACCGGAATTTAAGTTAGCCGGCCCGGTCCCCCCGGTTATTGGTGGAGTGTAAAAATGTTTAGTAGGTATCGGTCGTCCCCTAGTGAATAAATGTGTCCACACTGATAAATAAGTGGATCTAATTATAATTTCAAGATTTTTGGGATAAATGCGATAAGCCTATAAGAACAAAAGGGGGTAACCCTCAATTAGTAAACAATCCTACTTTAATTAAGAAAAGAAGAGAGCGTAGCTCAGTAGCCGTCCGATGAATTTCTAGTCACACGTGTTCAACGATAAAGCAACCGACTATAAAAAAAGTGATAAAAATATAAATAAAGTAAATGAAAAAGCAACACAGTCGGCGCAAATCCGCCGACCATCCAAAAATCATCATCATTAAGGTCGTTATCTTCCTCTTCTCTTCTCTTTGGCTCTAACCAACCAATCACCTTTCGTCTTCTTTCTTTCATTCATCTTCTCCTTCCCCTCTTCTTCGTCTCATCCTCGCGATCTTTAATTTTTCTTTTTGTTTGTTTGTGTTTTCTTCCGTTTCGTCAATTTTTTTTTGGATCTGATTCGGAAGAAAACCTAGGGTTTTAGCTTCGTTAGAGTTTATATATATATATACACACATACACTTTTGGGATCGATGAAGAGTGTTTCCGCGGAACAATCAGCCAAAGGTGGTGAGCGGATCGAAAACGGCGACAAGGATAGCAAGAAGAAGAAGCGGAGAGGTAGTCGCCGATCTAAGAACACCTCCTCAGGTATATATATATCATCGATTTCATTTTTTTTGGTAGCTCGATAGATCTGGATTAGTTTCATCATAGATCTCACTAGGTTTTGATGATGTTTAATAGCTAGGGATTCGAGCTGATTTGGTTAATAGATACTCTGAGCTTGAAATCGAATGAATATGAGAGTAGCATTTGAGATCGCGATGTAACGGTTTACGATTGAGAGAAGTAAGACACTTAGATTTGTGTTTCCTATGAAGAGATCCAATCCTAGAATTGAAGTAGGAGCTTCATTTAGGTGATTAGCTTTCTGTGATTAGAGTTTCGGATCTTGAATCCAGTGAATACTAGTAGCCTCGCAATGTAACTGTTAAAGATTGAGAATCTAAGACGTTCTGAGCTTGAATTGAATGAATATTAGTAGCTTTTGATCTCCAATGATTGCGAAGTATCACATACTAATCTCAGATGTTAGCTTGCTTGTTTATAACTTACGAAACCTTAATGTCTATGAACAGTAGGTTGTGTGATAGAAGATATCCACGTCGAGTCATCAGATGGTGGAGCTAGTGGGAGTAAAGGAAATGATTGTACGAGATCGGAATTGGATAATCCCAGCGAGTTGACGAGAGCGTCTAATGTTGCTTTCAACTCTATGCCTGGAAGTCCGTTGGTTTCTTCTGCTGAAGTTAGTAAACAGTTGTTGTCCAAGTCGTGTCCTGATCCTAGGGACTGTGAGCAGTCATGTAGAATGGATGGTGACTTGTACCAGCAGGTTGAGTGTGTCTCGCAGAGGAAGATTTTCTCTTCACACTGGTCTTTCGATGCTGTGAATGAAGCTTTAGAGGTTTGTTTGACTGATATGTTCTCTTTGTTATATTTTCTTCATGATAATAGTAGTGATCAATAGCTAGTTGTGTTCATTTCTGTAGAGGGGTGAAGTTTATAAGGCACTGTTTCGGGTGAATGCTCATAACCGCAGTGAGGTAAGATGTAACATCTGATTTTCAAATAGACCTCTTGTTGCTAACCGTTGGTTTCTTCTGCTCATTTTGAATTTTTTTTCCTTTTGAAGGCTTACTGTAAGATTGATGGAGTCCCTACAGATATTCTAATCAATGGAAATATTGCACAAAATAGAGCAGTAAGTTTTGGGTTGATTTATGTTTATTTTTCACGCTACAACGATCTCCTTCCTTTTGGCCAATGTTTGAGAGGTTTTTCAAGTTCATTCTTGTGTTTCTGTATATAGGTGGAGGGAGATATTGTTGCTGTTAAACTGGATCCACTCTCACTATGGCCAAAGATGAAAGGATTTGTCACGGAAAATCTTGCCAAGACTGAAGAAACGAACAGTCCCCCAGAAAAAGATAAGCATATCAGCCATTTGGAAAGAGGCGAGATAGATGCTCAACAGAACAAATGTTTAGTTATAGGACAAGGAGCTGAGAACTGTGTTACTCTCAACTCTATACCATTACTGGATTCATGTTCTTCTAGTGAGCAGAAAGGAAATGGCACTGTGGTTGAGAAGCTATGCGCCATCCTTAGTTCCTTCCCCAAAAAACGGCCAACCGGACAAGTAGTTGCTGTTGTTGAAAAGTCACTGGTAAGAGATTCTATTGTTGGCTTGCTGGATGTGAAGCGATGGATTCATTACAAGGAAGGTAATGCAAGAACGGGCAAGTCTCCTTTGTCTCATTCTGATGATGGTTACGTCCAACTGATGCCTGTAGACCCTAGGTTTACTAAACTGATCGTTCCTTTCCATGCCTTACCTGGAAGCATTCGAGCAAGACTTGAGAATATGGATCCAACTCTCGAGGCAGAGCTGGTAGCCGCACAGATTGTGGACTGGAGCGAAGGGAGTCAGTTTCCCCTAGCTCAGATCACACATATGTTTGGCCGTGGCAGTGAACTGGAACCCCAGATCAACGCCATATTGTATCAGAACTCGGTTTGCGATTCTGAGTTTTCTCATGACTCGCTTGCTAGCCTTCCACGTGCTCCTTGGGAAGTACCAGAAGAAGAGGTTCGACGTAGAAAAGATCTGAGAGACCTGTGTATATTTACCATCGACCCCTCAACAGCTTCAGACCTCGATGATGCTCTATCAGTGCAATGTTTACCCGGCGGTTTTTTAAGAGTCGGTGTTCACATTGCTGATGTCTCCTATTTCGTTTTACCAGAAACTGCTCTTGACGCAGAAGCTCAGTTTAGGTCGACAAGTGTTTACATGCTACGGAGAAAAATACCAATGTTGCCTCCATCGTTGTCGGACAACGTAGGTTCACTTAATCCAGGAGTTGATAGGCTTGCCTTCTCTATCTTCTTGGATTTAAATAGAGAAGGGGTTGTGACAGATCGCTGGATTGGTCGTACTGTTATAAGGTCGTGCTGCAAACTTTCGTATGACCATGCTCAAGACATTATAGATGGGAAGCATGACGTTGCAGCGAATGGCTGGCCTGCTTTGCACGGACCTTTCGAGTGGAGTGATGTAGTTCGATCCGTCAAACAGCTTAGTGAGGTTTCAACCAATTTAAGGCAAAAAAGGTTTAGCAATGGAGCTTTGCAGCTGGAGAATTCGAAACCTTCTTTCCTCTTTGACGAACATGGAGTTCCGTATGACTTTGTGTTGTACCCTACCAAGGCATCAAACCATCTCGTCGAGGAGTTTATGCTTTTAGCAAATATGACAGCGGCTGAGGTGATCTCTCGAGCTTACCCTGACAGTGCACTGCTCCGGAGGCATCCAGAACCTAATCTTCGCAAGCTCAAAGAGTTTGAAGGCTTTTGTTCAAAGCATGGTATGGACATGGACGGTTCTTCTTCTGGCCGGTTCCACGAGTCTTTGGAGAAAATCACTGAAACCCTCAAGGACGATGCAGTTTTCGTAGACATTCTCAACAACTACGCTATGAAACCAATGCAATCTGCGTCTTACTTCTGCACCGGGGATTTGAAAGACAATGTTGCTGAGTGGGGACACTACGCGCTAGCTGTTCCTCTCTACACTCACTTCACATCTCCCCTTCGACGGTACCCTGACATAGTCGTCCACCGTGCCGTAGCGGCTGCGCTTGAAGCTGAGGAGTGTTTCTTAAAGCAGAAGCAAATATCATCAGTCGATGAAGCGAGAAGCTACTTCACCGGTGTTCGTTTCTATAAAGATGCTGTAGAATCTATGGAGGGGGAAGAAGCGTTATCGGTCGCTGGTTTGAAACACGGTGTTCCCTCCACTGAAAGGGTCTCTGAGATCGCTGCTTACTGCAATGAGAGGAAGCTGGCGTCTCGAAGAGTCAAAGATGCTTGTGATAAGCTCTACGCTTGGTGTGTTCTAAAGAGAAAAAAGGCAAGTACAATTAGAAACTTCTGCATCATAAGGAAGCTTCTTATGTTTATGTTTGTTAATTAATTAATTAATCTCATTTTGTTTTCCTTCTCTGCAGGTGTTTCCATGCGAAGCTAGAGTAATGAACTTAGGACCATCGTTTATGACTATCTACATTAGCAAGCTTGGCGTAAGTCTCTACTCATTCATTCACCATCTATAAAACTATCTTAAATCTAACTCTTCTTGTTTACGTTGCTGTTACAGATTGAACGGAGAATATACTATGATCGAATCGAAGGCCTGTGTGCAGACTGGCTCGAGGCGACATCAACCTTAATCCTCGATAAAATCGAGTTCAAGAGAGGTGGAAGAGGCTACTTGAAGCCCTTGAAAGAGGTTGCTTATTTGGTGAGTCCTAGTGACATGTGCCTTGCTAAATGTGGTGCAATGTCTGTTACCGACACCATCGAGAGGAGAGAAGAAGTTGTCCCTGCGGTTTTTCCTTTGACCGTTCAAGTGTTCTCGACCATCCCTGTGGCTCTTCACGCTGTTGGTGGAGATGATGGTCCGCTTGACATAGGAGCGAGGCTCTACATGACTTCATATTATAGATGATTGGTTGGAGCAAAGAGATCTCTCTGAAGATGCCAGGTTACATAGCAGCTGTTATATATATTTTTTTCACATTACAGTTGCTGAAAGAAAACTAAAAAAAAATGAAAAAAATAATGAATACAGTTTAGTAGTTGGAAGATACATAGAGACCAAAGTGGGGGAACTTGCCGTTGTTTTTTGGTTCGGTTGAGTTCCTCATTGGTTCGAAGTTGTGCTTTAAAATGTGTTTCGTTCTCTTTTGTTTCCGTTGATCTCGCTTTTGCCCAATATGTTTTAGTTTTGGGTTGGGCGAAATCATCTCAAGCTTTGTACTTGTACTGTTCCATTGAGAGGAGGGGTAAACAAGTCCCTGATAATAAACTTACAACATAAAATCTTTAATTGTATATGTTCCGATTTAGTTAGAAGTGCATTAGGGTCAAAGTGATATTATATGACACGGCTCGAGGCTAAAGAGTTCAAGACTGAAAAGCTAAGAGTGATCTTGATTTTTAAAAAATCCAACATTAGTCACTTTCACGAGCTATTTAAAACGATGCATTACTTTAACAACTTGGTGACAGAAAAGGCCTACATGAAGCCACAAAGAGTAAGTGGAGTCGAAGGCCAGCTTTCTCCTTCTTTTACCATAAGATTTGATACCTAACCAATTAAAAAAACTTGGTGGCGTCATCTCCAAAGCGGCTTGGCCCCCACGAATCATTAGTCTTGTTGTGAATTCCCACTGACGTACAAACATCAAAAACATATTTTCAGCTTCAGATCCTCTCCTCTCTCATTTTTCTCAAACCGGAGCTACCATGGCCACAACTTCGATCCAAAACGAGTCAACTCAGCTGACTTGGAACCCCGTTCATGCATGCATGTCTTTCTCCCCTAAACCATTATACTAAAATTATAAGTTCGATGCATTACAAATTTTTGGCTCCTAAAGCTATTGTTTAATGAGCTTTAGCACACATGCGTCTACGTGATCATTTCGTAGGGTCTTTGTGTTTCTTAGTGATCTCTCTAGTTCTTGTGTTAATCAAAATGATGAAAAGGGCATGCTTCGATTCTCGTGTTTGGAATTTACTATTTGAATTCCTATTTGTGTTTGGCACTGCTTTTGCAACATTGGAAGCTGATGTTCTGTCAATTTGGATTTGTGCGATTTGGACATCCACTTTTGTTCATGCCGGTACGGTCCCACGAATTAGAGCCTTTTACACCTTACACGAATGCCCATGTCATCGATCAGTCCAAGTTTTCATCCTCTAAAGCCTTTTTCAGCTCGTTGACTCAAATAAGCATCTTCTTGTTTGTTCTATAGAGAAGTGTTGATCTTAGGGTAAAGATTGGCATACGTTACTGATCTCTTATACCACAATAGATTTTGCATTTTCTCTAAAGATGAAGAGACTAGTCTCAAGTTTATTAGAATAGTCTTTTTCAAAAAAAAAAATAGTTAGAGAATAGTTTCAAGTTTCTTCTTCGGTTCCATTTGAATAGAGACTTTGATTCAGTAAAGCAAGCTAATAAAATAAGTTTACATTATTATATGAATAAAGTAGTAGGCGCTGTTTTCATCTTATGCATTGATTTGTTTAGTTTAATTAGTCTTTGCGGGTCTTAGATTTAGTTAATTAATATATTAAGGTTGAATATTCTTTGAAAGACTGCGTTTGATGTGATTATTGTATTGTTTGGGTCAGATTATCTTTTCTTATGCCGAAAGTTAAAAGTAATTGAATGCATTTAGGACTTAGACTTTTAGATCTTATTGAAAGCGATATTACCTTAAGTAATCAAACTAAAAAACATGTTTAGGGCATCATAAAGGAATAGATACTCAGAGTTGTATCTCATAAAAACAACAACAATAAGCTTATCATAGTAAATTAATTAGTATTTAATATGATAACTAATTAGAAAAAAGCAAGTGTTATAACTTGTAAGAGTGTTTTACTCTTTTTAGTAAGTTTCTCAATAATGACCATTTATTTCTATCTATATTTTCCTCTTTCGTTTTCTTCATTTTTCATATTTTAATATTATAGTATTTTCAGAGATAAACTAGTGTAGTAACTATGATATATTTTTCAGTAGATATCCCCATATAAAATGTGAATGTATCTGCACTATGTAACTACTCTCCCATGTGAATTCTATTAGAAAAGAAAAGATCAGAGCCAGAGGCCCTACTAATGCGGAGTGCACCATGCGAAGATGTTCGGTAAAATGTTTGCTTTCATTCACAATTTTGATCCAAACCCATATTTTCCTGCTTCCTCACTTTATTCCTATATTTTTTTCCGTATCAAGTAATTCATATCCACCGTCCGATTTGGTAGATCACCTACACTTTACAGTTTTCACCAACTATACCCAATATGAATCGTTGATCTTTTACACACGGCTCATTTTAGCCTACGCTTTTTATATAAATAAAAATAAAGTAAGACTTACTACGAACATATACTACATTTATATTTATTCTTTCCAAAGTCCAATTCAGCTGTTATATAAATCTAGAAAATTCTCCCAAAAGCAGAGATATTTCAGAAAAAGCAAGTTATAAAAAACAAACGAAATTAGAAAAACCATCATGATCCAGTAAAACTGCATCTTCTCATGTTCTCAGCATAATATAATTTAGGAAAAACACCTGATCTTTTTCTTTTATAAAAAATCCTAATTTTTTTCTAAATATATCTTAATAATTTATCTCATTTTAATTAATTATTAAAACTAAACAAACATTAATTATCATCTCATGTACATCTAAATAAACAAATGAATATACTTTTACTATAACTATATACTAACCTTTATAAATATTCTTTCTAGAGTCCAAATCAACTCTTTTATAAATATAGAAAATTCCCCTCTAAAAGGGAAGATATTTCAGCAAAATTTAAATTTCAAAAACAAAAGGTTTAATTATCATTACATAAAAAAAAACAAAGATTAAACATACTGATAATAATAGATATGTGTGTGTGGCGGCACGTGCCGGCCTGCAACAGTAAAGCTAAAAAGCGTCCCGTCGAGACCGGGACTTTCTTCTCCCCCCCCCCCTAAACTCACGATCCAACGGCTACGCTTCTTCGCTTTTCCTAATCAACCGTCAGATCTCCATCTAACGGTCACTATTAAATCTAACTCCATTAAAATAAGAAAAGCTCCAAACTCTCCCTCTCTCTCTCCCTCTCTCTCTCTTTCGATCTCTCTAAGCAAAGTGAGCTTGGCTTCGCCGCGAATAAATACTCTCCGGCACCGGAAAATAAAAACTCTCACTTTCTTCTCCGTTCAGCGATGCTCGGCACGGTGGTGCGGTGGTGGTTTGGCCGGTGATCATATCTCGCCGGAGAGATGAGCCAATCGAAACTGACGAGGACTCAATCTTCGCTGCTCAGATCGTCTCCGACGATTCGATCGTCGATTCACAGTCTCTCTTCGATCAACGAAGCCTCTCGCGACGATCTCGAAGCCGGCGGCGAGAAAGAGGAGAAACAGAGGAGGAGTAAAAAACAGAGCAAACCAATTAACCGAACCGGTTTAAGTTTAATCCGAATCAAACCGGGTCTAACAACCTTCACACTCGCATCTTTCTTACTCTTCTCCGTCTTCTTCTTCTCCTCCTCTCAGACCGGTACGTCGGAGAATCTACTCCTCGGTTTAATCTTCCTCGCCGTCGCTCTCTTCTTCGCGTCGCGAAACATGGCGGTTATCAACCGGACCGTCCTCGCGATCAAACGAACCGGTAAAAAATTAACTCTACGAACCAAACCGAAACCGGTTCAATGGTACATCGGCGATTCTAAACCGGAACAGACCAAACCGGAGGAAGTAAGCAGACCACCCTTCGGAGTACGGTTCTTCACTAACGGAGATATCTACGAAGGAGAGTTTAACGGAGGAAGAAGCCACGGAAGCGGAGTTTACTACTATTACGTTAACGGACGTTACGAAGGTGACTGGGTCAACGGGAGATACGACGGTTACGGGATCGAGTCTTGGTCCAAAGGGAGCAAGTACAAGGGACAGTACAAGCAAGGAGCTAGACACGGTTACGGTGTTTACTGGTTCTACACGGGAGATTCTTACTCGGGAGAGTGGTTCAACGGTCAGAGCCATGGGTTTGGTGTTCAGACATGCGCTGATGGGAGCTCTTATGTCGGAGAGTTTAAGTTTGGTGTCAAACATGGACTTGGGTCGTACCATTTCAGGTAATAATAAAGTTTGTGTCTTTTTATTACACGTACGGATCTCTCTGTTTTTTTTTTTGAGTTTTGAGTTTATGAATTGTTTTGTAGGAATGGAGATAAGTACGCAGGAGAGTATTATGGAGACAAGATCCATGGGTTTGGTGTTTACCATTTCGCTAATGGTCATTACTATGAAGGAGCTTGGCATGAAGGTCGCAAACAAGGGTATGGTACGTATGGGTTTAGAACTGGAGATGCAAAGTGTGGTGAATGGGATGATGGTCATCTCGTTCACCGGCTTCCTCTAGAGATCGGACCGGTTCATAAAGCTGTTCAGGTATATATTTATTTTTTTGAAAAAAATATTTTGTTAATGACCGATTTACTGCTTAGTCTAGCAACTAAACACCGTCAAGATCGATTTTTGGAACATTAAAATTTGATTCTACTTAAAATTATCTGCAGAGTGCTCGAGAGATGGCGAGAAGAGGCGTGGATCAGAGACGGGTGGATGAGCAGGTGATGCGAGCTGTAGCTGCGGCTAACAAAGCTGCAACGGCTGCGAGAGTTGCAGCTGTGAAAGCAGTTCAAAATCAGATGGATGGAAAACTTTGTGAACGATGAAAGGGACAAAGTTAAAGATGACGTTAACAAAGGGTGTCTTTTTTTTTATTTGTAGCCCTTTGTGATCTTGAAACTATGAGAAGTTTTCTTTTTAACTAAGAATGTAAATGTATATAGAAGAAGTCGTGTTCTGTTCATCTTTTTTTTTTGTACAAAACTTATGTGGTTGATTGGTCTGAATCACTGACATATAGATTTGTTTAGTTTTGCTTGAAATCAATCTGAAAATCGAATCTATGTTTGGTTTCGTACTTGAGATTTGATCTCCTCTGTCTTAAGAAAAACATGAATAAAATAAACCAATATATTATTATTACCATGACTAAAACAGGAGGAAGATTCTTCTATCCCAGACTTGTCTAAGCTAGATTGTAGCCATATCAAGTAAAAAACTCTCAACGCAATGGATTTCTATGGCCTGAGTACCTGTAAATGGTCTGACCAAATTAGTTACCACATTTCAAAACTTCCAGGAAACTTCCTTTGTATTATGCATGTATTAGGTGAACGCATTAAATATTTTATAGTATAGCATTTATATTTTTTAGATTTATTATATTAAGAGCATCTCCAATGTATTACTCCAAATTTTACTCCAAAATGGTGCAAATCCAAAATGGAGTGATGTTTTACTCCAATGTATTACTTCATTTTTTACTCCAAAAATAGTTAATAATTTTTAATAGTATCTTATACTTATAAAAGTTTACTAATTAACCCCAACTATTTTATGTTTGCAAAAATACTTAAAATATAATTTATTTAAATTAAACATTTATTATTAAAAGGTACAAAAAATCATAAAAATAGAATAAAACATAATGCATAAGTTGGTTCAATAATAAGCATTAGAATATTTTCCCACAAATGATAGATTAATGCATTTCGTAATGAAAAATGAGTTTCTTTATCTTTGATATTCTTAAATCGAGTATTTTTTTTTAAATCGGATATTTAAATTATTTATTTTATATTATTTTTATTTTATATTATTTTTGTTATTTAATTATGTTATGTATTTTATGTCAAATTATTAAATAATGAAATAACTTATGTTGTTGTATCATTTTAAAATATTATTTTAAATAAGAAATAAGAACATTAAATATTTAAAGGACCATTTCATAAATAAAAAAAGTTCAACTCCAAAATGGAGTAATGTGTAAGATTACTCCATAAATAGAATAACCCTAGCCATTACTTCATTTTGGAGTTGGAAATGGAGTAGGGTTGGAGATGATTTTACTCCAAAATAATGTTTGGAGTAGAAAATGGAGTAGGGTTAGAGATGCGCTAACATGTACAAACTGTACCTTTATCATCACTTAATGACTGCACAGTCCAACTAACCAGATTACTGTTTCAGTTGCATAACGATTGTACAGTGTAAACCTTCTTATTTTAAATACTACACTATTTTATTACCTACGTTTATAATGAAAAAAAAAAATTAAAGCTTCTTGTTTATACATATGTATTTAATTATTTATATAGTAAAATTATAGAATACTTCTTTGGTTGTCTAATTGAATAAATAAGTTAGTGCTTTTGATATTTAAAATAGAAAGTAAGCTTCCTAAAAAATTTAACAACATTCTTGAGTGTACGAGCCAATTCAATCTCAATGCGTCACCTTATGTACTCCACTGATTTTTCAGTTAAAGCACAATCGAAATATACTGATAGCTCAGCATCTCGAGTCATTCATACTTTTAAAGTTTTATCCAATCTTATTTTGGATATTTTCATATGAAAAACAAAATAAAGTTCAAATCTAATATTTATAACCAGCTCGTCGTCATGATATCAACATTGAAACTCAAATAATTAAATGTTTTCTTTTTGCTTAAACTGGAAAATAAATAAATGTTGATTGCGGAAAAACACGTCCAAAGCATACCTCGTTAGTGTTCCAAAAAAATAAAAGCATACCTCGTTAGTAAATGGTCGAAGAAGCCATGCATGTGTCCTCATCATAACTATCGTTAGAGGATCTTAGTTTTTCTTTTAGATACATTATTATCCCTTCTTACTTGGATGTACATTTTTCAAGCTTTTATACATTTATACGTAAACATACCCTCTCCTTTTTTTTTCTTTTTTTTGAAAAAGGCTTACACAAAAAAAGGCTTACATAAACATATTTGATACGTTGGCAATGGATGTTGTATTAAATGTCTCGGAATATTTTAAACTATATTATTAGATACTATATGGTAAATAGAATGATCAGTATGAGAAGGCAAATATGTAATGGTAATCTTGCTTACATCGACAGTTTGACTGTGAATGTTTGGACATTCAAACCTTGGAAGTCTCCTCTCCAACAACCCAACACGCAAAATTCCTCTATAAGAAAAAGCTGCTGGTCCAATTTTCAATCTCTATAAACAGAAAATTTACTGTGCCCTCTATAAATGAAAAATCAATTCGCATTAAAGATTACCTATAAGCTATGAGTCAAAAGCATTTATTGAAATTATTGAGATTTTTTCCTTCTGAAACTAAATTATTGAAATTATTGAGATTTTTTACACATTACGACACGTAATTTAATTATTTGATTGGTCGACAACATATTTAGATTATTGATTATTACTCCTCCTTTTTAAAGTAGTTGTCTAGAGTTTTGCACACAATTTTTAAACTAATTAAATATTTAAATTTATCTTTGTTTGGCCATTAGAATTACATAACATTTATTGTTTATCTTTGTTTAATTAGGGGCAAAAAAACATTAGTAAAAATGAATTAAAATCATAAAACAACGTTTAGTTTGTAACAAAAAATTTATGCTATAACGACACTTGACACTTAATTAATATGAAACATAAGAAATATGATTTACGGATGCTTTCTAATATTTATGGAAGATATCTATATTCTTTTTACTTCCTTAGTATCCCATCCTTCCGCATGACGTGCATACTAATGGCCGTGTTTATTACGAAGTTTTTCTTGTTTAACTTGTGATATCCCAGATATATATAACAGACAGTCAAGATTAATCTTTAACTCAACATGCAGTTCACAGACGAATCCTTTTTCTGGGTAGTCAATATTCAAATGAGTTATAAATAATAGATTCATATTCACGTAGTAATATGTGAAACTAATAATTCCACATTAGAAGAGAATAATCCATATCCAAGACCAACATGATGACTCCTCGTCCAATTGACGTACTTAGACTACCACATTGTAGTTATTATAAAGTTAATTATATTTTCTGTTTTATAAATAATATCAATTTAATATTTTTGACACAAAATAAGAAAATGACTAAAACATATTTTTATTTTTTAATTACATCTGTTTAACTAACAATATTTGCAATTAATAAAATTATATATAAAAAGTCAATACAATTTGTAACTAACATTAAGTTAAAATAGACATAATTTTCGTTAAAACTGAAAATTAATATTCTCTTTATAACAATAAAAAATCAAAATAATATTTTTGGTGAATATATTCAAAGAGTGATCTTTGAATGCATCATACTAGTAATTCTGATACCTTTTATTAGTAGTACTATGGACGACCTGCCTTACGGACAGGATTTTATTTGTAAATATTTAAATTTTATAAATCATTTTAAAAATATTCTAACAATTAAATGACTATAAATAAACAAATAAAAAATGTAGATCATATTTATTTTTAGTAGAGATTTTCTGTCTAAGTTTAAAAGTGAGGTAACATTCACTATCTTCTATTTTATAGAGAATACAAAATTAGCAAAGAAAAATTCAGGAAAAAGTAATGATTTCTATTTTTTTATTGCTGCTATTTCATTTTAACATAATAATTCAATAGAATTAGTTAAATTTTATAAAACTGAATTTAGAAATTTCTAGTAAGAATATTTGATATACTTTGTTGTGTTGAATCCATATGATAAAATACAAAATTTTATATGTAATTCAATAAAATAACACAAAATATTGAAATGTAAAATAAAATTAGAAATTGAAGAGCATTTTATAGTAAAATAAAAAATAAATTGCTTTGTTTCTGATTATATAAAATTTGTATAGCCTTTTTAATTTATAATTTAATGAAAATACAATCAGAGACATATTAAAGATAACCATAAAAAGTTTGTTTTCTTACATGACCAACATAAGTTTCAAGCGACTGAAACCCATAAAATTCTTGGGTGTAGGAAACCAAACTTGAATTGTGTTCGATGATACTACCGATATCAAAATATCTCTGAATAAGAGAAAAAAATCAGGTTCATAAATATTAAAATTCAAAGAAATTAAATTTAGTTCGAATTTACGTTAAACAGTTCGTTGAACAGAAGTTCGATTCAGCAACAGAAAGAGGAGTATGAGACATCTGTTCTATCCATCGAAGTGTACGAGACAAAGTGCAGAATTTTATACATCTGTAACAAGGAGACTTCTCAAAGCACCGAGAAAGAGAAGTAATTTATTAAATTACTCAGCGAAAACATAGAAAACTATGCTTAGTAAACTGGAAAATATAATAAAGAACATAAATTATAACTATGCTTACAAGATTGCAAGTATCATCTCTCTCGATTTTGGAGAAAGCCCAATTATACCCATAAAGATCTTGCAATTTTGCAACAATCCCTCTGGATTGTTCAGCCAGGTATATAGACGCTGATCGATTTATTGATCCCAAATGAATCGCAGCTCCCATAACAGGGTCAACATCATCAACAGCCAATTCAAATTGGGTTTGTAATTTACTAATTAAAATTGAGAAACAGAAACTACAAGTTAGGAAAAAAACAAATAAGACTAGAAAGTCAGGGAAGGTTGAAAAAAATACCAATTTGGATCAATATTTCCTCCGGAGATAACCAGAAAAGTCTGAGCAAGCTTGAGTTCGACTTGATAAGTTTGATAACGAGCGCAAATTTCATAAGAAGAGCCCAGTCTTCTCTGACAAATAAAACTTTTCTTCAATGCCGCTCCATATACAGACTTATAGAAATCAGCTGCATCAGGAACCGACTCGGGATTCACTAAAAGATTGTATTTAAGTTTCTTCCACAGAAAGGAAGCCATGTTTCCTGTATCAAAATGCATCTATTATACACAAAAGATACACACATAAGCAGTAAGCAGAGTATATGTTTTTGGTTCAGTGTATTTTTAGTACACTTCCAATCGCATGAACAAAAACATAGTTTTTCATAAAATTTCATGAAGTTTTATCAACATTTCTTTCAATTTCAGTGGTTTGCTTGTAGGATTTATAAGTCATTCATTTCTGTCTCACACATTAGATGAGGTACTCTATATTTTGTAAGATTTTCAAAAAACATTTGGTGTTCTCTGATCCTTAATCTTTTTTGTTGCTTATCAGCTCGAAGGTATGAATTCTTTTCAACAATTACTTATTCAATTAGGCAATTGGTCAAGCGCATACAAATTACAAAAAGTAACAATTGAACAATGTGATAAATCTAATTGGATGATTTCCGTATATAAACAATGGATGATGAATATCCTTTTCACAGAAGTAAACTATTTGATGCTAAGCATCAAAGTCTATATTCTCACTAGATTGAATATCAGTTATCTCCCTAATTGTTATGTTTCTATTTTGATTTGAACTTATAATCTGTACTTCCTTGATGTATTTGATATTTTCTTGTTGTTTCTCTTAAAATTGCTTTGTTTCCGTTTTTTTGGTGTTGCTACTTACACATTGGCTAGTTAGTTAAATGTGATTAATAATCTTTTTCATCTTAGAGAAAATTGGTGGTGTGAATATTTATAAAGTGATAATTTGAAAAGTAGTACTTGAAATAATTACTGGCAAATAAGTAACTCTTAGGTGCAGAAATTACCTATCTTATCCATAATTGGACATACTATAACCGAGAAATTTAAACCAAACCTGTCTAATGCATTTTTAGTTTTTTACTAAATCAAATGATTTTAAGAAGCATATTCACGTTTCTTCTTAGACACAACAAAAGGAAACCAAATTTTTCTTTTTAGATTTCCCTAATTCATGAAGTCATCATATACTTCGTCTTCATCACTAAGGATATTTTGTTACTTTCTTACTTTCACTTAGCGTGATTTTTTTTTTCTGAACACATCCTTCACTTAACGTGATTATTTGCTCTTTTTATCATCGTTTCAAAATATATTTGGAACATCAAAAGACTCATATAACGAATTTCTTCTTGAATGGCTGTTTGCAAGAGGTTGTTTCCATCTATAGAACAATGAACGTCTCAGACAAAAAAGCATAACATCAAACCTTAAACATCACAAAAAGCATAGGATCCAAAAACTAGTGAAACAAAACCATAAATCAAAAAGAAAAACACCAAAGTATTAAAATTATCTACTTGTAAGACAGTTAACCGGACACTTTTCAAACCGGGATAAACCATCATCAATACAGAGCTCATTCAATCACACTAGTTGTAGTATTCATATAATTAACAAAGAACAAAAAGGACTAATGATAATATTATCATCATCTAGTCTTGCACTAAACCAAGATTACAAAAGAGTAAAGAAGCAACAGAGATCAAAAACACAACGAGTGAGTGATAGCTCGACATGCAAGAAGCAGTAGAGATACTCCCAGCTGGACCATTAGCTGGATCGCCTGGAATAGAACTGCTTGAAGCAACCGTAGCTCCTCTTGGTGCAGCTGCAACTATGGAGGGTCCTCCGCTAACAGCACCATCAGACTCCGGTGCGGGTGAAGGTGTAGGTGAAGGCGAAGGTGCATACATCAGCTCCTTCGGAACAGTATCAGGTGGAGCTATAAGAGGCGCTAATTGTGGAGGTCCTGCAAAGACGACAAGATTTTTCATTAAGTGGGTTCATTTTTGTAACCATGATGAGTCAGTGTACTAACCAGGACATCGAGGTTGTAGAGACCTGGACAACGTGGTCAAGATAGTGCCGTTGGCGAAACCGTTGTAAGTACAAGAAGTGAGTTTACAACCGGCGCTACTCTCCTGGGAAGTGATGTTCCCTAGCATGAACTTGCTGTTTCTACATTGCATGCTAGAGCAAGAGACTGACAAAGAAGCTGGCTCACAGTACATACTGCAAAACATCAGAGCTTAGTTTTAGCTAAAACTCTGACCTTAAAACAAAAGGAACTCAATCGGTATAAAAGTACCTGCGGCTTCCGAGCGCACAGCTGCATTGTACACAGTGGTCTGCGGTGAGAGCGTAGCTTCCGTTTGGGATGATCAGTCCGTAATCCGTTGCGTATTTGGGGAAGTTTGAACCACATGCTGCGAGGATTTTAATACAAAACAACTAAACATTCATCACTCTTAAGTAGATTACATGTCACTGAATCACAAATTAAAAGGTTGAGACTTTGCACCTCTTATCACTAGTTAATACAAAACAACATGACATTCAACACTCTAAGTAAAATCCTATATAAAGATTGACACTTCAATACAAGACAACAAAACATTCAACACATTAAGTAAAATCCTTATGTCTGAATGCAAATTCCTGTAAGAAAAATTTAGACTTTCCACCTATTATGACACTGAAGTTGACTTCAGAGTCGTTTTAATCACAACATTTTAGTACAAGACAAGTAAACATTCAACACTCAACGTAGTTACTTATGTCTGAAATGCAAAATCCTATAAAAAGACTGAGACTTAACATATCTTATGCCACTGAAGATGACATCAAAACATCTCTTAGTACAAAAAAACAAAACATTCAACACTCTAAGTAGTTACTTATATGTCTCAATGAAAATTCCTACATAAAGATTGAGACTTTACACATCTTATGCCACTGAAGATGACTTAGACAGAGAGTGTGAGTGGATCTTATCTAGCAATGGGGACAGCAAGGATACAAAACAACAAAACATTTCAACACTCTTTAAGTAGAACCACAAGCTGTGATACTTTAGGACACAACAAGAAAACATTCAACACAAACTAGTTAGTTATGTCTGAACGCCTATAGAAATATAAGACTTTATACCTCTCATGCCAACTAAAGATGACTTAAGAACGTTCTAACCAAACAAAGGTGAGAGTGATAGACACTTTATTACAAAACAACACTCTTAAGTAGTTACTACTTATGTCTTAATGCAAACTCCTATAAACAAAAAATTATTGAGACTTTTAACACCTCTTTACCTAGCAATGGGACAGCGAGGATATCACCAGGATTGATATCAGGAGCCCCCATGGCATTCACATTCGTCAAATCCGCAACAGTAGTCGAGAATCTCCTCGCAATCCCACCCATCGTATCAACTCCTCGCACAACATAAGACAGATAAACCGCCGGGAGAGACTCATCCGTCCCATTGAAGCAAGCACAAGGCAAAGGTATCACAAGACTAGTACCAACATCAGGAGCATTAGAAGACTTAATCTCAGGATTCGCCACCTAAAAAAAAAGACAGGATCAACCACATATTATTTTTCCATATAAATCAGACACAGTCACATATATATTTATTAATCTTCCTATTAAGAAATTAGAATTTAAGCAAAATTGATACAACCATCATTGATAATTTTGACTAAAAAAAAACATTTTCATATGAGATGACTTATTGTCTGATCAAAACTTGGTCTAGTTGTCCAAAAAAACATTTTCATATGAGATGATTTCTTGTCTGATCAAAACTTGGTCTAGTTGTCCAAAAAAAAAACATTTTCATATGAGATGACTCAAAATTATCAATAATCTAGTGGTTATGTCGATTTTGCTTAAATTCTAATATGTTTGTAACCCAATTTAGGAAGATTAATAATATATATATATATATATATATATATAGGATACAAAAAAAAAACATTTTCATATGAGATGACTTCTTGTCTGATTAAAACTTGGTCTAGTTGTTACTTGTTACAGAAAAAAAAAAGATTAGCCACCTGAATCTGCTCGGGGGAGACGAGACCGCCATAAACAGAGCCGGCGATTGAGTCGAGCGTGTCGGAGGTGCGGGTCTTGTAGCGAGTGGAGGTGGATTTTCGTATGCCGTCGACGCAGGAGCAGGTGATTGGGATCTTGAGGAAGAGGTGGGAAGGGAGGACGTGGTTCTCGACGTCCGGGTAGGAGGTTGAGATGGAGTTGGAGAGGAGGATGGAGGTCGGGTCGGCTTGGAAGAGGGAGGCGAGTTCCGTGACTTTGAGGTCGGTGTAGAGTGTGTAGCCGAGGAAGGAGTCGCACGTGGAGCTCGTGGAGCAGGGCTCGATTGTTGATTTTGAAGTGGTGAATGTTGCTAAGGTTGAAGATAGGATTAGGAAGAGGAGTGGGTTCTTCATGATTTGATTCGCCATTGGTTTAAACTTTCTACTTCCTCTTTGAGAGAGAGTGTGTAAAGGTTTAAGCTTCTTTTTTTTTTTGAAATAGTTGAGAGAAGTGAGAGAGAGAGTGAGAGAGTGGAGCAGACAAAAGACAACGGCAGCTTTGTGATTTTGCAGGTGACATTTTTTTGCTATGACGGATTTGCCCCTCTTTGTGTGTCTCGGTTTGACCCCACCGGTTTAATAAGTGTGTACAACAGTCAACAAGAGCTCTGTTCGTTTCATCACCGCTGCGTCCAGCGTCATCGTCTGATAATTACGCCTTTTATCACGGCAACACACAAACGAAACGGACGCTGGTGAAGGATCATCGGCTTGTTTCCCAGTCGCTGCGGCAATTAACAACAACGAAACCGACGCGAAAAATTTCAGCGGCACTGGCGTCTCCTTTCTTTTGTCTCCAGCAATCAATCTGCGGCAGTTAACTTTCGATTCTGTTTTTTTTTTCTGTCTCCGTTTCCCTACTTTTTTTAACGCTGCCGCTGGAAACAGCGATGATGAAACGAACATGGCTAAGGATAAATTCAGCGATGTCTCAAATTATATATGACCATGTTCAAAAAATATAAACGTTATATTTAGCTAAGCAATGTAATACAATAATTTTAAAAGTGTAAAATCCTAAATTATATTTTTTGTTTCTTTTATAGTTATAAACTTAAATTTAGTAAGTAATATATTTAAATTTTAAAATTTTACAACAAAATTAAGTTTACTCCATTTCTGTATTATCTGAAAATAAAATGAATAAAAATATATATTAGTTATTATATTTTTGAAATAATATTAGTTCTACTCTATTCTATTATGGAGTAAACCGATAAGATTATTGGAGATTTGACTCTGGAACTTTATTTTGAGGTGAAATAAAGTTAGTTGGAGATGCTCTCACATCGTTGAATATTTTCTTAATCAACTTTTTTTAACAACTCCTTAATCAACTTTTCATGTAAAAAAATTCTATTTCATACAATTCTGCGGAATTATTCAATCATTTTAATAGTTTTTAGAAGAAGATTTAAAACTTTATGGATAGATAATTGAATTGTGTATGTAAACTCTTCACCGGTTATGATTATCAGTTAATGAATTAAAAATAATCTAATAAATTAAATTCTGAACTGAGGCCCACTTGCCTCTTTTTTTTTTTGGCACAAGCCCACTTGCCTCTTTTATTTCACGAGCGAGAGGTAAAAAGCTAAAAAAATTATCACACTGTTTAAACTTTAAAGTAGTAGTAAGAGAGGTGTTTCAAAAAAAACAAAATAATAGTAAGAGAGAGCCTACTGAAGAGGTAAATTTTCTTTGTAGGATGTTAATCGGATCATTGATTGGAAGAACTGGACATTCATTGAGAAACCATCCACCACTGGGAGTCTGGAAGTCCTGGTACCAACCAATGAAATCCGACTCTCTTACATACCGGCTCAAGGAATTTGATCTAAATGAACTGCCGGCTCTTTCACATCCTGACGTATGCATCATCGATGATGAGGAGCCTGAACAATGCGCTAGCCAGTCAGGTGGTATAGCAGCAGCATCTCCGGTAGTCTTAATATCATATCAGGAGGCAGCAGACAAAGCACAAGTGGTGGTGAGCTAAAAACTTTTTTCCTTTGGTATCTGTTTTTTTTTTGTTTCTTGGAAGCATTCATGACACAAGGGTCATTTCCTGCACTCTTTATTAGGATTGTGAAGCTCACGAAGCTGTTAACTTGTCTAATCGTGTTGGTGGTGCAACAGACATTTCTCATGAGCTGCAAAGCATATCATCTCAAGAAAGGTAGGTTTTTTTTTCGTTGTCTGTTCTCACTAGCAAAACACATGTTTGATCTCCAGTTTTTAATATATGCAATAATGATTTTCAGTGGCCAGTCTCGTAATAGCTTATGGGTCGATAAGTACCAGCCAAGAAGTGCCTCGAAGGTTAGAAAATTTGAATCTACCGCCTTCATACTGAAATATGCATTTCTACATCTCATGAGATAAAATGATTAAAGAAAAGCAGCCAACACACGTTTCTCATAGTTTCTTATCCTGAGTTCTTGCAGGTATGTGGTAATACTGAATCTGTGAAACTAATGAATGAATGGCTGGGGCAATGGCATGAGAGAGACTTTCAGCCAAGCAAATATTTTTTGAGTAGAGTGATGAGGAGAAATCGCAAGATGCTGATTACAACTGTTCTGAAAGTGATTCTGACTCGGAAAACATTGGTGCTGAAGACCGCCTGAAAAATGTTCTGTTGATCGTTGGTCCAGTTGGGGTGTGTGATAAGTTATTCTGCCACGAACTTTCAGTTTTTTTTTTTCCAATCTACATTGCTTTCTGCGTTTCATGTGTGGGACTCTTATGTTAGTGATTTTGATTTGCAGAGTGGGAAATCTGCAGCTGTTCATGCATGTGAACAATTCTATATATGAGACTTTAATTCTATATATAGATGTGAATAATTGTAATCATTTTTGGTGTATGCTTTTTCAGATAGAAAATTACTATTTGAATAGGAAAGTTTATTATTTATAAAGAACATTTAAACTAATTATTTTAAACTTTTTTTTGTTTAGGATTTGAAAAAAGGAAAGCTACAGTTAAATACTCTTTAAAAAAAAACTTTTGCTTATGATTTTTAAATAGGATCAAATAATTTTTGGCAATCATATTTCTTTAAGATTTTAGAAAACAAAGATTATTATTACATAAATTATTTTACGGATATTTTTTTGTTTAGAATATGTAAAAAAAAAATTACAATCAAATAATATTTTACATGTATCTTTATTTAGGATTTTAGAAAATGAAAATTAATATTATATAATTAGTTTTTGTATTATCTTATTAATTATGATATGATTTTACATTTTTTGTTTATGATTTGAAAAAGGAAATATATAATTAAAAAGTCTTTAAAAATTTTCTTTTGTTTAAAATGTTTCAAAAAGATAGTTAATATCAAATAATTATATTTTATTTATCATTTTAGAAAGGAAAATTAGTATTAGATACACCATTTTACAGATAGTTCTTATTTAGTATCTTATTACATAAAGCTTGACAATTAAATACTTAAGATGGTGGCATGTATTAAATATATTAATAATTAATAAAATAAATATAATAAGATAATAAAAATAATTATTTAATACTAACTTTCCTTTTCTAAAATATTAAACAAGATAATTGTAAAAAGTTATTGATAGTTATGTTATCTTATCGTTTGCAATACAGGTTTCAACAACCTGAACGACCTGAATCAATTCTTAAAGTCAACCATGTTCTTCACGCATTTGTCAATGGGAAGTTCATAGGTATGCTTTGTATCTCAGACTCCAACTCAGGGGTAAAGGTTACTGTAATAGCAATCATCACTGCCATTTTATTGAAATGCTTCTATATTTGAGTTCGTTTTAGGTTCTATGCACGGAGCTTTCAAAGCGCAGAGATTTTTGCTGGAGAAAAATATGTCATTGATTAATGGCACAAATAACATCGCATTACTTAGCGTAATGGTAAATAGGATTACCGGTGAGTCCCAATCTTTTCTTAAGAACTTTGCTCCAAACAGAGTACTTCTCAGGAGTATCTTTAGCAAGAATAAAAAGACCCATCTTGAGTTCATTTTTTCTAAAGTTGTTTCTCTTGGGAACACGGAATTTAGGGGCACATCTAGAGAGGAGAGTTGGTGTATGGCGGAGTGTAAAGATCTGGAATGGTAAACAATCACTGTACTTCCACAAATATGCCTGGGGATATCAGGTGACTCTCAAGAGCCGCAGTCTGGGTGAAAACGTCCTCTTAGCCGCTGAGTTGATCAGACATTATGAGTCTCCGAGCTGAGGCAGAAGCAGTATGCTTAAGCTCGATATCTTTGGCTGGCTTTTTTTGTGTTTTCATATATGATCAGGAAAAAATGAATTCGTCTATTAATTAATTATTATGAATAGACTTTTTGCCTATTAGTTATTATGAATGCTTAATTTGCTACGATCATGCTAGCTTATATAAAGCAAACGTCAGAGTTCGACCAATTAATTACATTAGTTCAATAGTCAACAAGAATCATCACTGTATTTCCAGCCGTCGATAGGCAGCATTGGATGCTTCAAAATGAAAAACAAACTTGCCCTTTGGTGTGTGACTAACAAACCGAGAGCTGTGCAGAGTGAAAAGAAGTCCAAGCCAATATCAATGCTGGTTCCGTACACAATCTCTCTTCTTCATATCTTCAAAATTACAAACACACTTTCAAACCAATCAGAGTCATTACACTCCGTAAATACTTAGCATACACCACAAACTGAAAATAAAATACTGAGCAAGCCAACACCATAAAACTATATATTACATGCAATAAAATCATTAAAGAAAGCACATATCCGCATCATTTATTCAGTTCGCCCGTCACTTGTTTTCGTAGATTCCAAATCTATTTGTGAAATTCGATAACAGAATATGAATGGACACCACAAACAACTTCACATCGACGAAAACCTGAACCAAATGCTAAATTCTCCAACTGTGAAAACGATCTTTCTTTAGCGCCATCGTATAGTGCTAGCATCAGCATGTCCATACCAAACATATAGTTAGAGGAAAAGTCACCACTCTTTGGTTCTTCTGGTGTAATCAAATCTACAATGATCACTTTTCCATTTTCCGGTAGACTCTTCCAACAATTTTTAAGAAGCTTTAAACAATATTCGTCCGTCCAATCATGTAGTATCCACTATCAACAAATTAACCACATTATTTTAGAAATAACAAAACCCAAAAATTATCAAGTTTAATGTTCGTTCATATACTTGCCTTCATAAAGATTGCATCTCCTTTGGGAACTTCTATAAACATGTCTCCAGAGACATGCTCCACTCCTGTATATAATTAGCAAAATTAAAGAAAAATAAATAAAAGTTTTGAGAGGCACTTCATCATATAACCCTAGAATATTAAGTCGTTCTGTACCTGGATAAGATGGAGCATTGGTTAAAACCTGAGGTAAGTCAAAATTAACACCCTTGATATGAGGATACTTGGAAGTGACTAGACCTAATGTAGTTCCACTTGATCCTCCAACATCTACCAAAGTGTTAACATCTTCAAATCCTTTGTAAACTTCTAGAACCTTCTTCAAAAACATGGTGGAATGTTCTGTCATGGTACGATCAAACACTTGAGCAAATTGTCCACCCGACTTCATGTATTCAAAAATTGGCATGCCGTGGGCAGAGCTGAATGCACCTCTTCCTTCTAGTATCATATCTTTAAGATTTGTCCTGTGAAAACAAAAATCATTTATAATTGGTTTGTATAGAATATTCGGTTTAATTAGGTTATTAACTGGTCTAATATTCTCATTTACAGAACAAAGAAGTACGTACCAAGTCTTGAAAATCACCTCACTCTGGAGCAACATAAACAGAGAAACAAAAGAACCAGAACCGTCACTATCTTTCAAAAAATACCTGCAAACCGGTTCGGTTGCATATACCCTCTCCATACCGTTTTCTTTACCTTCAACCATACGGCACTTCAAAATAGAGTGGCTGACGAGTAACCGCAGCATCCGGTCAAGCAACACTGGCGCCTCCGGGTTGGTGGGTTTGGTTGGGAGACCACGGGATATCTCATACGGTGAGAGCCACGCGCCTTCGCCTGCTGCAGCGACTGTGTCGATGACACCAAGCTCCAAGGCGGCTTTGAGAACCATGGGGAAAGCCACAGTGTTGACAATACACTCAGCTTGCAAGCTCACCATTTTCTCGTCGACTCTTTGCTCTTCTTTGGTTAAAACCGGTTTAGGGTAAGTGTGTAAGGGCTCTTGAAGATGGTTTGACATTATTGTTGGTGGTTATAAGATTGATAGAAGAGTTTCTTTGAGAATGTGGTTGTAATTAACGTTCATGCTTACTACCATTTTATACAAAGGCCAAAGCCAATTCGAGTTTTGATTTGATGACCAACTGGCTCCACCCGACTCTATACGAGATTACGAGGTATGGCCATCTGGCTCCACCACTCATAGCCATAATCTTAAAGGAACCATGGAGTGGAGTGTGGGCCATCACCAAAGACGAGAAGGGAATAGTAGCTAGTTCGTAAAAATAGGGGGAAATAAAAAAATCTTAAATATTTAAAAATCTTGAAAACTAATTCTTTTTTTTTGATAAAAATAATAATAATAATTTTCTAAAAATATTATAAAACAATCAAAAGTTAATTCATGTTTTAAATTTTGGGAAAATTGTTTTCTTTGGGCCAAAAAACAACAACTATGTCATATTATTCCAATTTCTCTTTTGTACCATTTTTTCCTCTAATACCATTTACTATTTTCTAAAATAAATCAAATAAATAGTTTACAAATTAAAAATAGTTCTAAAAATAGTAAATACTGATGAAATACCTATATCAACTTATTGATATATTTTTCAGTTCAAAAATGTTTGAATCATAATTTCATATTTTGTTCTAAAAAGGTAAAATTGAAGTTTACATAGTAAAAAATGTAATCTAATTTTTCATTGAATTTACTATGTTTAGAATACGTGTTCTACGAAATTAATAGTAATCTAAAAATATGTGGAAAACACATTCTACGCTTAACCTATAATTCTAAAATCTGTAAAAATCGAAATCTACACATTACTATAAATCTAAAACCTGTATAAATCAGAATCTACATCTCTATAATATTGTTTGAAAGTTAGTTTCCTATGTGTCGCACTCACGTTAATTCTCATGATGGTTGATTACACTGTTACCTTTAATTAATTAAAATATTATATTTAAATACTATTATTGAATTTTTATTTAGTTTATTTTTAGAAATTTTCAATAACATAAAGAAACATTTACAAAATTTAAGAAACAAATTTAAAAACAAAAATATATGTACATACCATATGATTTCATTAAAAAGGAAAGTTCACAAAATAGTAATATTCTATTTAAAAAATATTTTTAAATAACATAAAATATACTTCGAGGTAATAAAATATTTCTTTATATCTAAATTTTCTTAGATGATAAATATATATTTTATATAATGTGATTTCATAACTTTAAAAAAAAAATTTCAAAGTAATAGAATTCTTTTATATATATTTAACTATTTTCTTAGATGATTACATATAATAATTAAGTAACACAAGCTGATATATGTTTGACTGACTAAGAATAGTTTATAATTAATTAGTAATATTGAAATATTTTATTTATTTTCACATATTTATTTGACTATAATATCTTTTAATTACAACAAAAAATTATATAAATTATATTTTATTTATATAATATGATTTCTAAAACAATCACACAATTTTTGTAAACTGGTTATTTTTAGTAGATATTAAAAAATAAAATATAACAATATTTGTTTTTGATATGTGTTCTTGAGCTTCCATATATGTATTAGTTACTTATGTATCTAACTTCCTATTGCTCTTTGTTTCATTTTCTAATATTTAGAAAAAATGAACGATGAATATTATGAAAATAAATGCACATTTAAGATAAGTAAAATTAATTTAATTTTACTTAATTATAATAAAAATAATTATAGTTCAGTTTGAATTTGAAAAATATATGTAAATCATATATTTAACTATAGTAAGAACATATAATTTTATAATAATAATTTAATTTTGATAAATGTAGATTACATGATGACTCAAAACATATTTACAAATGAAAATAAAATATTAACGAACTGTTACAATTTAGTTCTTTTGTAAAATATATATATGCATGATATTGTAGAGTATTATCATTATATTAATTTATGTAATTTGGAATTATACACTTTAGTTTTTTTTGTATTTTATTCTAAGCACAATATATTTTAAGTTATATATAATCTTCTTCAATTTTTTTAATATATCTATGACACCAACCAACGTAAATGAAAATAAGAAAATTAATTATAATTTTAATATAATTAAAATAAAAAGTAAAACAACAAAACCGACTAGATATAACATATCTAAAATCATATGTCTAATTAAACTAATATAATATTATTAATATAAATTATGCATACAAATTATAAATTAATTTTAAATTAAAAGTAGATAAAATTAATTATTAAAATATATTTACTTTATAAAATTTTATCTCCGTGCATGCGTACGAGAAAATCACCTAGTATTATTATAAATCCAAAACTAATAGAAATCGATTTCTAACATGTTTACTGTATTCTACCTATTTTAGAATACATGTTCTACGGATAAGAATAATATTAGAATATAATATTTGAGAATATTTTGTTTCTTTATCTATTAATAAAAGTTGACTTCTTAAAAAAAGCAAAAAAATTATTAAAAAAAATCTTTTGTAAAAAAAAATTTAAAAAATAAATCTTTTTTTGAGCTAAAAATTAATTGATTTTTTTTTTTACTTTTTAGTAAAAAAATATATTTTAATATTCAAAATAAGTTTTTAATTATAATTTCGAATTTTTAATTGAAATTTAAGAGCAATATTGCCATTTAGAAAAAAAATAGCCTAATAAGACATAAAGTAAGAGAGATTAGACTAAGATGACATAGTTGTTGTTTTTTGGGTTAAAAAAAACAATTTTCCCTTAAACTTTTAGAAGTTTAACATTAGGAATAAGTTTATATTAGGACAAAACATGAGACAGGATAGGAGAGAGATGAGAAGCGAGATTAGAGGAAGATTGAGGTTGGTGGTGGGAAAGATTTAGAGAAGTTCATCTACGTAATTTGACTTGTTTCAGTTCACAACTATTCAATTATACAATAGTCACCATATATAATATTCAAATTTTTAGTATCTATCTTGAAAAATTGCATCTATTAGTATAAACCATGGAGACCTGAGGCTATTATGAAGAGTCTAACAAAAAAAAATTAGCTAAACACATCTTAAAACTGTTTATTTTATTTAGTTTTTGGTATATAACACAAGACTCTAATATATATATGTATGATATTCATAGGCTACAAAGATTCTTATATATTCAAGTGCTTTACAATAGTTACAGCACGTGAAAGGGGAAAATGAAATCAAACCAAAAAGAAACTTGTTGGGTAGTAAAGTTTCAAACTTTGAAATGATCAATAACTACTTTAACTTTTGTCTTGTCTGCAAAAGATTCCAACTTTGTCTACAGAGGCGTGATGATGGCATTTGTCACATAAAGGTCAAAAACCAAACGTCAAACGACCACCATGGAATCAAACTTATTAGAATTGTGGGAAAGAGCACAAGTTTGTATTGCTTACCACGTCCAGTAGCTACATATACACTCATCTATGACGTCTGCAAGACTCTTAAGGTCGTGAAAGTAGATTAACAGATTCTTATCATCATGAAAGATGACTTTATAATTGAGAAGAAAGCAACAAATCAGTAGAAACTTGAAAGCCGAGTATAATGGTCTTTCTTTTCGTTTTAGTTGGCCCGATGTATTCGCCTATTTTAGATTAATGGGCTTTCTTTTTTCGTTCCTGATGGGCTTATAACACATGGCTCAATTCATCTCACATCGAAACGGTGCCGTGCGTATCCTCTGCCTTTCAGTCTTTGTCCCTCGACGCTCTGTCGCCGGCAGGTTTCATTATCCTCCTGTGATGAACAAAACCATTGTTCTTGAAGACAAATTGAGAGGCCCACATAGTAAAACCCACTTGCCTCTTTTACTTCACGAGAGTGAGAGGTATAAAGCGGAGCTAAAGAAATTATCACTATATGTTTAGGAACTTTTAAGTAGTTAGCTGCAAAGAGAGAGAGAGACATTGATGAACCAAACACGTGGTCTTAAGTTTAGCGGGAAAATCGAAAACAGAATCTTCTTCCCTCCCAAAATTCATTCTACGACTTCGGATATTACAGTTATCTTTTTAACCTTCTGAACGTTATAATTTTTTTTTTACCAAGATCCCCAAATCCACACTAGAAACCCTAGATTCTCTACTCTAGGTCTGATCTCTCCAAATTCGAATTCCTAAACTGACGAATGGACGAATTAGACGGGGTTGCTGCGGCGGTGATCCAGACTCCACGGAGGAATGTCCGTCGGAAGCTGGTTCAGTCGACGCTGCTCCCGCATAGATCGGAGGATTTGATCGGTTCTAACGGAGATCGGACGTGCGACGACGCCGGAGAGAGAGAGGAAGGAGGCGAAGGTGGTTTCTGTAGTAGTCAAGGGAAGACGACGAGAAAGCAGAGGACTCCGAAGACGAACGGAGCTTCCAAGAAGGACGCAATTGAGTCAACTGGAGATCGAACAATTGACGACGGGGAGAAAGAGGAAGGAGATGGTGGTTTCTGTAGCAGCCAAGGGAAGAAGACGAGGAAGCAGAGGACTCCGAAGAAGAACGGAGCTTCCAACAAGGTTCGTTATTATTTTTTTTTCTGATAAAAGTAGAATTATACTGCAGCAATGTTTGATTGCTTTTCGGAGAAGATTAATGTAAACGTTGTTTCTCTTTTTTTTTTGTTATTACTTTGCTAGAAGAATTTAGTTAAGGACTGTGTGTGTTGGCTCTTATGGTTTTGTTTGTTGATTGAAGATGGCTAAAGGAAAGTCGCCGCGTAAATCAACGCCTAAGAAGAATGCAACTAAGAACGGGAGTGTAGCTGGTGATGATGATCACATTAGTGTCGCACCTTCACTTCCCAATTTGCGGCTCGAAGCAAAGTTAAGAGCTGAGGTAAGTTCAAATCATTTTTTTCTTAGAATTAGGCATTAATGTGAAGTAGGATCGAACGTGGTCACAAGTTACCTATTAGGAGTCTAAGTGGTTTCAAGTTTCAAGTCCTGTTTGAGACGTGATTTTGGTTTGACCTTTTGGTCTCTCATATGTAAAATTAGGTCTAAAGTCTGTGTATTTTATTGGATTTCAGGAAGATTCGCGGATGTCTGCTGGGAAGCAACTACATCCCTTTTTCTCGTCTTGGAAAGGAGGTAAAAAGAATCAAGAAGCAGTTGCAGCCGTAGCGGAGAATGGTGGTTCTCAGGAGCAAGGGAAAGATAAGTTCGTCACCACCATCGGTCCTATCCATGTATTTGAGAGGTTTGAGGTAATGTGTGTATACATTATTACTATGGTGTGACTTCCTCGATCATGTTAACTAAGAAAGCAACCTGAGTAGCTAAACCTTCTTTCTTAGGATGTTAATCGGACCATTGATTGGAAGAACTGGACTTTCGTTGAGCAACCATCCACCACTCGGAGTCCTGATCAACCAATGAAATCCGACTCTCTTACACACCGGCTCAAGGAATTTGATCTAAATGAACCGCCGGCCCTTTCACATCCTGAGGTGTGCATCATCGATGATGAGGAGCCTGGAAAATGTGCTAGTCAAGCTGATAGTATCACAGAGGTATCTCCGGTCGTCTTAATATCATATCAGGAGGAGAAACACGGGTCATCAGACAGAGAAGAAGTGGCGGTGAGCTATTTTTTTTCCTTTTGGTCTGTGTGTTTCGTTTCTTTAACCATTCATGACACAAGGGTCATTTTCTGTACTCTTTCTAGGATTATGAAGCTCATGAAGCTGTTAACTTGTCTAATCGTGTTGGTGATGCAGCAGAAGTTTCTCGTGAGCTGCAAAGCATATCATGTCGAGAAAGGTAGAATTTTTTTTTTTGTGTTTTGTTATCAGTAGCAGAACACAGGTTTGATCTTCAGTTTCTAATGTATGCAATGATTATTTCAGTGGCCAACCTCGTAATAGCTTATGGGTAGATAAATACCAGCCAAGAAGTGCCTCGGAGGTTAGAAAATTTGAATCTACCGCCTTCATATTGATATATGCATTTCTACATTTTCTGAGATAACATGATTATAGAAAAGCAGCAAGCACATGTTTCTCATAGTTTCTTACCCTGAGTTCTTGCAGGTATGTGGTAATGCTGAATCTGTGAAGCTAATGAATGAATGGCTGGGCCAATGGCATGAGAGAGGCTTTCAGCCAAGCAAAGATTTTTTGAGCAGTGATGAGGAGAAATCGCAAGATGCTGATTACAACTGTTCTGAAAGTGATTCTGACTCGGAAAATATTGGTGCGGAAGACCGCCTGAAAAATGTTCTGCTAATCGTTGGTCCAGTTGGGGTGTGTGATAAGTTATTCTGCCTCGAACTTTCAGTTTTTTTTTTTACTTCTACATTGGTTTCTGCGTTTCATGTGAGGGACTCTTATGTTAGTGATTTTGATTGTGCATGTGTTGCAGAGTGGGAAATCTGCAGCTGTTCATGCATGTGCTAAGGAGCAAGGGTTTAAAATCCTTGAGGTATCAATGTGTTTTTGCTAAATGTATCAGAAGTGTTGTCTATCTGGCATAGAATGTCTCTAATGACTTTTGTCTATAGTCTAATGCATCAGAATGCCGAAGTGGAGCAGTTGTTAGGCAGAAATTTGGGGAGGCTCTCAAGTCATATAGCCTGTCAAGGTACAAAGAATTGCAACAGTTATAAATTTTCGGATTTGCAACTTTTTGCATTTCTGGCGGTAACCCAAGAATAATCTGCTTACATTAATTTGTTGTATCAGGTCACTGGAGCCTCTTTTCAATTCATGTTCTGATGGCAATGGGGTAGAGGATCTGATTGAAGTGGCACCTGTATTGCATATCCAGAATGACAAATCTAACTTGAAGCCTTTAATTCTTTTTGAGGACGTAGATATTTCCTTTGCTGAAGATCGTGGTCTCGTTTCTGCTATCCAGCAGATTGCTGAGAAAGCGAAAGGGCCTGTGGTATTGACTGCCAATGGTAGTATTCGTTCATGTTTGATATAACTTTTTAATTTTGTCCTTCACTTGTAGTGAATCTTAATGAATCTAATTTACTGATGGCATTACGTGGCTATATACAGACAAGAATCATGGTTTACCAGACAACTTGGAGAGGATAGAAGTTTGCTTTTCTTTGCCATCAACAGAAGAGCTGTTTAGCCACCTTTCTTCGGTAAATATTATGCTGCATGACCTTCGATTGTGAATTCGATTCTTCTAACATTTGTTGTTTCACAGGTTTGTGCTGTAGAGGAAGTCAAAGTTAGTCCTGGTTCACTAGAGCAATTGACCATCTTTTGTGGTGGTGATATACGGAAAGCTATGATGCAATTACAGTTTTGGTTTCAGAGTAAATCCAAAAGAGGTAAATACAAAAAGAAATGTCTTCGTAGTTTTCATCAGCTAAAGACTACGTGATTTGTTTTAACATTTGATCTCTCTGCATTTTAATTTCCCATACTCAGCCAGAAAGGCGAAGAACACTGCTGATCCATATAGCTTTGACCATGAAGCTGGCCACGTGCTGCTTCCCAAGATGATTACCCGGGATTTTCCTTCTCAGTTATCTCAGTATGTGGAGAGTGAGATCGCTAAATCATTATCCATGGTGGAAGAAAGTTACAACACAGTTGAAATATTTGTTGAAGAGGTTGAGAACGAAAAAATGCTTAACAGATACTGGTGGCAAGGTGCAGAAAAGAACAGCATAGAAGCCAAGAAAGCAGCCATGTTAATGCAGAACGATGATGATGAGTTAGAAGACGTCTTGGGTGGTCCGTTTGAACTTAGCAATGCTTCCTACCAAGCACCGTCTTTCTCTCGGCCAAACAGAAGGAGGAAGCTCAATGTTGTGATGTCCTCTGATTCAGAAGATGAACCGGTGAGGGAAACAGCCCCACTAGCAGCTGATCCTTCAGTTCCTTATCAGTACGAGACATCAAAACTCTCTTGCGTTGATGAGGTGTCCCAGTCAGTTGATATATCATGCGTACCAGAATCATCATATGTTCCAGAAACTTTAATGGATAGTGAAGCTGATCTGTCGCCAAGAGCAGTATCTTGTGGTCACTTTGATGGAAGAGCAGAAGTGTCCATGAGTGAGGACGTTGTACAGAACTCCCCATCAAGAGAGATATACATAGACAGCGTTAAGAATACGTGTGAGACCATTGCAGAATCTTCTGATGGGACAATGATGGAAGATTGTTTTAAGGAATATGTAGGGAGTTCCCAAAAGATGCAACAAGTAACAGATGAATGCAGCCGTATAGATTTCGGTATGAAACTCAAGACTGCTACTAAACAACCGAAGCTTGAAACGGTGCAAGAATCGTGGAACAAACTCTATTCGAGACATGCTGATCTGAAGCCATACTTGGATTCAGAACCTGTAGAAGCTCCACAAGTTCTTGATCTCACTCATCAGATAACCAATTTAATTTCAGAAGCTGACCTGACGCGTTCTAGATTCCTGAACCTTGTGAGTATTTAACATTACTATTCAGCTTCATCTCTTTCCATATTTTTTTTAACTTGGGGAATTCACTTCTTTAGGTTGCTATGGAGCCAATGATGACCGTTTCTGGAGATCTTGACACGTCTGGTTATGTGCTTGAACAGATGACTTCCACTGTGGCACAGCAAGGGTTTAGATTTTACACGAACCAAATCGCTTCAACAGGATCCTTCCCCACTCCATCAGCCACCATCGTACCAGGTGGAGGATTGGTAGTAGACGAGAGAAAACAGGATCATACATGGAGCAGTGGAAGCTGCTTGGATATGAAACCAGAAACACATATAGACGTATTAAAATGGTAAAATAATGTCCTCCTCCCAACACTTATGAGCTATTAATGACTTGTATATCACTCTTCCCTTATGGGAGATGCTGTTTTTTTTTTCGAATTGCAGTGAGCAAATGGTACAGCTTTCCAGCATATTAGAGTCAGTAGTCCCTCTGAGATCATTGAGGGGAGGAGCTTTCCATGAATATGCTTCATACATAGGGAAGATTTCAAGAGCTAATCCCTCTAATTTATCTGGAGCCATGGAGAATAGCAGACGGCGAAGGTCAGTACCAATTAGTTCACCACTGTTTCAAAAGTATGACATGATTTCTCTCCTAACCTATACCATGTTTTCTCGATTCAGGTCAAGAGAATCTCGACATTATCTGTCAATGGATCTTTCCTCGGAAGATATTGCATTCTTGGGTCAACAAAACACATACAGAAGAGAAGAGATGAATAACTGAACCAGTTCAGTTGTATAGAAATCAGAAAAGCTCCACACTTCAGAGAGTTTTAAACATGTTTGATTAGAGCTTTAGGCATACCTTATTGCATAGTTTCTTCATTTACAATATATACCCATAGAAAATTAAAAAAAAAAAGAAAGAGAAACAGCAATTGCTGTATTTGATAAATTAAAGATTCTACATATGATATAATAGAATACTTACTAGATTAAAAACGTCACGTCCAATTGAATTGGCAATGTACTAATTTTCAGTTTTCTACTTTTAGAGGATCTCCCACTCTTCTCTATATTTGCCCCTAAATGCTATAATAGAGTAAAATCTACTTCAACCCACTTCTATTTTTTCTTCTAAAATAGAGATTTGCTATTTTTTCCTCTATATTCAGGGGAAAAAATAGCATTCCTATATAATAGACGCAAACTTTTTTATTTACAAAGTAGTCCTCTAATTTTTATGATTGTAACAAAAATACTTGTTTATAAAAAAATACAATTTTTACATATAAAAGCACAAATTTTTGTTTACGTACTGATTCTTAAATTTTATAACTATAATTATAATTAAAATAAAATATAATATTATTATTTTATTCAAAAGTCAAGTTTTTTTTGTTTAAATATTAATCAATACAACATATTAAAACAACTTAATACTCTGGTAAATTACTTTCGGATCCATAAAGATTATTAAAATATTGTCCAAATGATGTTGATGGAGGAGGAATTTGTTGATCTTGTTGCTGATGACTGCACTTTTGTAAAATCCGTGCTTTCTCTGCTTGGAAATGTTCACGAACATTTGGATCTTCTATGGAATTTAAATCACAAAATAAAATTTTGTTTTCTTTCTTCATCTCTTTCAAAGCATAATTTTGTCTTTGAATCTCCAAGTGTTCTTGTCTTTGTTCACTTGACTTTTTTAGTTGCTCTCTGAATTGGTTATTTCCTCCTTCTAGCTTATTGATAACCGAAGTGGTTTGATCAACAATTTTTCGCTTCATTTTGGATTTCTTTACTCCAAGTGGTCGTGAAGAGGGAGATCCACTAATATTCTCACTCTCATCATTTAAGTTTAGTGAAGAAGAAGATAACCTTGGTGATGCTTGAGTTGGAGAATCAAGATTGAGATTATCTGATTCTAAAGATGTGTACTCAACACCACATGGTTATGTTTGTGTTTGCATTCTGTGAATACAGTTTACTATATATTAAAATTTTATAAACCTAATATTGTAAAGTCATGATTCACAGTGGATTTTTTTTTACAAAAAAATGATTCATCAGTGGACAAATTATTGTAGTCTCTATTTGAAAATAAAAAATATTTTAGAGAATGTTTAGTATTTTAAAATATACAACAATTCCATACTTTAAGATGATTTTAGTTAAGACTATTTTAAATTATATTATGACAATATTTTTGGATAAAACAAATCTTATGATTTTAGATAAAACATCATATACATTTTAAAAGTAGTTAATTTCTCTGCGATGTGTTAGACTCCACTAACAAATACATAACTAGTTTAATATCATCAACCAACTCCAATACAATAGAAATATAACCAACAATTTGAAATTGCTTTTGTATTTATGTTATGAGTTGGAATAAAATTATATAATAACGTGGGTAGTTTCATTGGTTAGACCATTATCTGTATGATTATAATATACATCCATAGGTCTCATCTAGTTTACAACCTACGCATACAATACTAAAAATTGTAACTTTTTTTTTATTTTGACAAAGTTTCTGATTGAAGATAAAGATTCGATGGTGACAGCGAACACGTTATTCAGATTCTCCTACATTATTCTATACAAAACTAACGTCTAAGAAAATAATCTGATATCTATGTGTTTACGAAAAACGTCCAAGATACAAAAGCTTTAATATGTCATGGTTTGGAAATACAAATACAATGAATGCAAAAGACAATGGTTATTGAAAAACACACTTGAAATATAGAAATTTACCTAATGAAGTTAGTAGACCATTGTCGTTGTGGCAAGCACTTCGAGAAGTGGGACATGTGAGACAACTAAATCTCTATAAATAGATCCATCATTCTCTTGTATTCCTCACACTTCTACACACAAATTATTTTGCTTACCTTACAAAAATCTCTACAAAAATGTAGGATACGGTAATAAATTATACAACATCACTAAACTAAATTTATCAAATATGACACTAAATAATATAATAATAAAATAAATATAATAATTTATAAATTTTGAATACTATTATACATATTCTATTTTAATTATTAATTTAATACAAGTTAACTTAATATATTTTGTCCAAAATATAGCTAATTATATTTTTAAATATTTACTAAATATCATTTAAAATAAAAAATATTAACTTATCATAATTAAACTAAATTTTATATTAGTTGTTAATAATAAAATAATAAAATTTAAAATAATAATTAAATTTTATTTTAAATATAATTAAAATTTTGAAATATTAAAACTGCACATGGTGCAGGAGAACACTAGTTAAAAGTAAATAGTTAGATAATACACAAAACGCCAAAAACACTTGAACTATATGTTAATTCAAATATTCAAACCAAACCAATTTTCATGTTATTTTGGAATATATTATTCAAATTTATATATCTTTTATATGTTATCCATGCCATGCCGGCTATAGTATAAGTAGAGGTTTCGGGGTGTCTTCTTCGGAACCAACTTTCTTGTGAATGAATCATAAAAGATGTTGAACTGATGTAGTAAATTGACCATTGAAAAAACAAACATGAAATTACCACATGTTGATGTTTAGTGAGGTGCTGCTAAAATAGCCTTACTGCTCGTAGTGTCAAAATGGGCAAAGCGCATCGATCTGACGTTTTCTTATAGCTAGGATGATCGTAGCAAATTAAGCATTCATAATAATAGTCAAAAGTCAATAATTGAAGCATCCATAATAATTAATAGACAAAAAGTCACTAGAGAGGGTTCATTTTTATGATCTAAATGGAAACACAAAGAAAGCCAAGCAACAAAGCGACTTACACTTCCCATCTAGAAAAGCGCCAAGTCGCTGTTAACATTTGTCCTGCTTCAACGTTGTTATCTGCAAGTGACTTGTCCTCCTTTAAAACACCTCCTGATTTTCTCCTTAACTTGAGTTCCTTAGCTTGCATTTGCATCATCTTGGCTATCTTCTCCTTCAAACTCGCCACCTTTTCCAATAACCACGAGTCCACTGTTATCTCCAGCACTTTCCTTCCATTCACCGTTGGAACAGAAACCTCGACACTAGAAGAACCCTCCTCCTGAACATTTGCTGGAGAAGTCTCATGATGAAAAGGGCACAACACATGTGCTCGACTATGAACTAGAGAGGTCTGATCATGAAAAGGGTACACATGTGGTTGAAGGTTCCCCATAAAATGATAAAAATCTTGATCCTCCATCTGAGCAAAAGAGTCTACACACTCGACAAAAGAATACAAATCATCCAAATCCTTGAGCTCACCATTTGCCTCGTCCCACGGAAGACACTGGAAATATCTTTCAAGAACGATATCCGTGGTATAGACTAGTTCGAAATTAAACAACACTTTGGAATAGACCTTAACAACCATGTTATAACAAGTGAAGCCGCCGCAATGATCACTTGGGTCCAGAAAACTAAAAAGCGGTCTCTTGCCCACTTTCTCCATCAATTCCCAACCGATGCGTTTCCCATACCGCGCCGCAAACATAGCCGTGAGCTTAATAACTCCAAGCACCTCGGGTGAGACACAAAATATAGTAGACGACGGAGCGGACATGGGCCTTCTCAGAGTTTGCTCCTTTAGCTGCGCTATCATCTCGGAACGGCGTTGAGGTAGAGGCATGACGTCCGAGTAGCCAACAACGTCCATGTAGGCTAAGTAGTCTGCAGCAGCAGTAAAAGCGTCCACTTCCATCACCGATTTGCTCACTCCCATTTTCAGGTGGAAAAATAACTCGAGTGCCTTGCCCATAAAATCGCAACTTCTATCCACCTCTTTAGAAGGTTCCAATATTGAGGCGTAGACACCCAAAAAATCGCGGAAAAGACTACCCCTGATATGATTTACCTCCAGAAACCCAAACCCTTCTTCAGTAGACGCTACTATCTTCTCCTCCAAAGCTTTTAAAAAAGCGATCCCATAGCGGGTTACAAACAGCGCTGTGAGCTTAATAGTACAAAGCTCATCGGGCCTGACATCTTTAGGAAATTCGTAGGCAATGGGGTCAGGATGACGCCCATAGTACAAGAGACCGTGATCATCGTCAGTCTTCTTCTTTTTCTACAAAAGACACATAACAACAATCAGTTTTGAAAATACAAAACTTGAGAGTTGTAAAGAAAATACAAAAATAATTCTAAAACTTCAGCAAATCTTTTGTCATGTCTAAAACGTTGAATAGTGTTGAGGTCTGTGGGTAGTTCTAAAAAACAACTGAAACAAAAAAGAAGTCCATTAGTAAAACTTGAGAGTTGTAAAGAAAATACAAAAATAATTGAGCAATAAATAATACTCACTCTCCAGCACCCATCGGAGAAATAATTACATACGAGTTGAGGATTTTCAGTTGAACACTTTTGTTTTCGTACTCATCATCGATTAACTTTGCTTCAAAAGCCTTAGCGTAGAACTCGACGGCTTCAGGTAATTTGTCAGCTTCTAGAGTAAGATATTGCATTGCTCTCTCAGTGCCGGGCACTCTTCGACTCCCCAACTGCCTCATCCTCTTTCTTTTTCTACAAAGCGGACATAATTATCAATTTTGACCTAAAAATTATCAAATCTTAGGGAGATAATAATCAATTTTGACCTAAAATTATCAAATCTTAGAATAATCGAATCGAATCGAATCGAGTTTTATTAAATTTTGAGTTTATTAAACAGCCTACCTCAGAGACAACCACCGTAGCCTCGGATGCGACCTAACCGCCTGTAAATAAATATGAGAGAGCGAGAGCGACGATGGATGGATGGAGGAGCGAGCGAGAGTATTTGTATTTGTGTTCCGACAGTAATGGGCCTTTTACTAACTGGGCTTATATTATGCCAAACAAGTATGCTCTATCCAACACAAATGCAGAGAACTTTCAGTTTTAGCAAATGAGTAACAAGCACAAGGAACTTCTACAGAAACAAAACCTTTATAGGCTGACCTCTTATAACCGACCGGTTTTGGACCCGAACAAATTAGTTGGGCCGCCAATAGGCCCATTTTACAAACAATTTTGTACAATGTCTCCGATGGCGACACGCTGATATTATTATAATTAATAATTAATAAAAAAAAAGGAAAAAGGGTCCCTCCCTCCCGCCCAAAGCTTCCCTCTCCTCCTCCGTCTTCCTCGCAGAGACTCACCGTTTGATTCCCACTCCACTCTCGACGTTTCTTACGGTTCATCCGTTTCGTCTCCGTTCTGATTTTCGATTTTAAACCATCGTTGTTACGGAGTATGGAGAAAACTCCGACGCAGATCGTCTCCGAGATGGGCTCTCGTCTGCTCTTGTCCTCTCGTCCCAACAAGGGCTTTCTCGTGAAATCGCTACGGGTAAGAAGAATCTGGGCTTTTGTTTCCCCAATCAAACTCGATTTTCATCGCTCCTCCGTAATAGCTCGATTCCGTTTTGAAAATCGATCTTAGGGTTTTGATTTTGCACATTTTGAAATCGATTATTTAGGGTTTTTGTCGGTAAGCTAGTGTATGTTAGCAAGTGGTGTAGGTTAGCAGTTAGTTGTTGCAGTTACGGTGTAAGTTAGTTAGCTAACAACACTCTGATACATTTAAGTATGTTATCTGTGACTTTTTTTTTTTTTTTTGCAGGAAGCTGCTACTACACTGTCACAGATCGATCAGCCTTTAGTCACCGAAGCTGTGAGCAAGAAACAAGCTCTGAAACTTCTCGAAGCTGAGCTAAGACCGCTCAAGAAATCCATCATCAAGCATGACCTTCTTAAGAACCGTGACAACGACGTGAGTCTGTTAGTCACCGTTTGCGTCAGTGAGATCTTTCGGATTCTTGCACCTGACCCTCCTTTTGAAGACAAGTATCTCAGGGTATGAAACATCTCCTTTTTAACTCCTCCGTAACAAACTTTTTTTGTTTCTGTTTATTTTTTAACAGTTGGTATCCTAATTTTCAGGATATATTTAACCTCTTCCTTGCTGAGTTCTCTGAGCTGTCTGATACTGTAAGCCCTTATTTCTCGAGAAGGGCGAAGATCTTGGAGACAGTTTCTCGGTGTAAATGTTGTCTGCTGATGCTGGACGTGGACTGCCATGACTTAATCCACGAGATGTTTAACACGTTTTTCTCTGTTGTAAGGTAAGAGATGAAAACATTTTGTTTTTGTACTGTTAGGAGACTACTCTGCTGTATTCATGATCATTTTTGTTGGTCCCGTACTCGTTGCAGGGAGCACTATCAACAGAATTTAGTTCATCAGAAGAATGCTAAAGTGCAGCAGCAGCGAAAGGCTAACACGCAGCAAGCGCAACAAAGTTTATTTAATGACATTCTATCTATAATGACTGATATTCTGAAAGAAGAGGCGAGTTCGTCGCTTGTCGGTGTTGTTCTTGAAAATCTTGTGAAGGAGGGAAAGGTATGGATTGATGTGTGCAGAGATTAGTTTTCTATCGATTATGATATGCAATATTATCTGACGATGTGTATATTTTTTTTATTATCGTGTATTTACAGGATGCGACTCCTGCTGCTAATAACCTTGCCAGTTCTCTCGTTAAAAACTGCGCCGACACGCTTGAGCCGTTAATTTGCGGTTTCTTAACATCCTGTTTTATGGAGAAAGATTCCATCCAGTCCAATCTCAAAGATTCTTATCATGAAATCATATTCATGATCTCCTTAAATGCTCCCCAGATGCTGCTACCAGTTATCCCGAACTTGACACAGGAACTACTGGTATTTATTATACATTTTCGCTCTAATAACCTTGTGATCTTACTTTTCTATGAATCTGGTTAACTCGTGTTCTTTAGAAAGGTGTAGACTGCTTTTGTTTTTAATTAGTGTTCACATCCCTGTTTTCTGTTTGGTATTCTGCAGACTGATCAGGTTGATGTGCGAATAAAAGCGCTGAACTTAGCTGGAAGAATTTTTGCGCAGTCTAACCACTGTTCCGGGGAGATATACCGAGATCTTTTTGTTGAGTTCTTGAGAAGATTCTCAGATAAATCTGCAGAAGTCAGAATGGCTGCACTAAAATGTGGGAAGCAGTGTTACTTGGCGAACCCCTCTGGAAATAAAGCATCCGGAGTTCTCAGTAATGTTCATAAAGCACTTTCCCTTTCTGCCGTGGTTCTTTATTTCTGTCTCTCTTAATAATCTTGGTGTCGTTCCTTGACTTTTTAATGTCTCAGCTGCCATTCAAGAACGCCTATTAGATTTTGATGATAGGGTTAGAACACAGACTTTGCTTGTTGCTTGTGATTTAATGAAGTCGAATATGAAGTATGTTCCTTTGAATCTGATTTCTGAGGCCACTGAGAGACTTCGGGATAAGAAGGTACTCCACGTTAAAGTATATGAGGCGTTACTAAGGGGCTATTCTGTTTCAAGGTTATTCACCACTTATTTCATGTTGTGCTTTTGTTTGAAAAAGGTATCTGTTAGGAAGAAGGCTATGCAGCAGTTGTCAAAAGTATATCAGGATTACTGTGACAAGTGTTCAAAAGGATATATGACAATAAATGATCATTTTGAGCAAATCCCATGCAAAATCTTGTTGCTTTGCTGCGATAAAGATTGTAAAGAATCATGGTAGGACAATTTACCAACTATCCTTGAATTGCTTTTTTTTCTACAGAAAATATTTCTGACAAACTAATAGTTTTCTGTGAATTACTTAGGTCCCACAATGTGGAACTCGTGCTATCCGATGATCTTTATCCTCGGCTTCTTCCAGTTGAGGAGAGGATGCGGCACTGGGTTCAATGTTTTGTCGTCATGAACCATATTCACTTGAAGTCACTCAATTCAATTTTATCTCAGAAAAGAAGGTAGCCATAAGAATCCACCATCAAATAAGGTTGAAAGGCTTTCTTGTTATTCACTCAGTATGTTTCCAGGTTTCAAAGTGAATTGCGGCATTGCCTGACTCTCTGGAGGGAGGCTAAGGTCGTATTTTCTTTCTCTCTTTTAAAGTCAGGTGCTCACAGATCCTGAGGGCTTCACAAACCTTATGTTGCTCACTTTATTAGTTTAATCTGATGCTTGCTTCAGGATCAAAATGTAGAAGAAGTGAAAAGAAAACAGAAAAGCTATTTTGTAAAGCTTTCAGCTTGCTTCCCAGACGCCTCTAAGGCAGAAGATTTCTTTCACAAATTAGACCAAATGGACGACACATCAATTTTTGATGCCTTAACTCTACTCTTGGATGAACTGACATTCACAAAAGCCCAGTCTATTAGAGTAAGTCCAAACTTTTATGATGATTTTCTTATGCGTAATTTATGTTAAATTCATCTCACAATTCGTAAGGGTTTGTCTTTTTCTCTGAAACATCTATAATATCGTGAATATTCTACTCATTTTTATTCTTGACTAATTCTGTACTGGATTATTTTAGTATATTATTCAGGAAGGCATTAGTACTCAGAATGAAGCAAAGTAGATAAAACCTTGAATGTGCATAGTAGATATATTCAACTTCACTACATATTTGTTCTTAATTTTTACTTTATTTTTTCCAGGAGAAGTTTCTCGAGAGAATTGGTGCTAGTCATCAACTTTTCGACTTCCTGCGCATACTTTCTACAAAATGTGCGCCTACTATATTTAGCTCAGAGCATGTTCGGTATCTTCTGGATCAGCTTTCTAGCAGCACCTCTGCTGACACACAGTTGAAGGCTTCTTTCATCAAACTTCTTCTGGTAAGAACAAATGTAGAAAAACATGCTGCCATAATCCATTAAGTTTGAAATCTGTCCTTTGTTCATTTAAGGTGTTCTGTTGTGCACTAATCTTCCATAATCCATAAATGTTTAAACTTTATTTTATGAGCATCGTTGTTCTTAAGTATACATTAGTGTTATGCTTAAATCAACTTTGGATATGAAACTGAGACACAGTTACTGATTTCCTAAATTAGGTAATCCTCAACATGTTCCCTTCTTACCTGAGAGGTTCAGAAAACCAGTTTTTGGAGCTGTTAGAGGACAATGATTCAGTCGCTGACGAGCTAATGGAAGCTTTGTCAAAGGCAGCTCCTTATATTTCTGCCAACTTCAGGTAACCCATCCAGCCCTATTTGACTTGCAATGGGTTTAGGATAAGTTATCATTTTAAGTAGCATTCAAGTACTATCTGGAATGCTAGAGCTACTATCTTGCTGCACTGCTTTATGATATCTTACGATATGTTCACCTAGTTGGATAGAATTTTGGTGTTGCTAGAGAAATGTGTAACATGGCATATTCTACTGAGTTTGTTTACGAGTCATGCACAAAATTAAAAAAAAAAGCTAATTTGTTAACCTATTGTTTGATCAAACTAAAGATTTATTGTCCGTCTTTGTAGCGCAAGTTTTCAAAGTCTACGCTCTGAGATCTGATCTGATTTACAGACATTAGTGTTCCGTTTACCCCGCACTGCAAATATGTTGTGCTGATATGTAACATAAACTTATCAAGCAATTAGGCTTAGTTGTTCTGCCTGTTTTTCATTCTGTATTCTGATAGTGTACTCCACCCATAACTAATAGACGTTCTCTGATAGAAAATTAATTGAAGAAGATTGTTATACGGCAATACAATGAACATTCTGAATACAAAATTTCAGGTATAGGCACGTTATGTAGTCTATTGTTTTTCGTCGAAAACATAGACTATTTTTCTAAACAATAACTAATATTTATAGATTTATTAGATGATTTGGGTTCGTTTTACGTACTTTATTCCTCTTGAGTATGGCTTATGTAAATTAGCATACCTAGACAACTACTATTCTATGTATGGATTAGTGAGACCTGGACATACTTTAGACATTGGTTTACTTTCGCAGTGATTATTCCCCTGTTCTGGAGAAGATGTGTCTGGAGGGTACTCGTTCCCAGGCAAAACATGCTGTTTCTGCCATTGCTTCGTTGGCGGGATCATCTGAAAAATCTGTCTTTTCCAAGCTATGCAAGGTTATCTGCGTTTATTTCTTTTACTCTACATTACTTGATTACATATCGATTTCTTAGATTGAAGGCATTTATGTGAATATTATGTAACTAGCTTTGGAAGATTCTTAGCGTATAACTTTATTGTGTTTTATGTTCTCCGGAGCCTTACTCTTGGCTTAAGTGGAGTTTGTAAGTGATCATTTGACGAAGATTGTAGGGAACATAGCTTTGATATATTAGATAGCCTATTTTATGCAGATATCTTTCACCTTTGTACCTTTTAGTGATAGTTTTACTTTCTAGAGAAAGTTACTGTTGCCATTGATTGTTTTGTTTTCCCTTTACTCAGAAGCTCAGAGATTCTTTGCTGCGTGGACGGAATATTCCAACAACTCTGCAATCTTTGGCATGTGTTGGGCAATATTCTGTCTCGGCTTTTGACAATATATATGAAGATATCAGTAGCTACGTATACCAAGTTTTTCAAGTAAGGGGCAAGAGGTGCTATTTTCAAAAGTGCTATAAAGATATCCAGCGTGTTCATTATTTTCTTGTATTTTTCTAATTGTTAATGGTAATATTCATAGGATGAACCATCTGACAATCATCCTCCTTGTGATCAGTCTTCTGGTTGTTGTGACTCCTGCAAGCTAAAGGCAAGTGCTGGAGAAAGAAACACTTCTGATTTCCTTTATTTGTTTCTTAGAAAGTCTAGGTCTTTACATACAAGTAGGCCGTTGGTAATGCTTGTCCTCAACATGTTCTGGTTATATGAGTACTTAGCAAGAAGTTCAGCCTTTTATGCTTTATTGCAGAACTTGTAGGAATAGTGCTGCCGCATGTGAATCATATTATCGTCAAGAATGTTTGTTAGCTAGACAAAGAAATGTAGGACTTGAGATTTTAAGATTTTTAATGTGGCATGAGTTCAACGAAAGTTCTCAAAACTGGCTTAAGAGGATGCCGCATGTTCAGTTTTCACATGTTGTCTTTCGCAGATATATGGGCTCAAAACACTTGTGAAAAGTTTCTTGCCTCGTCATGGAAAAGTCGTAAGGAAAATCGATGACTTGTTAAACGTTTTGAAGAAAACATTAAGATCACAAGGACTCGATGGCATCAAATCATGGTATGTTCTTTTGGCAAATTCCTGATCCTTGGTACCTTCTCATATGATCTAAGGTCCCTTACTTGCTCTTGAAATTTGTAGCGATGATATGGGGGCTAATGTTAGACTGGCTGCTGCTAAAGCTGTTTTATTGCTTTCAAGGAAATGGGACCTTCATATTTCTCCTGAACTTTTTCGTCTTACCATCTCGATGGGCAAGGTAAAAAGGCCTTCCATCTTGCCCAAAAACAAACAATTTTCAAAATATTCTCGAGTATTATCTTAACTGCTTGTTTTTTTTTCAAGTTTCTTGTTTTAATTGATGGCACGCCATGCTTTTACAATCGCCACGTAATGGATCCTGCCTTTTATAACTTATGAGAGTATCTACCCTTGCACATGTACATATCTATAAGTTGCTCTTATGGAATTGGCTTGGGTTTATGGTCATTTGTTCCTGAAAAAAGGGATGTTACTAGTATAGTTAACCATTTAGTGGCAGTGAGGGCTGCCTCACTTGTTATTGCTTCTTTTGGTCTCTTGTACTAGATATCTATGTTCAGAAAGTTGGATTAGTTTGGTGAGTTTATGGTGTACTTGATTGTCTTTTTGATCGTTTACCTTTGTCTTCTGTCAGGACTCCGACACTTTTATTACCAACACTTTTCTCACCAAATTACACAAGCTATTGATGGAAAATATGATACCCAGAAGATACGCATGTGCTTTTTCGTTTTCCCTGTCTGCTCCTTGCAGAGATCTGCAAAATGATGTAAGTTGCTAATAACTTCTCACTCTAAGATGGAAATAGTTCAGTTGTTTCAACACTTATGGTTTTCTGATAATTTTCGTGGCTTTTGTTCAGTCACTTAAATACATCAATGGGTTCATCCGAAACGCTACAAAAGAAGCTCGGGGATGTCGGGATGTAGATCAACGGGAATCACTCACTGATTGTCCAGCGTACATGATAGTGTTCCTGATTCATGTTCTTGCACATGATCCGGATTTCCCTTCAGAAGACTGCATGGATGAGCATGTGTATGCTCGGTTTTGTGGGTAATAGCTAAGTTCCAATTATTGATTCTATTTTCTTTCCATTTGAATATTTGTTCTTACATCTTCCCCTTGGCAGCCCTCTGTTGTCGGTCTTACAAGTGCTACTTAGTAACAAGGAAACAGTCCCTATCTTGATTTCTATCTTTCGTGCAATTAAAAGAGCTGAAGATGCTGTTGATGCTTGTAAAACTCCTGTAAGTGTGACGTGATAGCACTGAATAAACTTATGCTTCTTTACCATACGTAGGCTAATATGATTATGCTTTGCACTGCAGAGGCTGCATATTCTAGCTGATATTGGTGATTCAGCTGTCAACACATCAAAATGTATTGCCGCCACTTCCCCACAAGCTCCACGGTCAATGTTGCTACCATCATCCCTGTACAAACTAAGTCCCCCTAGCATGTCAGATAGCCAGGCAAGTCCTTGATTGCGTCAATACGCTCAACTTGTTGCATTAACTAACATTTTTATCATTCTGAGAATGCGCTCTGCAGAACAAGGCCAAGTCTCATACTCGAAATGCTTTGGAACAAAGTTTCATGGAAAGAGTAGTTCATACATTCCGATCACAGATCTCTCTAGTACATCTTCTTACCGTCCTTTTTCCGATTTTACTTGTATAATGCTTTGATTCCTGATCCTTTTTCTGCCAACTTGAACTCTTTCCAAGCATGATCAGAGCTGTCAAGAAGATACGCCAGCAATTGTTTTGGAGGATAGAGATTTGCCTCTATTAGTGGGCAATCAAATCGAAACCTCAATGACTGGTTCAACCGAAGCCAGCAAAAACAACACTAGGTGTAGCAAAAAGCGGACTCATGCGGCGTTGCCTGAAAAAAGAACAACGACTTCCAAGAAGTGTAAAACCGTAGGAGGAGGAGAGAATATTTCTCGTGATTTCGTCGTATCTTTGAGAACAGTTGAGTCGGAAATTCCTAAAAAGACGCTAGAGAGACACAGTACTTGTTCAAAGGAGAGTGTTGGAGCAAGCGTTAGCAATAACGTTACATCTTCCAAACCCTCATCTTCCAAACCCTCCGTGGCAATATCTACGCTAAAGGTAAATTCATAAGTTATTGTTGGATCTTTATATAATTATGTTTATCTTCCTGTGATACTGGTTAATGATTGTCACAGGATACCAGCAACCACGGCGAATCTATCATTGGGCAGCGGATTAAATTACTCTCCCCCGCTGATGGAAGGTAGAAGTAATTCTTGTAGACAGTCGAACAATTATATGATGGGAGTTTCCGTAATTTGTTTTGGTCATTTTTTTTTAACCAGCTTCCATCACGGCACTGTTGAAAGGTTTAATTCTAAAAGCAACTCCCACAAGGTAATAGGATATACATATTTGCATGGCTTTTTCCTTTTCCCTGTTTTCTTGGCCTATTTGTAGTAAATGCCACGGAGCTTCTGTATTTGCTTTGATGCAGATTGCTTTTGATAATGGGGATGTTGAATTGGTCTGCTTAGACAGCGAGAGTTGGGAGACCCTGAGCCATGAATCCATGGGGCAACAGGTATGCTATAGTTCATCTTCGAATCCAACGAAAATGAACTTTTCACAAGTACAATAGTGTAGCATTTATTTATGTTTGGCCTTTTCTTTTTTTTTTATTCAGGACTTATTGGGAAAGGAGACGGAATCTTTTGGTTCACGGTGAGTTACAATCAACCGGACTTTCATTAAAATTTGCTTATTGCTCTTTTCCTTGTGTCATCTGTTAATGATCTGGCGAGATACTCTGCTTTCTGCAGCGTCCCTGAAGTTAAAACAAAGCAGCAGAAGAAAAAATTGCCTACCAAAGTGAAACCTACAGCTGGTAAATTGTTAACAAACTCCTCCAGTTATGCTTTTTGCTCTACTTCAGTTGTCGAGTTGAGGTATTGAGGATCATTCATCTGGTGGGAACATAAACATACGGTTCCGTTAACCATCAATGATCCTCATGAATGATTCACGTAGTCCGTTTCAAATAAGTGAATAGGAGGAATGCTCAAAATTGTTGGCATTAAGTTGGTTATGTATTTGGTTTTAGCAGGAGAAGAATCAGTCTCGGAAGTAACCAACACTAGTGACAACATTGTAAGCCTTCTTCTCCTGCAGAGAAAAAAAATCCTCTTGTAATGTCAATATGCTCAAATGATCATAACAGTAAATAGAATTCGGATTGTTGTTGAATCTTAGAGCTGAAGTAATTTGTTGGGTCAATGTTTGTTTCAGGGACTTAGAAGAAGTCGGAGACAGAGAACGTCTTAGCCACATTTTATGCTCGCAACAATGGACTTCTTCTTCTTACTTCCTATATCTATATATATGTTTATAACCTCGTACAAAATAATTAATGAATGCTTGTCTAGAATTAAAATTTGTTGTCTGACATTACTGGCTGTTTTTTTGTTCACTTTGTGTCTTGACTTTTTTTTTTCTCCCATCAAGTTTTATATTAATAAAATGGGCCAAGCCCAATACACTCCGATATCCAAAAAATACAACCAAGGCTAGAGTCCAAAACCCTGCGGGCTAAATCAAACAAAGAAACAAAACACGGTCCATCGACCCATACTATAGGAAACCGAAGATCTTGGACGGTCCACACATCAGAGAGGGTCGACACGTAGGTGAATCCTCACCGTCAACACGTAGAACGTAGCCCTTTCCTCGATCCGACCGAAACCGCCTCGATCCCTCGCCGGTACACCGGAATCCGAACTCCCTCGGTTCGACGGAGCTCAGAACCTGAGAGCCTCCCCCGAACCCTACTCATTTCTTCTTCGTACTGTCATCATGTCGCTGAGTCCCATCGATCCAACGAGGTCTCCTCCAACTAAACGATGCTTCAAACCCTAGACAGTCGAACCAAGATCCATCTCGATCCACCAACACCACCTTGTTACTACAAAGCTTTGTCTTCGCTAAACCGAGCCTCATCAATCTCTTCGAGTGCTCTTCCAAAGGACACAAGCCACGAACCTCGTAACCAAAACCATAGAACCACAAACCGATCCATAATCGAACCACAAAATTAGTCCACGGGTGAAAGAAAAGGCGAAACTAAAGCCGGCGAGGCAAAGCTATAGAAGCCTTCACCCCCCGGAAGCCAAAACGGCGACAGAGGAACTGAGGAAGCCTCCTCCTCCCGTATACAAGGGCCGGCGTCGACGGAGCTTTCAAAGCCTCCGCCTCCCGAAAACATTTCTGAAACTGACGACCCACTCTCCCTTGCCTTTCCTCCCCCACGACCGCGCCTTTACTCCAACACAGAACCGCCTAGGATGTCGATTAGCTCGGAGAGATGAACGACAAAGGTAGCCTGGATCAGAACTCAAGTAAGGCGATCTAGAAGAGAATACGAAGGAAAGGCGAGGAAAAACACAAAACTGAAGGGATGAGGTCTCCGGCAACGGCACTCGCGCTCACGCGCCGGCCGTACGCTGGAGCCACAGTTAGATCTACTTTCTTCTCTCTCTCTCCTCTCTCTTTTAACTCACAGTTAGATCTGACTTTGTGTCTTGACTTTATAACCAGCGAAAAAAAGACCTCATTTTAAATTTTTTGTTCAAACTTTTTCTTCAAAAGACACATTTATTTATTTATGTGGTTACAAAAGAAAGAACACAGATCTATTTAGTTCCCAAAAGCATGCTTTCCCGTTGGTACGCTAACAAACACTCTAATAGTCATACCTTCAGTCCAAATCATCATTCCAACAAAAATTTAAAATCGCTGTGTTCAAATCAAAATCAATTTTAACTCAAAAACATTATTTGTTTCGTTTTGTCTATATGGCCCACATGCAGTTATTTTGTCTTTTTAACAATAGGATGCATTCAAAATTATGCCTAAAGGTTTCGTTTTAGGGATGGGCATTTTACCCGATACTCGAAGTGGCACCCGAACCCGACCCGAAAAACCCGAACCGAAATCAGAACCGAAGTAACAAAATACCCGAACGGGTATTAAATTATGAGAGATCGGATATCCGAACCCGAACGGGTAATACCCGAACCCGAATGGATATCCGAAGATAACCGAACTTATGTACCATTAACCATATATTCATAGTTTACTTCTCTAATTTTATTCAAAATATTTATATTAATTATACACATAGTTCAAAATTAGATAATATACATATAATTGCAAGAAATGTGATTTTTTACTCACTTAAAATGCTTAAAATGCATGTCTAAATTTTTGTTTCATGCATTAACAAAAGGTACAATTATTTTTTTTAAAAAATAATCAAATTAGTATCTTTTATTTTTAAGATTTTATCTTCAAATCATTCAATGTATTAAAAATAAAATATCAGTTAAGTAAAATTATATTTTTAAATAGAAAAAAACTTGAGAAATGAAGAAGTTAACTTTTTCGCAAAATTTAAATATCCGAAAACCCGATCCGAAATAACCAAACCCGAATTAAAAATACCCGAACCCGACCCGAAGTATAGAAATACCCGAACGGGTTTTATATTCCTATACCGAAATACCCGAAAATCCGAAATACTCGATCCGAACCCGAACGGGTATCCGAACGCCCACCCCTATTTCGTTTAGTTTGCTGTTGATGTTCTTGACTGTTTTGGGTTGGATCAAACAAAGTTCAATTCATCTTTATGTGTTAAAAATTAATAATTTAATTAAATATGAATAGAAGCATTGGCAAACGCATAAAAACTAAGAAAAATGAATTGAAATAACAATGAAGTAGATAGTAAAATATTGGAATCATCAGTCTACACAAGATTAACAACAGACAAAGTAGTGAAAGATTCAGATCCACACAACTGAGATATTTAACAAAGGAAAAAAGTATTTGATCATATCTCTCAAAGAAAAGGATAAGCACATCTCTCTCTTTCAGACAATCATTTCGACATAAGCTGTTATCAAATTGGCGTAGATTTTGGTATAGTTCTTAACGCCAAAATCAGTGCCGATCGATTCCTGGCACTTATAATATAGAAGTGCACATCTCTCTCTTTCTGATTTTTCTTTGATTTTTTTCCACAATAGAAATGCATTCAAAGTTATGCACAAAATCTGCGTCTAGATTGTTGTTCATGTTCTTAATTGTTCTTGATTTGAATAATCAAGTATTTACATACTTTCTAATTTCAAACTTAGCTGGATGATGACATGGCAAATGTTTGACATGGATAACGTTTACACTAACTAGTGTGATTAGGAAAATGTTTATTTTATTAATAAAACTGAAAAGAAAAGTAATAGGAAAAATCATGTATACTACTCAATGTATATACATTTGTTAGAGAATTTCTTCTTTGTAAAAGCCACACAACTCTCCAAAAAAACCATTTTTTTGTTGTAGCTCTACATATCATATTTTGCTTAAGCAAGAGATATTTTTGTTATAACTTATCGGAAAAGGATTTAAAAAATTAACATGAACCTCTTTTAATTGAAAGATGTCATGTTTTTGGAATTGCTTGTTGCTGAGGTGATTGACCAATTATTTCTCTCCACCTTCTCATTTCAAAAAATATAACAGATCAATGACGTTTAGAGTACTTACACTAGTTAAAAATAATTATATTGTTAATCACAATTACATAGAAAAATTAAGAAAAAGCAGACTCTTGTTCGCAAGAAATGATATATTGTTAGCTATTAGAGTATTTCTTCTCTAGATAAGCCAGAAAACTTGAAAAGATTCCAAGAGTTTTTTGTAGCTCTAACAATTCCATTTAAGCTTATTGTTTCTCTTTCTTAAAATCCTAGGTTTCAACTTATCAATGCAAGAGTATCATGGTCAGTTAGCAGCTCTATAATCGTTTTGTGAAACAAAACACAATACAATTAATTAAATTAAGAACAGAACTATTACAGAAATGTATTTAAAAAAATATTCACTAACAACACCACAAGTATGGATAATGGAATTTATCATGATAGGTATGGGTAAAACAAATCAGAATCTCCAACTCAACATTTTTATCATGATAGGTATGGATTTTGGTGGCTTGGAAACCCTCAAGGTAGAATCAAGTTTTTAATTCTCGGATGTAATATATAGGTTCCTCCATGGCTGTCATGCTCATCAAAAACATAGTTTTGGTCATCATAAATTGATTGTAAACAAACTAACAAAAATCTAAACAAACCACAGATCTAATCACAGATCGAACATGAATGATTTCAAATAAACACATAATTTTGTATTATTATTATAGTTTATGGAAACAAGATAGAAAATATAAGCATGAATATCTCATAAACCCCATTCGAACAGGCTGATAAGACCACTACTATGAAAAGTTTGATGATGTTTGTCTTTGAGTTCTCTCTCTCAATAAAGATGCATTCAAAGCCATATGCACAAAATTGGCTGTTCATGCTATTTCTTGGACTTAAAACCCATACAACTTATCATACTAAGGCAAAACTATAGTTGTATTTTGGTTTATAGTAATGTTTTATTTTTTTGTTATGACTTGGTGAGAAACAAACAAGACTACTAACAGTTGTTTGATGTAAGAAGCAGTAGCAGAGAGAATAGGAAAGTACGCATGAAGGAAACTTTCATGGCAAAAGATCATCTCAAGTTCATCAAAGCATCCAAAGAAATATCTCCAACTTCTTCTGAAGCTGCTCTGACATAATTTTCATCAAAACTTTCATGGGATTATATGTGAATGATGCTTTTAAAGATTTCAATATTCTTATAGGAGTTGAATCGTAATAATGAAATACTCAATCTTCAGTTGATGTTATTAAATAATAACAATGCAGAATAGTTAACATGTCTGGTTCTATGGTGTAGTGGTTAGCACTCTGGACTTTGAATCCAGCGACCTGGGTTCGACTCCCGGTAGGACCTTTTCATCATATTTTTTGTTTGGTATGTTTCATCCAACTTCGTAATCATCGGATAACATGAATGAAAGCCAACACTGGAGAACTGAATGATGACTTCTAGTGAACCATAGCTAGGCCCAATAAACATAATAATATAGGAAGACAGGATAATAAAAGATACTTCCATTCAATTTCACATTTATTAACAATCTTTTAACATATGATGATGAGCACTGCGACAATGACGATGATGGCGACGGAGCCACCATATAAAGTGTCGAACGAAGGGGTAAAACGGCGGTGAGAAGGAAGATCACGAAGCCAAAGCCTCAAATTGGGAGAGAATGTCCTTTCTCTACTACCCGAACATTTTGATAAGATGAAATGGACATGTCCAGACGTTCCATAGTGAGTCCAATTTTACATGTCATCTGGATTACTATGTAAATTGATTTGACGTAATATTAACTGGTTTCGCCTTAATAGTCTTAGTACGTACAAAGCCGTATTTATTGTTTAGGAAAATGATTTGGATTGAAGAAGTGATCATGAAAGGTATAGTGTTTATATTTAGTTTAAGAACAATTATCGTATATATGTATATGCTTACGCTAATTTGTGTCGTCGTTGTAACTGATTGTCATAATTTATCTTTGTAGTTTTAATTTATACTATATGTACGTTGCAACTTGCATGTATAACATTGCTCCGGATTCACAAACCACGGGCTTTAACATTATTTCCAGCTTTTTATATATATTTTATCTGCATAAGTATATAAGATAATATGATAATTTTTATATGGTGTTAAGAAAAACTTTTAAAATTATATGAAAACATTAAATATAATTAATAACTCGATGCGATGCGTAAATGTAACATTATATAATTCACCCAATAGTCGATTTCCAACAAGAAGGGTCATAACAGAATGGAACCGAATGATTAGTCATCCTCTCTTATTTTATCTCGATGCGATGCGTAAATGTAACATTATATAATTCACCCAATAGTCGATTTCCAACCAGAAGGGTCATAACAGAATGGAAACTATTGATTAGTCATCCTCTCTTATTTTATTGCAACACAAAAACATAATCAAAACGCACTAAGAGCCCATGAAATGATAATGAAACCGTTACCCCCATGAAATGTTTTCTTTTGCTTTTTTAAAAGGTTTTAAACGATCATTGTAATTAAACAAATATTTCAGGTGTATTAACAAGAATCCTCGAATCCATAAACCACGTGAATCAGGATATCTTTTTTTGAATACACTCGGATTTTAAGCTTTAAGAAACCACCAACAAATAATTGATCTTTGTAATTTATATTTTCGTAAACATCAGTTTATGTACTCTTTGTTGTATATCGCTCTCGCCTCTCGCCATTGACATCATGGTTTAGGTTTATGGGAAGCGGTAAAGGGTTCACGTAAGATATCATGCAAGTTGCAAATGTTAATTTTTATTGTTTTGGAAGGAAATGAAGCAGGTTACAATAGTTTTAGCATAAGCACACTTGGCACAACTACAGTTCATTAATACTACAATCACCACCCAACGTTGAAAGAAACAATACAACAAGACAATATCATGAAACTATATATTACATGCAATAAAAACCATCAAGAACATAGAAACATTAAACTAATCATATCTATTTATGGAACTCGATAACAGAATAGGAATACGAATGGCAAATAACTTCACATCGGAGAAAACCTGAAGCAAATGCTAGTTTTTCAAACTGCGATAGAGATCTTTCTTTACCATTTGAGCATTGTGTTAACATCAACAAGTCCATAGCAAACACGATGTTAGAGTGAAAATCGCTAGGCTTTGGTTTTATTGGTGTAATCATCTCTACAAGGATCACTTTTCCTTTTTCTGGAAGACTCTTCCAACAATTTTTTAGAAGCTTTATACAATGTTCGTCCGTCCAATCATGTAGTATCCACTGCCAATAATTTAAAATTTTTATTTTGAAAATTATGACATTAATTGGCCACACAAATACCAAATTAGTTTCTATATATAATAAACTTACTTTCATAAAGACGGCATCTCCCTTTGGAACCTCTATAAACATGTCTCCGGAGACATGCTCAACTCCTATAATTAATTAGTAAAATTAATTAAAATGTAAGTTATAAAAGGTAATTAATAAAAGTAACGCTTCAATATAAAACTTTTCAATTTTAGTAAGTAGTTCTTTTACCTGGATAAGATGGAGCATTGGTTAAAACCTGAGCTAAGTCAAAATTAATACCCTTGATATGAGGATGCTTGGAAGTGATTAAGCCTAATATAGTGCCAGTTGCTCCTCCTACATCCACCAAAGTGTTAACATCTTCAAATCCTCTGTAAACCCATAGAACTTTCTTCATGACCATTGTGGCAGAATCTGACATGGCCCGGTGAAACACCTTAGAGAATTGTTGGTCCGTACTAATGTATTCGAAAAGTGGCATGCCTTGTGCAGAGATGAATGCATCTTTTCCATCTAATATTACATCTTTGAGATTGTCCCTGTATGAGATAGAAAATTTTTAACTATTTATTTTTATATAGAATACTTTATTTTGTATGTAACCACTAACCATGACTGGTTATGAGATTTTGAGGGTTCTAAACAATTTAGTAAAGATTTTATAATTTTGTTCTTACAAAATTTGAGGAACTATGTTAAGTCATCTATGTCATGGCCTTGTATGTAACTAACGATCATATATATATGACTTAACAATTAATTATTATTATGGAGATTATGATAATTAATTGAAGTACGTACCAAGTATTAAAATGGACTTGGGTATGGAACAACAAGAACAAAGACACGAGATTTTAAAACTATAAATAGTAAATAGTTTAAACTATTAGGACTTATAAATAGTAAATAGTTTAAACTAAACAAGAACAAATTGTAATGATATCGTAGGTATTTTAGTGAGCTGATAACAGTTTAATGAAGATGGTTTGACATTATTTGTTGAAGGATTGAGAAGTAAAGACTACAAAGGTAGTGTTAGTTGGCGAAGTGTAGTTTCAATACTGTCACGACACTTGGTGCCATTTTATAGCTAGGGATCAGAATTCAGAAACTTCAAGTTAAATGTACTGACATTTGATTTGGTGACCAATTACCCAAGATATGCATATTTTCGTGGAAATAGAAGAATTTAGTAAAGAAGATACTGTAGATTATACGTAAATGCTTATTTTAAGAACAATGATTGTATTTATGTTCACTTTTTCTAATCTATGATTGTAACATTTCAGCGTTGCAGTTGAATTTATGATTGTATATTTAATATAAATACATATTTCTTTTTGTCTGTGTATTTAAATGAGACGACGTACGTATATTATAAAACATTTAATGCATTCATATATTCTCTATAAACAATTAATTATAATTCTCGAGATGATGAAATGTTGTTTGTATTATTACGTTTAGATATGTATTATTGCGTGTAGGACTTATAAATAGTAAATAGTACAGCACTTCACAATAATGGTTTAAACTATTAGGACTTATAAATAGTAAATAGTTTAAACTAAACAAGAACAAATTGTAATGATATCGTAGGTATTTTAGTGAGCTGATAACAGTTTAAACTAAAATTTTAGTATGATGACAACCACAAATTTTATCAGATCTTTGGATGATTGTTAAAGGTTCAAAATTCTTACGGGGGAATTAGTACAATATAACTATATATTTTATGTTTAAAGTTTACAATATACTTATAAAAAGTTCTGGCATTTTTAAGAAGTGTTACGAATTTATGGTATTTTTTTAACAAATTCCAGTGTTGATCAAACTAAAATACCTTAAATTTTAATTTATACGCAGATTTTTAAATAATACGGAGAAGAATTGGAAAATAATTAGATAATTCATCGGATAGTCAATTATCAAACAGAAGAAGGCTAATAATATAAAAAGAATGGAATGGAATGATAGATGTTAAGTCTAGTTCATATTTAACCCAAAAGAAAATGATAAGTGCCCTTTTATTCAGTTTTAAAACAAAAGTAGTGAATATTATATATACTATATGGTATATGATCATGTCATTTATCAAATCTTTTAGGTGAACTAACAGGATCCGTCGGTGCAACCACGTGAATCAGGATATCACTTTCTACAAAATTCCATTCAAGAAATCACTTTAAGGACCAACCAATCGTTATTTGTTGTAAAACATATATTGCCGTTTGTTGAATATGACCATGGCCTTTGAGGCTTTGAAATCATTGTTGTATAATTTAAATGAGGTTGTGTCTCTGTAGCGTCATATAAAATATGGAGGGATTTTTTTTTAACACTAAAAAGATTATATTGATCGAGATATTTGCAAAGGAGAAACATGGACCAAAATAAACAAAGCCGGGTGAAATAAGGGATTTTTTCAGAAATTAAGCCGGTAGAAACGAGTTCTCCGGAGACATAGCCCTTGACTAAGGAAACATTTTAAAAACCAATTTAAGATAATATACATGGTGATTAAGAGATCAAAGCTAAAAGAAGATTAAAAACCAACAAATACGCAGAAAAAGAAAGCTCTAAAGTGATAAACACCAACACTCCAAACGAATCTTTGATGAAGAACTTGAAACCTACCATAGTAAATAAACATACCAGTTTAACCAGAAAAACCTAAACTTCAAACTGGAAAACAGAACACATCGTTCGTTTTTTTATCTGGAGACAATTTGATTCCGCCGTCTCCAAAATCTGGAGGGATTAGTAATGATTTTTGTAGATATATAATTGAAAGACAAAAGCTACCAAAAACTGCCAAAACAATTATTTTCTTAAAATTTTTTATATTAAAATGCAATTAACTACTTACGCTATGACGTTTAATTCAAACAGTTTTCAAAAAAGAAATTCATACAGTTTGTGAGAAGCAATAGAGATAAGCAAGAGTTAATCTAGATTAGAAAGCTAAAGTGTCGAGAAACTTCTGAACAAAAAGTGTCAAAAAAGAACTTCTAAAAAAGTGTCTAGAAACTTTACTACTTTTTTTAATACTGAAATTTTATACAAACTAGTTGTAAATTCCACGATCTCTATTGTTTTCTACCATGATTTTGTGTCCTCTAACCATAATTTGACGAGTTAAACTGTCCCCACGAAACCATGCATGATATATATGGTCTACTCAAACTTAGTGACATGCATTAAGACCAGTGCCGAGGGATTTCGGAGACCTAAGGCAAATTTGAATTTTTTTACAAATTCTAAATAGTAGTTATAAAAAATTAAATAATACATAGTTTGTAAAAGAACTACAGAGAAAAATTAAATATTAAAAAATTCTTACAAAACTGTTTTTTTTTACAAACAACTATTTTTTTGGTATAAGAAACAAATATAGTTACTCTTAAAAATAAAAAAAATTGTTAGAATGTTTGTTAAGGTAAGAAAAATAATAAGGAAAATATGAGTACAAAAAAGATTGAACTCAGGTGAAAACACATTTATAAAGACACTAAAATCACTATACCATGAGTGATTAACCATCATAAGGAGCCCTATAATTTCATAATCTCGAGGGGCTTAAGGGAAATGTCTTTTTAGTTATACTATAAGCACGGCTCTGATTAAGACGTGTAGGTGTACACTTAGTCAATTACAAATCAAAGTTAAAGAATACGTGTCGACCATTTTTTTTTTTTTTTTTTGAAAAAGGGCTTTCAAATTTAAATTAGAACAAACGTTTACAAGATAAGACTATGCAGTCTTATAGTGGGAAAAAGCTTACATGAAACACAATTCATGAGATGAACAAGCTCATACCTAAGAAAACACCTAGGTCGGAACTAATAAAGCCAGAAAAGAAATGTAAAAGAAATAGCTAACGAGAAGAACCACGACCACGGGGGCCATGTTTACCTCTCCCTTGCACAGTCTTCCAGTCCAAATCTTGGTATTTGATAGGAGGTTTGGTCTCTCTCCTACCTCTTGTCAAGCTGAAAGAACTTATTTGTTCCATTTCAGCTTCATCCACAACTCCTAATACAGTGAAGCAAGAAGGATTCTCGAATGCACCAGCTTGTGGCGTTGTGGTCAAAGGATCAACAACTGAAGTGTCGACCATTTTTTTCTTCCCTTCTTTCACCGCAGAAGTTCAGAGAGTAATTGAGTTGTATTAAAATCGTGTTTTCGTGTCATAATATGGTTTCAAATTTGATAATATTCGTGTCTGAGTCAAATACTATGCGTTATTATGGTATGGAGTTATGATCATTTAAATAAGTACGCATGCTAACTTTAAAAACTTTACGCCAAGAAAAGATACTAAATAAGTCCAACTGGTAACACCAACTGAGGAAAAAAATTGTAGGGAATAGCACGTTCCTTCTAGTTCCTGTCTTTTTTCACCAGTTACATAGAGATTTTATCACTTGTAGGAATTGGTAGTTCCTCCACATTCCTTTTATTATGAGGAATTATAGTGTAAATATATTCCATGTCAAATTAGATAAGGAACAATTTTCTTTCTAATTAATTCCATATCATTCCTTTAGATTACTTTTCCTTTGATTCCAGTTGGACTCTAAATAAGTTCATTTCGTGTTCCTTTACTAAAACAATATAAAAATGTATTTATACAAGAAACATTATTTCCCAACAAAAATTTAAGCATAAGGCACAATGTCAACCACAAACATAATGCAAAACATATAGCTTCATAGTTCATACTAATCAGAGAGTCATTACATTCCGTTATAAATACTTCGCAAACACCACAAACTGAAAAGAAAATAGAGCAAGCTAACACCATAAAACTATATTACATGCAATACAAATCATATAAATAAGCTCCGATACTAACAAGTCACAATTTATTCATTACATATATTTTCATTATAATTTTCGTAATTCCAAATTTATTTGTGGAATTCGATAACAGAATATGAATAGGCACGACATATAGCTTCACATCGACGAAAACCTGAACTAAATGCCAAATTCTCGAACTGCGAAAACGATCTCTCTTTACCGCCCGAGCATTGTGTTAGCATCAACATGTCCATAGCAAACATATAGTTAGAGGAAAAGTCACCACTCTTTGGTTCTGTTGGTGTAATCAAATCTACAATGATCACTTTTCCATTTTCCGGTAGACTCTTCCAACAATTCTTTAGAAGCTTTATACAGAGTTTGTCCGTCCAATCATGTAGTATCCACTACCATCAAATTAACCACATTGTTTTAGAAAAAAAAAATAACTCTAACAAAATTCAAATATATCAAATTATACTTACTTTCATAAAGACAGCATCTCCTCTGGGAACTTCTATAAACATGTCTCCAGAGACATGCTCCACTCCTAAAATTAGAAAAATTAAACAAATTGATGGCACTTCATCATATAACTTATCAAAAAAGAATTAAGTAGTTATGTACCTGGATATAAAGGAGCATTGGCCAAAACCTGAGGTAAGTCAAAATTAACACCTTTAATATGAGGATACTTGGAAGTGACAAGACCTAATGTAGTGCCACTTCCTCCACCAACATCCACCAAAGTGTTAACATCTTCAAGTCCTCTGTAAACTTCTAGAACCTCCTTCAAAATCATGGTGGAAGGTTCTGACATGGCACGATCAAACACTTTAGCAAATTTCCCATCCGAGTTAATGTATTCAAAAAGTCTCATGCCATGGGCAGAGCTGAATGCATCTCTTCCGTCTAGTATCACATCTTTAAGATTTGTCCTGTAAAAAAGTTTCATTTATGAGTGAACATTCAATGATTATTAATTGGTGTAATACAATTTTCTAAAAATTGGTTTATTCGATTCTTTAATTACAGCAGAGCGATCTTTTCAACATATATTTAAGATAAATAATGACCAAATCAGCTAAAATCATTTGCAGAATAATGAAGTACGTATACCAAGTCTTGAAAAACACTTCACTCTGGAGCAACATAAATAGAGAAACGAGAGAACCAGAACCGTCCTTATCTTTCAAGAAATATTTGCAAACCGGTTCGGTTGCATATACCATCTCCATCTTTCCGGTTCGACCGTTTTCTTTACACTCAATCATACGACACTTCAAGATCGAGTGGCTGACGAGTAACCGCAGCATCCGATCAAGCAACACTGGCGCCTCTGGGTTGGTGGGTTTGGTTGGGAGACTACGGGCTATCTCATACGGTGAGAGCCACGCACCGTCGCCTGCTGCAGCGACTGAGTCGATGACACCAAGCTCCAAGGCGGCTTTGAGAACCATGGGGAAAGCCACGGTGTTGACTATACTCTCCGCTTGCAAGCTCACCATTTGCTCGTCGGCTTCTTGGACTTCTTTGGTTAAAACCGGCTTAGGGTAAGTGGGTAAGGGCTCTTGAAGATGGTGTGACATTGTTGTTGTTAGTAATAAGATTGAAAGAGGAGTTTGTTTGAGAGTGTGTGGTTCTAACGTGCATGCTTATTGTCATTTTATAGAGAGAAAAATATCAGAAGCCAAAGCCAAGTGTTTCTACTTTTGATTTGATGACCAACTGGCTCCACCTGACTACGAGGTATGGCCAATATTTTATTTATTTTTTTATTTTTGTTGGAATTCTCGTGAATCGTGACGATAATATCTACAATCTCATTCGTCTAAGAACATGTTTATCAGAGGGTTTATTTAGCCAAATTGGTAATTAAAATAATAGGAAAAAGGACAATGAACCAAGCACGTCTTCTAATTTGGGTCTCGAAGGCACGTTCCTTAGCGGGTACATGGCACAATCAGATTGACTGGAGGAGCAGTGTCGTCTTTCGTCTTTTTCCTTTCTTTTCTTTCGGTGGCGAAACGGCGAGTCCTCGTCAGCTCTCTGATGCTCCAATCATCAATCCCCAACTTCTCAGCTCTCCTCTACCGCACAGTTCCTGAATCATCGGTGTCGTCAGCTCTCCTCCGCCTCAGCTCTCCTCCACCTCAGTTTCGGCGTCGTCAGTTCATCTCTGTTGTGCTGCTCATCGTTGGAATCAAGTTCGCCGTCGCATCGCATCCGAAACCGTCGCATCCGAAAAGACTCGTGAAACATCAATAGCCACTTTTGGCTATTTTGCACATCCAGTCCTCATAGTTTAGTTTTTTTCTTTTTGACCCCAACTCAACTTTAATATTTAAAAATTCATTAAGCACCCACTAATGGATTGCACCGATAAACATGCTCTGAGGTTTCAAAGTTTTGGATCCAGCAAATCAAGCTAATTGTATGGAACAGCAATGGATCCACTGGTACAAATGTTATCTAATAGTATAAAATATATGTTTGAATGGTAAAAGTAGATAAAAATTGTCTAAAGTATTGTATACATTTAAATTATTTGTATAAAATTTATATTACTATTTTATTAATCAAGTTTATATTACTTTTTAATTAAATAGAATTATTTTAGTAATACTTATTTTGGTGTTCATTATGTAAATAAATAATATATATTCAGAGGTAACTTGAAATATCTAGCTTTTTTATAAAAAAAATAGGTTTATTAATTTTTAAAATTTATTCAATTATTTTCACAAAAACTTAATTGAAATATACAACTAATTATAATATAGCAGTTAAAAAAAATCAACTGAAGTAGTTAGTTTAAAACAAAGTTTCCAAATAGTTAGTATTCTAGAAACATAAAAGTAAATTATTATATTATACAAAAAAAATTAAAGCAAAAGAAAAATAAAGCTAAAAACACTATAATGGATATGTGGTTACTGTATATAGTGGTTTTTTGATTTTGTACACAAATTTGGAATGTTTGTGGTTCATTAATATTATACTATTATATTAAGCAGATCAATTTATAACTTGCACAAATTTTTGAATGTAGAAATAGAAAGTGGATCGAAGCCTAAGAAAATAACATCAAGATCTGATGTCAATAATTTTCACCAATAAACATGGTTTAATGTTAACGATAAGAACTAGACTGATTGAATCACGTACTTATCTGAGTTTAGGAAGAATTGGTATACTTTATTTATCGTTAACGCGATGAAGACTTATTTTTTCTTCGAAAATTATCATATACAGTCTCTACGCAAAGTTAAGTCTCATTCGAAATCTCTTTAAATCAATACTATTAAAATAAGAATATGACCTATTGATATAAGTGTGATCCACATATTTTAATATAGTCATCAAAGCTTCTTATTAATTATTTTTAAAAATATTATACAAATAAAAACACATATAATTAAAAACTCAAATATAAAAATTAAATGTTACAAAAATGTAAAACAAAAAAATATGCTAATCTTTTTAAGGGCGGGTTAGAATCTAGTTAAAAATTTAAAATGTAAGATATGGGTTTGAAGTTGCAACTGACGTGTAGAAAAAGTAAAATAAATCATTTATAAAACGTTTTTTATATGTTTAGTGATCTTCAACTACTTTTCAAATCTGTGATAATGCCAACACGCTCTCGTGACCTTGTATAAAGCTTTGGATAATACTGTATTACAGTATCACTATGCATTATGCAGTCAACTACTCCATCTTGTATTATATATATCATTCTTTTGTTAATACTTAATACTCTCTCAGTTTCATTTTAATTGTCGTTCTAGATTTATGCACACATATTAATAAAACATGTAACTTTATATATTTTCAAGATAAAAACACAATTACCTATACATCTAATCATATTTTAACCAATAAAAAATAGACAGAAGAATCTTATTAATAAATTTTGAATTGCAATTCGAAAACGACACTTATTTTGAAATAATTTTTTTCTCTAGAAACGACAACTAATCTGAAACAGAGGGAATAGTAAACTGATAAATTCCATCTCGAAGATTTACTTTTACCCCTATCGGTTCAACTTTCGCCTCTAAATGATTAATAGGTTTTATTTTACCGAAACTTTTGTTACTGGTTAGTTTCAGTGACAGAAAGAGACAAAAATCAGAAAGAACTAATCTTTTTTTTATTGAGAAAGTTATTCAAACTGAATAGATGCAGAATCGATCATCTTCGGAACTGAGAGAGCTCATTAAATTCGCTGATCTGATCATCGGGATCTCATCGTCTCTGCACTTCTTCTCAATCGGGCCGATTCTTTCGCTTCTCATCTCCTTCGTAACTTCTATCTCGATCAGTTTAGTACTTCAATTGGGCTTTTTCAATCGGACTAAATCACATATGGTTTAGTGGTTCTACTATATGAGTTATTGGGCTATGTTCTATCACTAGAGATCATGGGCTTTTGTAAAACATTTATTTTCTGGCATTTTTATATAAGAAAGCCAGTTTCAAAAAAAAAAGGTTATTCGAACTGATCCTCAAGCCATCCGCAACCATGAGAAACTGCCCAAGAAACTGCCCAAGAGTGACCACAACAGTTAAAAATTGTGTTAGTATTATAAAGTTAAAAATAAAATTATTTACAAATATAAATTGACCAATAAAAACGAAAATTTGGAAAATAATCTTGAAATAGTTCAAAATTTGAAAATTACATATATTTTTTTGAAAACTACACTCCATTAAATGTAAAAAGACACACTTGTCCAGATTATATATCTCACTAATTATAATATAAACTAGATCATGACCCGCTCGACCGAGCGGGAGTCATTTTTTTTATCTTTGTTTTTACTAAATGTTATACATGATCGCCAATGTGTATTGATATAAAATTTTGATAAATAACAATGTGTACTAATGTATTTAAATAAGCAATGTGTTTAATTACTAAATTTGATTTTTAAAATTTATGATAACGTAAAGTAGATTTTTTCTGTATTATTTAAAATATATAGTGCTATATATTTTGTATTTTCAACATTTATCATACTAAACTTACATTGGGGTATTATTTATATGAAAATATGTGTAACATAATATATTTATATATTATATAAATATATGCACACCCGCACGGGTTTTATTTTTAAAATGTATTCTATATTGTTTAGTTTTATGTAGTATCGAGTTTGTATAATTCAATTTTGTGTTTAAAGAACAATATCAAAACTGTCTTTCGTATGTAAAAATAACATTTTACAAGCGCGAGTTGTGTCTTTTTATTGTAACACAAAATTTTATATAAAACTTATGTTTTTTTGTACATTACGAAATTTAATTTTTTAAAATAATTATTACGTAATTTCAAAGTGAATTTTATCTCTGAGGTCTAATATATTTTGTGTGTAATGGTTCAAAACATTTTCGATATATATTATATTTCAGTTTGGTTTGTTTTTAGTATTATTGTATAAGTATAATACTACACAATATTACTATATTCTATACAATATATGAAGTTATGTGTTATTTGTTTTAGAAAGTAGATTAGGCCCAACGTAGTTATAAGAATAGTCATATCTTTATGTATGTGTCTATGACTTATCTACCTAATGTTATTCGTACTAATAAAATTAATATGGCCAATGAAAATATACTGATCAATTTAAAATGAATTGTATATGGTAATTATAGAACGATTAATATTTTTTAGTATTCTTAGTATATATCTTATTTAAATCGACATGTAATAAATGTAAAAATCATATATGGAATATGGACAAAAAGAAGAATTGTATTTAAGGAAATACATCAATGGAAAGTTAGATTATGATACGTATTATATATAAAGAATGAAACATTTACTTTGAATATATGAGGTCCACCTTTAAAAATCCACCTAGAAAAAGTTGTAATGTTCCTGTTTTAATAAGATAGATTCAGAGTTAATAATGATATTAATATTATAATTCTTTATGTTTAATAATACTATAACTTTTTATGTTTTATAACCAAAAGAATTCTTTCCTAAACCAAATTAACTCGTTAAATTATCTCATAACCACAGTTTTCCTTTTATAAGACGACACTCTTAGCACAAACCCAACAGGAGTTGACTATGCTTATCCTTGCTCCTTAGCACGAACCAGCCAACCAGGGGAGAAGCTACATGGGTGTGGCAGTTGCGCACCATAACATTTTCAGATGTAGTGTAAAATATATTATGCTTCTGTTAACAGTTTGACGTTTGCCCCGGATAAAAATCATTTCTAGAATCGCCACTAGCACGACTCCAGCAAAGCCAACGATGCTCTATGGCACTACTTATCGAAATCCTATGAATTTCTAATTAATGATCCTAAAGTGGTCGAGTTACGACAACCTGACATTACCTAGAACTAAAACTGAAAAACAGGCCGAGTGATTAGTTTCCTGAGCTAATGTCGAGACCAAAACCTGTAAGCAAAAGAAATAGACAATGACTGTTACAATAGTTCAAGCGACAAAGGCAGCGCCACAGCTTGTTGCGCTTTTGTTCAATGCCAGGCCTGACTCAAGTAGATGGGTTTTGCCATTTGTTCTTGTCATTGGTAGGAAACGTGAAGTAGATCACAGATCAGTAAACACATGTTGTCAAGGTTCTCAGTTGACACTTAGTGACATGCATTAAGACGCGTGTAGGTGTAGTCAAATACAACTCAAAGTCAAAGCTAACGAAGACTGCGTACGTCGACCCTCTCCACTTCCTTCTTTCACCAGAGAAGTTAAGACAGTAAATGGTTGTATTAACACAGGTATGCATGTTCTATTTAGTATATTATATATGTGTAATCGATTTTTAGGTGACATCATTGTAAAAACCTTAGAAAAAGAAACTAAAATAAAGGTTATAAAAAAAAAAACTAAAATAAGATTATTTCGTGTTCCTTTGCCAAAACAATTTAGAAATGTTTTTAGACAAGGAACATGATTTCCCAACAAAAGTTTAAGCATAGGAAACAATCTCTCAACTACAAACACACTTTCATACCACAAACTGAAAAGGAAATTGAGCAAGCCAACACCATAAAACTGTATTACATGCAACAAAATCATTAAAAGAAGCACCAATCCTCATGATTTATTCAGTTGTCCCGTCATTTGTTTTCGTAGATTCCAAATCTATTTCTGGAATTCGATAACAGAATATGAATGGACACCACAAACAACTTCACACCGAAGAAAACCTGAACCGAATGCTAAATTCTCCAACTGTGAAAACGATCTCTCTTTACCACCTGAGCATTGTGTTAGCATCAACATGTCCATACCAAACATGTAGTTAGAAGAAAAGTCACCACTCTTTGGTTCTGATGGTGTAATCAAATCTAAAATGATCACTTTTCCATTTTCCGGGAGGCTCTTCCAACAATTTTTTAGAAGCTTCATACAAAGTTCGTCCGTCCAATCATGTAGTATCCACTATCAACAAATTAACCACATTATATTAGAGATATTAGACTAGCAAAACTCAAAGATATCAAGTTTTATATTCATATACATACTTACTTTCATAAATACTGCATCTCCTTTTGGAACTTCTATAAACATGTCTCCAGAGACATGCTCCACTCCTATAATTAGAAAAATTAAACAAAAAGAAATAAAATTTTCGGGAGGCACTTCATCATATAACTCCATCAAATTTGTTATGTAGTTTTTGTACCTGGATAAGATGGTGCATTAGCTAAAACCGGAGGTAAGTCAAAATTAATTCCCTTAATATGAGGATATTTGGAAGTGACTAGACCTAATGTAGTCCCATTTCCTCCTCCAACATCCACCAAAGTGCTAACATCTTTAAATCCTTTGTAAACTTCTAGAACCTTCTTTAAAATCATGGTTGAAGGTTCTGACATGGCACGATCAAACACTTCAGCAAATTGCCTATCCGAATTAATGTATTCAAAAATTTGCATGCCGTGGGCAGAGCTAAATGCATCTCTTCCTTCTAATATCACATCTTTAAGATTTGTCCTGTGAATGAAGGAAAAGAAAAATAATATACATCTGTTCATTTATGATTGGTTTATAAAGAACATTCGTTGTAATTAATGGTGAGGACCGAACCAACTCGGTTTAACTCATTTACAGAATAATGAAGTACGTACCAACTCTTGAAAAACACTTCGGTGTGGAGCAACGTAAACAGAGAAACAAGAGAACCAGAACCGTCACTATCTTTCAAGAAATACTTGCAAACCGGTTCGGTTGCATATACCATCTCCATCTTTCCGGTTCGACCGTTTTCTTTACCTTCTACCATACGGCACTTCAAAATAGAGTGGCTGACGAGTAACCGCAGCATCCTGTCAAGCAACACTGGCGCCTCCGGGTTGCTGGGTTTGGTTGGGAGACTACGGGCTATCTCATACGGTGAGATCCACGCGCCGTTGCCTGCTGCAGCGATCGTGTCGACGACACCAAGCTCCAAGGCGGCTTTGAGAACCATGGGGAAAGCCACTGTATTGACAATACTCTCCGCTTGCAAACTCACCATTTTGTCGTCGACTTCTTGCTCTTCTTTGGTTAAAACCGGCTTAGGGTAAGTGGGTAAGGGGTCTCGAAGATGGTTTGACATTATTGTTGGTGATTATAAAAATTGAAAGAAGAGTTTGTTTTGTTTGCGAGTGTGGTTGTAACGCTCATACTTATTGCCATTTATAGGGAAAAAGAACAGAAGCCAACTGGCTCCACCCGACGACAAGGTATGTCCAATATTTTATTTATTTTTTGTTGGAGATTCTCGAGACGATAATATCTATGCATACTCATTTGTATAAGAAAGAAATGACGGAGCGAGAATATACGAGTGAGATGCATTTTTTACTCTCGATTCAACTTTTAGGGTTTGATTGGTTAATGTTAGAGTAATAAAATAAAAGTAAATGAGAGGAAAACATAAAAGCGAGAAAGAGAAGAAAAAGGAGAAAATAGTTGTCTTTGTATTTTCTTCTGTTTAAACAGTACAGAAAATAAATAAAGAAAAAATCAATTTCACTTGATCGGCTACTTGTCAGTAAGAACAGAAGTAAAAATGTTTTCAGCGTAATAAGTTGCGCCGAAGCTGTCATACAATCACAACCACAGCCTTATTAGTGTATCAATCAGGTGGAAAACTTTTATAATTCTTTACGTTTAATACTATTTAAATAGAGTAAAACAATCCACTTTTTCCTTCGTAACTTTTGTAGAGATAAATGTTTCAAATGGATGATGTAGTCCGAAAAATGCAGATCAAACTGAAATGCAGATCAAACAGAACAAATGCAGATCAAGTAGAACAAATGTAGATCAATTTAAATTAATAATTTATTATATTTAAATAAATGTTGAATTTTTTAATGAAAATTAAATATCTAAAAAAAATGCAGATTATTTTATATAAGTAATAAGTATGAGGGGTGAGACGGATCCAAACATATGGAAAATTTTTGGGTATTCAGGTCCGCATCATGATTCGTCGAATCCATGAATTTAGTATCTAAATTCGTGGTTTTCAGATATCCAGAGTCCGGAGATCCGTTTAGATCGTACTACCTACCTACGTGTATCTGAATTCGGATTCACAATTTTTTTTTAAATACTGAAAAAATTAAAATAAAAAATAAATTAAATATTTAAACAAGATTTATAATATATATAATATTAAAATATAATATAAAAACTATTTTACGTATAAATATTATATTTTTTTTGTCAACTTTGGTCACTTTGGACCTTTAATCCTCAAACTGAGGTAAGGAGAGGTCGAACCCCTCACGCCAGGACCCGAAGGCAGAGCTCAGTAGCCACTTGGCTACGAACGACCCGGCACGTATAAATATTATTTATCAAATATAATTATTAATAAAAAGAGAATTTAAATATATTTTTAAAATTCAGATCCAAATCTGGATATTCAGACCTAAAATCAAGATATCCGAATTCAGATTTGACGGATCCGAAACTTTATTATCCGAATTTGGATTCAGACGGTCTGAATATCCTAATTTAAAACAGATCTCTAATCGAATCTTGATCCCAAATAATAAGTTCCAGACCTAATAAATTTTATGTTGACCAAAATAACAATAAATATCATCATTTTAATAAATATAGTGAAATTATGCATGCATACTTATAATTAGTTTGTTGAGAAAAATATTTAGAAAAATACAAATTCTTATCAATTATTTTTTATTAATTTAATAAATACAAATAAAGTTTAAACATTATATAAAAGGTAAACACAATTACAGCAAAAAATCGTAAAACAAAAAAAAATTATTTAACTAAAAACTTACAAAATAAAAGTTATGTCCAATACAATGTTTTTGTCTTAATAAGATAGATTTTTTGTTGTGAAAAATAAATAAACTAGTTTAATAAATAAATTTGTAGTATTTAATATTTATAGATAAAAAAACAGTTACTTAAAAAATGATAATTAAAAGATAAAATGCATTGATTGGGCCCCGGCACTTGGTCCTCACGTTTTTTTCCTTGTTACTGCAGGAGAGTATTTATCAAACAAATCTATCCTGCATGCAGTTCCATTTATTGTTTATTATTATTATTTCTTCTGCATTTGTTGATTGGGAACTAACTTGCAGAACAAACTTCATATTATTTCTCCTGCTTTTTCTCGGCATTTCTCGTGCTCCCCATTCAAACCCAAAAGTTGCGCTAGTTCTATTTTTCTATTATTTTTCTTTTTTCTATTTACTTCAAAATATTTCCACTCATTTCAACTAATTTAAGTTACTTCTAATTACTCTCACATTTACCAATCACACACGAAAAGCTTTGATGTTAATGGAACCATAGAGTGGAGTGTGGACCATCACCAAAGAGGAGAAATTCTTAGCTAATCCCATAACATTTCCTGATTTATTTTATAGATTTTGAGAACTAATCCATTTTTTGTTACAGAAAACTAGAAAAGAAATCCATTTTAACATTTTTTTAAAAAATTACTTTTAAAGTTACGTAATTTATATACATTATAGAATTCAACCAAAGATGATCTCCAAATTCCAACCGGAGGGGTAATAATGGAGAATAGAATGGAATGGATATTATATATATTTAGTCCCATTTGAAACTTTTAATATTTTTCTAATCATTTAAAGAAACGAAAAAATGATGACGACGCACAAGACTATATGTAAAATGGATGGTGAATCGTGTGATCATACAATAATTTTCTAAGCATTCAGGCACTAGCTTGTCCACGACAAACACGTGAATCACGATACCACTTTAAGCTATAAAAGGAAATTGAATGACTGAAACATGTCCTTGATTGATTTTTGAAGATTTGGTGTGAACTTCATAATTATAGAGTGTTGTCAGTTGACACTTGACAGTCAATACAGTGCATCTCAGCACTGTCGTACAAAATCTTGTGGGATTAGTTGTCTTTTAAGTTGTGATTGTATAGCACTTCTGCCGCAAAACATAATGGTGAAAACATTATTACTCCAACTTACTCCTAAAAATTACCAATCAAGTGGAAAGACATTTCCTCGCATCAATACTATTAATTCTTCAACATGTCCAATTGATATGATGTTATGTCCAATTATTTATCTCTATTACTCTTTGAAATATTACTAAACCTACTTTAAAAATATTAACTGCCGCTAATCAAACCTAATACGAATATTGGTATTTAACTTCCACTTTGTTCCTAAATTCTCGGTAACTGTTTTATCCTTGATTAAAATTTTAAAATAAAACCAACTGGCTTTATTTTGACTTTTATCTTTTGGAGAAATACGAACATAATGAAAATGAGTAAAAGATTGACCAATTCTATCGTAAGTTAGACAAGCATTTGGCTATTTAGCGAAGCCCTATACTCCAGTAAATGATCAATAGCTTTCCACTGGCACAATCAAATACATTTAAACTAGAAGCAAATAATATACAATGATTATATTATTTTGTAAGAATATAATATTGAAATACTTTTAATGAAAATCACTAATATATATATTACATATCGAATATTCTTCAAATTAAATCATATATATACAACTAAAACATGAACATAACATACTGATACAAGTTTAATCCAACTTTTTAATATAATTATTGAAATCTCTTACTAATTATTTTATACAAATGCAATTACAAGAAAAACACAAATAGAACTAAAAATACAAATTTAAATATTAAATTTCTAAAAAAATGTAAAACAAATATATAGGAGCCAAAATTAAAATTTTGGAAAAAATATAAAACAAAATATATATCCGCCCTTTGAAGGGCGGGTCAATATAAAACAAAATATATATCCGCCCTTTAAAAGGCGGGTCAGAATCTAGTTTACTTTTATTACTGTTTCAAAAGTGAAAAACATACATTTCCTCTCTTTCCCATGTAAATTTTTCTGCTCATTCCACTTTTTATATTATTCCCATTTATGTCAGAAACTACCAATCAAAGCCTTAGTTAAGTGGAAATAAGTTGAAAAATAGTTTTCTACAAAGTAAAAAATAAGAAAAAGTGTAAAAGGTTTTTTTTTCTTTTGAAAAGGGGCATAGGATGTAAAAAGTTTTCCGTAAGTATTAGGGTGTGATTGGTTACAAATGACGTAACTAGGTGAAAAATAAAAAATAAAATAAAAAATGGTGAAAATGTATTGCGCTGGTTTCCACTCCATTTTGGTAGAGAAATGATTCACCAAAACCAATACATTTTTATCTTATTTGCATTTTCACCTAATTGGTGAAAAAAAGTTGGAATGGGAGTAAAAGTCAAATCTAGAGTAAAGTTTTACTCTAGAAATGCTATACAATCATATCCTTAGTGATATTCCACCTCTTTTTTTCTAAACGGCTAATGATACTAGTATTATCTAAAATCATTTCCAATGCATTTTTTTATGTTTGCTTTAAAATACAAGATCACTATAATAAAAATGAATGTTACAATGTATTCACTTAAAATAGTAATTTTTAAATATAAAGTAAAGAATAGAAAACTGCTATTTTTTCTTCTATAGATTAAGGGGGGGAAAATACCAATTCCTATTATAAAGGAATAAATAGAAGTGGATTGAGTAATTTTATCTTCTTTTTTTGAACACTCAGTAATTTTATCTCTAATTATTATTATAAAGTTAAAAATAATATTGGGTTGAAAATGCTCTAAGTAGATATATAATAGGTCCTCGTGTTGTATATTATGAAAACTTTGGATATATTACAATTACTATTTCTATGCACTACGCAGCAGACTCGTTCATCTTTTATGCTCATTTCGTTTTTTTCTTTTGCTAACTGTAATTGATAAATTTCATTGCTCATAGGTTCACTTTTGCCTCTAAATGATTAAGCGAATCGTCAATATTAGAGCATACTTATTGGCAAACCCCCACCATCTCGATTTCTAATGTGTTTTTTATTATTTAAAATTTTCTTTTGTTTGTTTTTGGAAAAAGAAAAATTAACAACTGAATCTATCGCGGACCGCCACCTGTCGTGGAATCCACGAAACAGTTAAAATACATGTTCATTACGGTGAACTTGGACGATACAAATTCATGATTTTTGCTTTATTATATTTTTTTTGGGACTTGTGTGAACCTCATTTCAAATCTTTCAATGGGGATGCTAATCCAAGCTCTCACCGATGCATCTCATAAATGATATTAATATAGCAATATTTAAATTACTTTAAATAAAACAAAAACTAGAACAATGACATATAGACAAATCTCATACAAGTTTCTCAACCATTTTCTAAGAGAGAAACTTCTCTAGTTTCTCTTCGTCTTCGTCTTTCTATATTTCTCTAGTTTCTCTTCGTATTTCTATATCTATATCAGCAATTTTAAATGTGAGTGACTTCAAAAGTACTGATAAAATAGTCATAATAGTTTTTTTTATCCAAACTTTTGTTACTAGTTAGTACTTAGTTCCAGTGACAGAAAGAGAAAGCAGAAAAACTATAGTTCTTTTTATTTTATAAGAAAAAACTCTGATGGATAAATAGGGAGAATAAGAATAAAGCTCCTACTCAAAATTCAACAACAAACAAGACTTTTACAGCTCGTCCTTTGTGGCCGATGCATCAGTCTTCTTAGGTTCCTCAGTTTTAGTACTAGTAGTAGTCTCTTCACCATGAGAAGTTGTTGGCTTGTTCTTCTCAATGAAGCTTATGAAGTCTTCCTTTGTCCTGTCTCCTTCATACGCTACAACGTTTCCACTCACTGATCTGAAGTAAATGGTTGGGAAGCCTTTCACATCAAAGGGTTCACTTGGGATATCATTTGCGGTTGCGTCCTGCACACCAACATACATTTGTGTTAAGGACAAATCAAAGTGGAATTTACATGTAGAATAACAAGAAGAAAAAAAGAGATCAAGCTTACTAATTTTGCTATGATCACACTTGGGTCGTTCTGGAACGCCAAAGCCACTTCGTCCAAGATTGGGGCAATTTTTTGGCAATGTCCACACCATGGTGCATAGAACTCAATCAAGACTAACATATAAAAACGAATCTTTGTATCAGTCTTTGTTTTTCAAGAACTACAAAAAGACTACTAGAGTCTATAAATGTGCTCACCGTTCTTTCCGGACTTTAACACTATGTCGTCAAGGGTCTCGGCTACAACAACCTTCACTGGTTCGTTGTTCTCAGCTGGAATAGGTTGAGATTTTTTGAAGACAGCAACTTTCCCGTCCTGAAGAAAACGTGTTATATATTTACGTTTGTATATTGATTTTACGTAAAGTCACAAGAATGTGTGTAAAGAGAATGAAACAAACCTTGAAGTCCTTCATCCATGATTCAATCTCCTCAACCACAACGTTTGCTTTCAAGTACTTCTTGCTATCAGGAGTCTGGATAATGACAAGGGGAACTTGGCTCTCTTCCAGTCCAAAATACTGGTGAACCGAAGAAAATACTATGCTTAGTGATTAGTGATGTGTAACTTATGGCACAAGAAAATGATTGAGTGAGACAAATAATGTAATAGTAACCTCCAAGGCGCCTTTGCCGCCCTCAGAATCACCAACAAGGAAGGAAAGACCTTGTCCTTTGTAAGAGGAAGCAACTTCGCGGTACTTTGATTTTAGAGATTCAGCTGATTCTCCAGTGAAGTTAACAAACATCATTACCTGAATTTCAAATTATTACTACAACCCATCAAAACAAAAAGATCATACAATACTAAACATTTAAGAGTAATGTCGAAAGCTAGAACCAAACACACATGCATGTAACAAGTACCTTAGTGGCAGAGCCGTCAAAGAATGCGGCAACATATGGACGGTTGCTTGGATCACTGTCAAAGACGGTGACAAGTGGAATGCTTGACTCTTTGATAAACTTCTCTAAAGCTTCCCCATTGAAATCCTGTATTCAAGGTTCAATATAGATCAATTAAGCAATATGTAACGTTACTCATTGATGTAACTTACAGCATAAGTTTCTCTTTGTACCTTGGAATCAACAAACAGTTCATCAAAAGGCTTGAATAGCCTCACGAGAGGTCCTGACACAGATGAGTCTCCACGAGGAAGAAGCTTGGCATCCAAAGTGTGTGCAAAATCATAGTCACCGCGCAGTTTCTCAGCAAGGGCCATGAAAGAATCAAACTCCTCACCGGATAACTTAGGGAACACGCCAACCTAAGACAACATAAATAGACAATTAGTTGGCTGCAAACAGAGCCGGTCTTGGACATATCAAGATGCAAAATTCATTTATAACTCCCAAAATATTAGTGGTTAATATTTACATATTATTCGGTCCCAAGTTAATCAAAAATATATTCGTATTGATTATTTAGTAATTGTTTCAATCCCTATATCTCATGCAATACTTGATAAAACATGATAAAACAACAGCATTATTAAAGAATACTTCATAAAACATTCTTAAAAAATGGAATAAAAGAAGAGGCACTTACAGCAACGACATTCTTTTCACCGACAACCTCGGCAGCATCAGCTACTGCCTTAATCTCAGCTGAAGCAGGACCACTTTGCTTCTTCACATAAGAGACAATACCATCAGCTTCACGAGGTCCGTTGTAATCTTGAATTGACTTTCCTCCATTTCTCAGAATCTTGATAGTGGGGAAGCCCTGAATCTTGTACTCGTTTGCAATGCCTTTGTTTGACTCCTCACTAGCATCAATCTTGGCTAGAATAAGGGGAGGGTTATGGCTGCTCAACTCCGATGCAGCCTTCTCGTACTGTTATCAAATATCACGAACGTTAGTCATGAATCTAGCCATCTACCATTAATGATTGGTGACCGAAAATGTTAGTCAGTATATTCATAAACATTTGAATATAGTCAGATTTTAATTTTACTGAAATGATTTGTGAATACGAAATTTCATATTTAAAAAATAATTATTATCTAATAATATATTTAATCAGTATATTTGTTAGTAAATATATTATAAATAATGTTAAAAGATCTATTGACAAAAAAAAATATTCTTACAGATGTTAAGATTAAAAAAAAATATATAAAATTTAATTACATATAAATACTAACAATAATTTTAATATAGACTGTTTTTTTTATAATTAAAAGCCAATATATTACCTCAGGAGCAAGGCTCTTGCAGTGGCCGCACCTAAAAGAATAGTGAAACATATGGTTACCAAATGAAACATAGGGTTTCGATACACGATCTATGTCAACAGTTCAAATAGGTACAGATCTTACCATGGGGCGTAGAACTCAACGACGATGAAATCGTGCTTGTTGATGGTTTCGGTGAAGTTAGAGTGGTCTAGAGTCAAGACGAACTCCTTCGTCTCAGTCTCTTCGCTTCTTATTAACGAAGCGAACAGAGATAAGACCAGGATCGAAAAGAACGCGAAACCCTTAAACGCCATTATAGTTTTCTCTTCTACCTCTCTACTGTACCAACGTTTGTATGAATGTTATGCTTGTGTCTGAACGAGAACATGTATATATAGCTGTAGTCATTAACGAAATTACACGAAAGTACTGGATTCTATATGGTCACAAATACACGCGTCAAGTTTTGATTGGGCACACTTAGTCATTGGATTTTAATTACTCTTTTTTATTTTTATAAAAGAGGATTTTAATTACTTTGGAAGGATTTTGTTTTAATTGACTCTTGACCATATAACGAAAGACTATTTAATATTTCATTATTTACTTCTTTAAACAGCAGTGAAAATCATATAAATGAGGATTTGACAAAATCTTGTAAGAAGATATGGCCGTTTCTGATTAATAACTTCATTGTCCATTTTGGTAAGAATGGGTCAACATTCAAAATCAATTGAATTTTGTAAATGACTGACTAAATATGTAGAGAATGTAGATGGAGGTTTGATTTTGATAGTTCTCCAATTGGCATTGTTATTGAAGGTTTTGAAGTTAAATTTTATACTACAATCTATCTTATTAAAACAGAAACATTTTATTGGACCTAACATTTATTTTGTAAGTTTTTAAATTAAATATACTTTTATACTTTATAGTTAAACCTACATTAAATCACTAATGTTCATTTCTTTATACTACTATCCATGTTTCCAAACAATATACTTATTTTCTTATACTACTATCAATGTTTCCAAACAATATATTTTTTATATTACTATCAATGTTTCCAAACAATACGATAATTAATCTTAGTTATATTATATCTATCATTTTCTTTTTAAAATTTTGTAGAAACGTCATAATTTCATAAATTGTAAAATAATGAACTTTAAAATTTGGATTATAAGATTACAAATTATAAAACTATTACAATTTAAATCAAATTAGATTACATATCAGTCATCTAACAGTTCAATCGGTTAGTTTCGGGTTTTAGTGATTTTTTTAATATGAATATTTTAAAAACCTAAATTGAATTGTCAGATCTCCGGATTAATCGGTATAATCACAATCGGGTCGAATTTAAAAACACTGATTTAAATGAAAAAAATATTTTAAATACACTCTTAAAAATTTACCAAAATATTTGTTAAGTTATTAGTGAAATTTTTCATCGTAAAATATTCCGCGCTTCTAAAGCGCGGGTCAAGATCTAGTTTTTATTAAATTAGTTTAAGTTTTTGGAATGTTAAGTTAAAATGTCAATATATCATAATTATGACAACACATCTGTAATGTTCTCTATACTTAATAATATTCTTACACTTAGTTTTATGTTTAAATTTGCCATTGTGTTCTAAGACAAAAGTGTGTGACAGTCTAAAACATATAGATCTAACTTTATGTAATGAACCAAATAACATCTAAATCTTAATGGATTTTATCTGGTTGATTCATACTCTTTTCTTGTCAAAATTTTTTTTCACATAAATGTGTATATTAATAATTAAACAATAAGCTATACATTTTTTTGTATGTGAGTACTAAGGACAACCTTGTACAAGTTCATTGTCAATGAAAATTCTTTGATTTGTTTAGGAATACTTATGTAAAGAATGTAGTTTAAGAATCAATGTTTCTACATTTCGCATTCTCTTAATCTATTATAATCTGATGTATATCATTTGACTGTTTTTTTGAGCAAATCATTTGACTGCTAAGAACCTTATAGTTCAGGACGTCGATTTTGCTTTTATTCTCATTTCATGACTTTTCTTTTATCATTATATTGCTAAGAATTTGTATTGTAATTTGGTTTCGCTCTCTCCCTATTAAATGTATTGTGAATGTGTTTTCATCAGTCAGCATGGAATCTTCCACGCTTAAGAAGAAGTCAAACATCATTTATTTGTTAATTCTGGAAAGTTAAAAGAAGCGACACACTATTATGTAGAATCTTTTGTAACGGTTAAAAATAAAGGCTTTTTATTTTCTCTATGTGTCGAGTTATTTTTAGCCGACACTACTCTTGTCATTTCCAAAGGAATAAAAGATCCATCGTGTATTTTATTTATTTCTTTTCCATAAGTTTTGTTATCCTTTTTGTTTAATCTAATCACTATACATATTTGACTAATGAAAGAGAAACTCAAATCAGGCTTGAAGTGACAGTGAATGTTGACGAAGTCAAAACATTAGCTCTTAAGCATGATAATAACCAAACTTAGATGTGAAGTTGCATTAGATTACTTATGGTTGATCTAGTTGAAGGAACTAGAGGAATTCAAGCTAAAATATTAGATCTATAGGTTATATATGGGCTCTTTCTCATACTAAGGCAAACAACACTTGTAAACTGGTAAGTATTAAATTATTTTGTATTTAAGTTTTTAATTTCTATAAATCAACAAAATAATTCATTATATTGTTGTTTTATAGTGCTATTGCTCTTCTCCAATTCATTTGTTTGACTCTCTGTATACTCATCCTAAAACAATGAGTTGGGTAAAACTAGATTCACACACTTCTACTTATGTACAAGAATTGAACGTTTCAACTAAATTCGAAGAGGGTATAGTGTCAGTTTGAACTAACCTTGATTGATATCACTGATGCATGTCAACATCTCTTTTTTTATCCTCATAAATAAAAAAAGTTTATTAAAACATGTAATGGCTATGTTGATAACTGAAGTCAAGATTTCAAGACCGTTATGTTTTCATACCATGGTGTTACTTCTCTCATGCGGTATATGATTAATGTAAGTTTGTTTTGCTTGTGTATTTAAAGTATGTATATGCTTCATTCTCTTTTAATTTCACTTAGGTTTTTGTGTTATTAGGTGTATCGTTACATGGTTGTAATCCGTTGGACTAGTTTGATAATTCGATTCGGGATGAAAGATATTGAAAAGGGTTTTATGATGCTTATGAGAGGTTGGATAAAGTCTTTTTAAGGGTTCATTCCAGACTTAAATGTATTAATCTTGATCTTGACATTAATCCTCTTGGCCATTGTAAAAAGTGTTATGAAATTGCTTCGGACAATCCTTGTCAAAACAGGACATAAGGAAGGGATGAACGATTCCATCAACACGGAACTCGTTTATTGGATCAATTTATCAGTGTGCATTGCTTAGGTTAGTTAGCCGGTGGTTTGTTTGGGTTTTATGTTTTGATTATTGTACTTAACTAGATCATGATCCGCTCGACCGAGCGGGAGTCAATTTTTTTTTATCTTTGTTTTTACTAAATGTTATACATGATCGCAATGTATATTAATATAAATTTTTTGATAAATAACAATGTGTACTAATGTGTTTAAGTAAGCAATGTGTACTATTATGTTACTAAATTTGATTTTTAAATTTTATGATAACGTAAAGTAATTTTTTCTATATTATTTAAAATATATAGTGCTATATATTTTGTATTTTCAACATTTATCATACAAAACTTACATTGTGATATTATTTATATGAAAATATGTGTAACATAATATATTTATATATTATATAAACATATGCACACCCGCATGGGTTTTATTTTTAAAATGTATTCTATTATTTAGTTTTATGTAGTATCGAGTTTGTATATTCAATTTTGTGTTTAAAGAACAATATCAAAACTGTCTTTCGTATGTAAAAATAACATTTTGCAATCGCGAGTTGTGTATTTTTATTGTAACACAAAATTTTATATAAAACTTATGTTTTTTGTACATTACGAAATTTAATTTTTTAAAATAATTATTACGTAATTTCAAAATGAATTTGATCTCTGAGGTCTAATATATTTTGTGTGTAATGGTTAAAAGCATTTTTGATATATATTATATTTCAGTTTGGTTTGTTTTTAGTATTACTGTATAAGTATAATACTATACAATATTACTATATTCTATAAAATATATGAAGCTATGTGTTATTTGTTTTAGAAAGTAGATTAGGCCCAACATAGTTATAAGAATAGTCATATCTTTATGTATGTGTCTATGACTTATCTATCTAATGTTATTCGTACTAATAAAATTAATATGACCAATGAAAGTATACTGATCAATTTAAAATGAATTGTATAGGGTATTATAGAACGCTTAATATTTTTAGTATTCCTAGTATATATCTTATTTAAATCGACATGTAATAAATGTAAAATTCATATATGGAATATGGACAAAAAGAAGAACTGTGTTTAAGGAAATACATCAATGCAAAGTTAGACTATGATACATATTATATATAAAGAATGAGACATTTAATTTAAATATATGAGGTCCATCTTAAAAATCCACATAGAAAAAGTTGTAATGTTCCTGTTTTAATAAGATAGATACATTAAATATTCACCTTTCTATGAGGACAATAGGTTTATGGTTTATCTATTATGATTTTAACTTGTTGATTTTTAGGTGTTCTGGTGGAGATCTAACCAAATTCTATTTGGATTCGGTATTACATTTTCAGACCAGATTCAATTCGGTTTTTCGGATTAAAGCTTGACATTTTGTTTCTAGTGGTTCCATGATATCCACCAGCATTTGTATCAAAAATTGTGTTCCAACTTTGAATGAATACTATCCATTTGGGGAAAAAAAAGGAAAACTATTCAAGAATTTTTTCTTGTCAATTATACTTCTATAAACTACTAAAAAACTAAATAGATAATATTACAACCAATAATTCTATGTGATTTTTGAGGATTCACATCATCACCTTGAACCGTCGTATAAGATCCATTCATGCGGTATTCTTTCCGCCATTTTAAAGATTTTCTAGTAACCATTTTCTTCAATAACTCTGCAACCATTCAAAATCTTTAGGACTAAAAAATCAATTGTTTTGTAAAGAAGAGTGTTCAGACGAGCATAAGGGCCTTTAATAAATATTGTACAAACACTCGGCCTTTTAATCGGCCGTGGTCCGCGATCGCCACTGATTCTTACAGGCCTCAGTGAACGGAAGCTTTTAAGTGAGTTGTGACTTTACCAAAATAGCCCTAACACGACCTTCATTTCCCGAGGGTAAAAATGTAACTATACAACAAAGACAGTGAGTAGGCAGTGACAGAGATAAGAAAACCTCAAATTCTAGAGCTTGGCGCCATCAGAGAAATCGAAAAGAGTGAAAGGAGGCGCTGATCTGAGAGTTTCCGAAAGCAATCTCCAGCGAAGATGATGTTGGTTAGTTGGTTTGGAAACCCTAATGGGTGTGAACTATATACTTGGATAATGATTGAATCGCGCACGAGGTCACTTTCCTTAAAGAGTATTTCAACCCTATTCCAAGCCTTTAGGTTACACGAAATCCATTTGTAGGATAAGACAATCAAAGTATCATTTTTGTTCTCGGCTAAGATACAAGAATAACAAATAGAGCTTTAATGCTTATATGTGTTTCTTCAAAGATCTTTATTGATCTTTGAACAATGAATCTCTCTCTCTCTTTCTACTAACTAGTTTCAGATTTTCTTGTGATTCAAGTTGTCAAGTTATTATCTCCCATTGCCTACAACTCTTTATATAGAGTACTAAAGGTTGCAATGGTTAGCACCAACAATCACAATGATTAGCACCAACAGTTATAATAGTTAGCACCAACAATTGTAATGGTCCAAGAGTTACAACTGTTAACACCAACAATTACAATGGTTAACCAAAAGTTATAATGGTTCAATACCAAAGGTTTTAATCATCAATGGTTGCAATGTTTATCACCAAAAGTTGCACCGGTTCATCAATAATATTTACAATCACAAACAGTTGCATTTATTCATCTAAACAATTGCAATGCTTCACTAAAATGGTTGCAATGATACACTTAAATATCCAACAATCCTCCCCCAATTAAGTGTAATCACAGATTCACTAATTTATTAACACATATATGAAACTCATGCATAAATGAAAATATTACTAAGAATTGAATTTTTATCTTAGTGTATTACATATTCCAAATACCCGAGAATCAGGATGTCCTACGGATTGAATCCCTCAACCCATTTTGAGCACATGAAGTTAATACACACATGTGCTTCCACATTACTCTAAATGTTTATACTTGACACTATTATAAGCCATGTGTCCCCGTCCATTCATGAGCGCATACAAAGCCAAGTCCCAACTTATTGAAGCGGTATCACTTCACATTCATATAGGTAAATATTTTCACTCATGCACCTGCAAATGCACTTTTTCAAAGTATTTATTAAGAATAAAATGTCAACCTAACTATTTCTTGCAGGTCCAAGCACATACATTGGGATGATATATAAACATGTGCTTCAATCTTTAAGTGTAGGCTTTCTTCATTGAATTCAGCCTCTAACATCGTATTAGAGGGGAATTGGGTATCCCACCATTAAATATTTCAAATGGACTTTTAACTCCTCCCCTTAATAGACTCAATTAACAAGTCTCTAGTTAATCATTTCGTCAAATGATATGCTACATTTTTTTAGACCGAATAAACCCTTATGGTATCCACCCTATGAGTGATCAGCTCATATATTGCGCTATATCTAATGCCAGGTGTCGCGACTTACCATTACACATTTGGTTATAAACCTTAACCAAGATTTCTTCACTATCATAGATAGAAACTGGTGATACTATTTCAGTCATAACGGAATCTTTTAAATTAAATTCCTTAGCCAATATGCCCGTTAACCAGCATATGCTAATGCTACACATTTTTTTTCAGTAATCAAATTTTCATGCAAGTTTGCTTCTTGGAAGCCCATGAAATGGCAGCATCCCAAACAAAAATACTCAACCACTTATAGAAGAATGTTCTTCTATATTGATAATCAAACATCCATCAAAATATCTTTCTACCATAGAAGAAAATCTGACATATAACAAACCATAATTTATGGTTCCTTTCAAATATTCTAGTTGTGATACTTCTTGTCTAATATAAGGCACAAGATTCACACTCACATCCATGAGAGTCTTTATTGGAGAACAATCTCACAATTGAACTACTTAACAATTTTCTCAATATATTGAGATTGTGTTAACAATATTTTTTTACTTGTATGTGTGATAAAACTTTTAACAATCACATCCACTTCCCCCATGTCTTTCATTGCAAAAATATATCCTACTGGTTTAACTCACTTGTAAGGAAAATCTCATATGACATCTTATGTCAATATCTAGGTGCTTTCTTTTGTCCATGTAAATAAAATATACACTTTTTACATATTAAACATGCACAATAAAATCTTAGCCATCGATCAATATCCATGAATGTAGCACCGACAATGGGTGTTGTCCACTCTTGATGACTCGAGCTTAACCACAAGTCATTTGCATTCATATGGATCAACATCCTACATGATGCAAGTCACATTATTCTGGTGACATTATATTTGCAACCTTTCAACAACATTATGTTTGCACCTTTTTAGTAACATAATGTTTGTACCATTTCAGTGACGTTACATCGCATCCTTTCAGTGATGGTACATTCGCATCCTTTCAGTGATGGTACATTCGCATCCTTTCGGTCTCGAACCGTTCGCACCCTTTCGGTTAAACCGTTCGCACATTTTCAGTCCCGAACCGTTTGCACCCTTTATGTCCCGGACCGTTCTCACCCTTTAGGTCCCGAACCGTTCGCACCCTTTCGGTCCCGAACTGTTCGCACCCTTTTGGCCCCGAACCGTTCGCACCCTTTCGTTCCCGAACCATTTGTACCCCTTGGATCACGTCATGTTCGCATCCCTTGGGTCACGACACGTTCACACCCCTTGGTCATGATATGTTCGTACCTCGTGGATCACGACACATTCATACCTCCTAGATAACTATATAATTGTACCCCTTGGATCGCAATACACTTGCATCCCTTAGATCACGATACATTCATAAGTTCTTCCAACTTTCTAGACTTTGATGTCATCTCTCGCACAAATATAAAAGTCATAGTTCACAACGAAAAAGTACTCTTTAAGATTGTTGGTTAGTTAGTTTGGAAACCCTAATGGGTGTGGACTATATACTTGGATAATGATTGAATCGCGCACAAGGTCACTTTCCTTAAAAAATATTTCGACCCTATTCCAAGCCTTTAGGTTACACGAAATCCCTTTGTAGGATAAGACAATCAAAGTCTCATTCTTGTTATTGGCTAAGATACAAGAATAACAAATAGAGCTTTAATGCTTATATGTGTTTCTTCAAAGATCTTTGTTGATCTTTGAACAATGAATCTCTCTCCCTCTCTCTCTACTAACTAGTTTCAGATTTTCTTGTGATTCAAGTTGTCAAGTTGTTATTTACCATTGCCTACAACTCTTTATATAGAGTACTAAAGGTTGCAATGGTTAATACCAACAGTTACAATGATTAGCACCAACAGTTACAATAGTTAGCATCAACAATTGTAATGGTCCAAGAGTTACAACTGTTAACACCAACAATTGCAATGATTAACCAAAAATCATAATAGTTCAATACCAAAGGTTTTAATCATTAATGGTTGCAATGTTTATCACCAAAAATTGCACCGATTCATCAACAATATTTACAATCACAAACAGTTACATTTGTTCATCTAAACAATTGCAATATTTCACTTAAATGGTTGCAATGATACATTTAAATATCCAACATATGACTGGGATAACAACATCCGCGATGGACATCGACGTAGAAGAGAATCATCCTCGCAAGCCGCCGAGTAACAACAAGGGCAAAGACGTCGCCATCGGCTTCGGCGATACGAGTAATTGAGCTTACGCACTCTCTCGAGTAATTAAGTCGATATTGGCTTAAAAATTGGGTCTTTGAAATGGGGTTGTCTCTGATTATGCCTTAGGGGTTTGTATTAGCAACTTACATCATTTTGCAGATCTCTGCATGGATGATCACAGATGGAAAACGAAAAAGCACGTGCGTATCTTCTGGGGTATCATATTTTTCCATGATTCCATCAAATAGCTTGTGTAATTTTGGTGAGAAAAGTCCTGGTAATAAAAGCATTGGTGTCCTGGCAGAAAACAAAGGCAAATGATCAGAAAGAAAACCAATCAAGTGCACCATAAACTCATCATCAAACTAATCCAACTTTCTGAACATAGATATCTAGTACAAGAGACCAAAAGAAGCAATTACAAGTCAGACATCCCTCACTGCCACTAAATGGTTAACTAGACTAGTAACATCCCTTTTTTTCAGGATAATAAACCCAAGCCAATTCCACTAGAGCAACGTTTGCATATGTCTCATATGCAAAGGTAGATACTCTCATAAGTTAAGATATGCAGGATCCATTACGTGGTCACTGTAAAAGTCAATTCATGGCTTGCCATCACTTAAAAAAAATAAACTTGAAAGAATAAGCTAGGATAATATTCAAAAATCTTTTTAAAATTGTTTGGTTGTGCAAGATGGAAAGTCTTTTACCTTTCTCATCGAGATGGCAAGACGAAAAAGTTCAGGAGAAATGTGAAGGTCCCATTTCCTTGAAAGCAATAAAACAGCTTTAGCAGCAGCCAGTCTAACATTAGCTCCCGTGCCATCGCTACAAATCTTAAGAGCAAGTAAGGACCTTAGATCATATGAGAAGTCAACAAGGACCAGGAATTTGCCAAAAGAACATACCATGATTTGATGCCATCGAATCCTTGTGATCATAGTGTTTTTTTCTTCAAAATGTTTAACAAGTCATTGATTTTCCTTACGAAACTTTTCACAAGTGTTTTTAGCCCATATATCTGAGAAAGACAACATGTCAAAACTGAACATGCGTGATCCTCGTAAGCCAATTTTGAGAATTTTCGTTGAACTTATCCCACATTCAAAATCTTAAAATCCCAAGGCTTATACTTCTTTGTCTATTCTTAACGGTAATGTTATGCACATGCGGCGGCAGCACTATTCCTTTTTTTTTTTGCAATAAAGCATAAAACGCTGAACTTCTTGCTAAGTAATCATAGAACATGTTGGGCAGAAGTATTACCAACGGCCTACTTGTTTCAGGTTGTAATTGCATGTTAAAAGACTTAAACTTTCTAAGAACAAAAAGGAAAGTAAAAGTGTTTCTTTTTCCAGCACTTACCTTTACTAGACATTAGTGATTTAGTGTACATTAAGCATGACATGTTTAACCAACCACAAAATGAGTCTCGCCAAATAAGTCTTAAGACATTCTATTTTCGAGATATGATACCTCAATATTCCCATAGGTATTTTGAACTTATCATTTTTCAAATTAACTGTGTGTCAAGCATATCTAAAGTAATATCTAGAATAACAAATATTTTTAATATATAATATATATACATTTAAATTTATTAATAAAATAAATTTAGTATAATAAATATTTTTAAAATATATAAATTCTAATATATATATATATATATGTATTATATGATATAAACCAAAGAAAAGTGAAGCAAATTACATAGAGATATAGTCTTGGCTGAGTTAGGTCAAACCTCCACAAGAGGATCAAAACCCACCAGATTTTTATTAATATAATGATATTACAAATATTAAAGATAATAAGCTAAATCCAAATAAACAACGGAAAAGTCCATTGTCTATCTATTAGCATTTTTCAAGTACAGAATATGAAAAAAGAACAAGCATAAATTATTTAGCAGAGGGTCTTCAGGTGTTGAAAGGGCCAGGTTCAGGGGCTTGTATACTTCGAATGCCGAAATCAAGTTTCAGCCAACCTGTTGAAGACAATCTGATCTTTTCCAGCATCCATACTGGTGTTAACTGTGATTTGGTCCTTGGAGTCTACCTGACCCCAAAAGTCATAACCGTCCCATCCGTTAGCGCCCTTGCGGCTGGATAATTGGAACTGTGTGGGTGTGCCGGCGATCAATTTAATACGACCATACGTGGCTTCAGGTTTATTCTCTTCTCCAACGTAGTTTATAGTCCATTTCCACGAGAAGGTGACTTGTGCCCCGTCGTACAATCCGTTTGGAATATCAAGCCGGATCTTCTCACCGTTTGGAGCATAGTTGGGGTCAATGAGCGTACCAGTGAACACAGCACCGTGAAAGTGGTGCACACCCTTGGCTTTGCCTCCGAAGACTTGACTCTCGAACTTTCCCTCTGAGGACTCGGCGATGAGAACATGTCCGCTTTCTTCATCCAGATTTTTGGTGATTGGGACCTTAGGCTTTTTGGGCTCACGATGGTAGAGCTCAATCATTTTGTCCGTGAACGACTCGGCCATGGTGTGTATAAGGGCGACTTCGGGGAATTCGACGATCTCGTTAAAGAGAATGACATCGCGGACGGAGCTCTCGAGGAAGTTGCCAACGGACTGCCAGTGTCGCGCCCAATCCTCCTTGCTATATGAGATCATGGCTCGCTTTAGAGAGTAAACGGTGCCGACTAGTGGGATATATTCGACTACGGAGTACGCGGCCTCTTCGAGATCGGTGAACCACTCAGACATGATGGCTTATATCTGTGTAAATGGGTGATATGTGAAAACTTCTACATATGGAGATATCCTTTTAAAGACCAAGAAGGTGATGAGCTCGCTGGTGAAGGCTTTTGCAATATATTTTTCTATAACAAATATAAATAAAATAAAAGGAAGTTACGTTCCGTTTTCTCCCATGTTCCACGAAAATGTCTTCAGTGAAAATTTTATACATACTTTAATGGGAAATTCGGGAAAAGAGAACAAAAAAGCTATGTCTTTATCCCCTTAGAACAAAATCAATTTTTTCTACTTTTGGACTTCTACTACCCTTCAAAATTATAAAAATTCATATAAATTAATTTAGAAAGCCAAAAAATAAAGAAAAATATGAAACATGAAGTACTCAAGTATGTGTATATATGAAAAATAAAATTTTTATAAAACAATATTTGGAATAACAATTTGCAAAATGATCTAAAGGTGTAAATATATCAGATCTACCATCTACGGCGTTTCAGATTATGCAATCTACTACAACTACAACGATCTACACGTGGTAGACTGCGAAATACACCAAAAACATATAAATCTACAGAGGCAGAGTACATAATCTATATTTTATACACTTGTCTGAATAACTGGTAGATCATAAGCCCTAATAAATGTTCTTATGTCTTCCTTCGAAGAATATACTTTCTTCTAAATTCTCATTTGTCTACTGTCTCAGTATTCACTATCTACCTATTCATCCATATTCTACCAGTTGTAGAAAGTACCTTCTACCGGATTCGTAACCAAATCCGAAAATCTAGGAAATAACTGTCACAAAATATTACCTAAATCTATTAAATCTTTTTTTGTTTCCTTTTTTAAAATTATGTTCCCTAATTTTCAGTTCATCGTTTCCAACCACAGTTTACAAAAAAATTGTGTATTAGAAACAATTTGTACAAAATAACAATAGTTTCATGGTCTAGTGGAAAGAGAGGGTAGTTTTAGTGTCCATGTCCGAGGTTCGAGTCTAGGAAACAACGTTTTTTTTTTGTATTTTCATATCACGTCAAACCACATCAATATATGCGTGACTAAGGTTAACAAACAAGTTTGCTGCAATCTTCCAAGTGTACATAATCTTAACAAGAATCTCTTTCACTTATGAAAATTTCATTAATAACAAGGATCAAAGACTATATAAAGCGCATATTAGTCATACACAAATAAAAACAAGTATAAAGCATATCAAAGACATAGAAGATTCATAATTGAAGAGTAGTTTTGCATGGAATGATGGATCAGCCAAAATTACTTCACTTTAAATGTTACATTTTCCTTTGATCTGCTCACAAAAGATACACAAATAAAATCCAAAACTGAAATTCTTACTGAAACAAAGATCTCTAATACAAAGTGCATGCGCCCCAAAGTCGAGCGTACTGAATATTTCAACACACTCTTCTCCACGCTTCTGCTCAACTTCCAGCAGCTGCTCGATGGCCGTATTAACAGTCATATACCTCGGCAGCTCATACTGTTTCTTCCCTCCTCTGCAAAAAGAGACTCGAAAGTAGGCTCCTTCACTAGGATATCAAGCAAGCAGAGCGTGTGCAGTCCAAGAGCACGGTTCTTATTAGTCTTCTCGTAAAAGCTATCTGGTCTCCAAGTCTCGGTAAAGAAGGGGATCAAAACCGTAAATGGTAAAGCTGCAGACCATAGATCCCAACAGCGTTCATCACAGATGCGTTGTGCACCACCTCTACGTTTACACCTAGTTTCTTAGCTCTAACAACAAGATCGCTATGCGTTGTAGCTCTGCAACAAACAAAAAACACACATATACAAAAAAAAATCAGGTAATTGAGGAAGAGTTGAGCTTTATAAGATTAAAAGATTTTGCCTTTAGTTAACAGTTGATGAACAAGATCTAACACAAAGACAAAATCGAACACCTACTTGTTCTTAATCAGAGACGAAAGCTTCGACCGCATTATGCCACCGCCGATTTACGCAATCGGAGAAAACAAAATCACTTAGGGTTCATAAAGAAAACAAGGTCGGAGTAAATAAGGGAGGAGGAACTAGAAAAAGACCACAGGGAAAGCAGGAAGTAAAGATGGTACGATCACTTAGAGTTTCCCGGCGAACCAAGACGCGTCAGAGAGAACAACACGTTGATAGCTAGAGAAGATGGGAATCGTTGAACTTCGATGCAGAAGTGTTGGATACCATTTGTTTTTTATTTTATTTTTAATTTAGTTAGTACTTATGTTTGTACATTTTAATTATATTTATAAATCTAAATACGGAGGGACTAAATTGGGTTTTTCTTATCGTTTATACTAAGGAGACAAGGATTAGTAGAATTATTCTAAGGGGACAATAGTTTAGTTCTTTTGTTCTTTATTTCCAAATTTCCCTACTTTAATAGTATAATTGACTTGCTAAATATGTATATTATAAATAAAAAGGTCATAAATGCCTATTGATAAATATGTATATATCAGAAATAAAAAGATTAATTTTTTTTTTCTAACCAAAGCAATGTTGAAATGCGCATATGCGTAATTTGATTTCAAAGAAAAGATGATTATATATAAAATGACCTTTAATTGTAGAGAAATTTGGGTATCTAACATTTAGTTTCTCCTAAGTTAGTTCTTTGATAAACACTATACTCATAGGGAGGTGTCAAAAAATTTGGACATAATTACCCATATTTAGATAAAAACACTATTTCTCCATTTTGTAAATCTTTATTATATAAATATATATTACTGTGGTAAAATAATAGTCAAAATAAACTCTCAATTACATGAAGAAAACATATATGGTTTTTTCTCCCTTATGTGTAAACTTGTTGATTTGCAATACCCGATATTCTTTAACGGTTGTTCACCACTTACGTTTTCTTCTATGTTTTAGAGGTTTTACCCTTTAGTTTGGTCGGTTTCTCGGGGAGGAGCTTAAGATCTGATTCGAAGAATACAATGGTGAGGTCTTGTCAGTGGTATTCTTGTTTACTTGTTTTCAGAGGTGGATCCACTAAGAAATTAGGTGGATAATCTGACACAGGTTAAATCATAATAAATAATTGTTTTGTATGCATAATATTGTTGATTAGTAGCGTAAATGGTAATATAGTAGGTTTTGATACCCCTTAACCCGGGTTCAATCCTTACAAATGACACTCTTTTACAATTTTTTTTAAAAAGTCTATATTATGACACAGGTAAACTTAACTGCTGTGTCCGCCACTGCTTGTTTTGCCAGTTGGGTCTCTTGCTTTAATCATGGTGAGTTGAGTTTTCTGTGTTAGGTTCTGTTAAAACTTATGCCTCCTTTCGTAAAGATTTACTAGAACTTGACCCGCACTCCTGTGCATGTATTTGTTTTAACTTGTGTTTAATATAAACTAAAAATCGCTGATTTTATAAAAAAGTCTCATGTGTATTTTTTATGTTTTGTTATTTACATATAGAGTTAATTATATTAGTTTATAATATAGATAGTTGATAATATTTTTTTGTTTGTACATAATATTATATTATAACTTGATGCAATTTGGTGTAATTATACTATTTAATCTGTTGTTATTTTTTTGTTAATTTATTTTAAAATGAAACAACATATTAAAAATTTTAATTTTTTGTATTAGTTTTCTGTGAATTATTATTAATTTTATGATATATTTTTCTTGAAAATTGAACTCTCTCGGAATTTTTATATTTGACTAAACTAATTGAAATAATACTATATTTAAAAATTGTTTTAAATAATATATACTATATATATTTCAGTTTGTGTTTTTATTTTCACCACAAAGAAACAATAACCATTGTAGTTAACTAATTTAAATTGATTTTAAATATAATGATTAAATGTGTAAATAAAAAGAAATAAAAAGGAAGTATTTAATTTATCATAAATGCAATGATTAAATATGTAAATAAAATGAAAAACTTAATCGCTATCCATATTTCCAAATAATTTTCATTTATTCTGTTATACATGTTTCCAAACAGTACGAAAATATATTACAGTTTTAATAATATAATATTAGTTCACATTTGATTTTTTTTATCAATAAAGGTCCATATATGTAATGATGTATGTTTATTTCGACTGAGAAAGCATATATTAAGAAGGTTTTGTAACCAATAAAGGTAACATCTTGTTGATTTTTCAGCATAACTATTATGTGTGTAACTCCACCGACAGCTAAATGAATACATAAAGATAAAGAAAACAATCGAACAGAAGTTGAGAATAACGCCGCATATGTAAATATGTACAAATATTCATTTTAGAAAAATTTTATTAAAAATTCATGAATAATATTTTACTATTTTGTATTTCTAATAACTTTAAATCAAGTTATATTAATATTTAGTATTATTTTGTTTTGTACTAAATTTCTTTTTAAGGAGAAATATTTTTTTAATATGCTTTAGGTGCCAAATAAATCCGGATCGGCTCTGCCCATATGCCAAAGAACTCGTGGGAGAGAGTGAAATTGCCTGGAAACTACTGGAAGGCTCTTGAAACCATTGACAACACTTGGTAAGTAAAGTTGGATGTTATTACATAGATTGATGCAACAAGAGTTGGAGATTTAACTTGTTTCGTTTGGTTGTGTTGTTGTATTGGCCTAAGTTGTTACAGCACAAGATCAAACAAAGAATGACCAAAATGATTTAGATGCGAATGAGGAAACTCGTTCTTAGAGATGTTCAATCTGGTAAAACCGAACATAATAAAAATGGAGAAAGTGGTTTAGATTTAGTAGTACCAAATAAACCGAATGCTGTTATTTTAAGAAACCAGACTATATAAATATGCTTTGGTATATAAACCAACTAAATCGAATAAACCGAGAAACCAATTAATTAAAAGTATAAGTATACTTATATGTAATTTTATAAACATTGATTTTAATAGTTCTTTATTTTATTTATCTCATTTGCATCAATTTTGATATTTTTTATTGATAATTGCTTGTGCTAAAATATAATTATACAATAATATTACAATATTATTATCTTACTCTTGTATTCAAAAATTAGACTAAGAAATATATATATTTATGGTGTAATAGATCTGATACATATTCATATAATCTAAAACTTGTTATAAAATAAAATATATTTATGTTTTCTGGTACAAACACTAATAAACCAAAAATTGATAGTATATAATCTAAACTAAACCAAATTAGATATGGTTTCAATATAGTAGTTAGTTTTCATAACTTAAAATATGAAAAAAATTAAGAAACCGAACTGAAACCGTATCAAAGTATGGATTGAACACCGAATCTTATCATATTTTCATGTCTCTTCTTCTTTCTTTCCTTTATCACATTCTATCATCAACACACCAATACGAGCCTATTATGTATGTCGTCATAGATCCTTGTTCTATCATTGTGTTTATCATGTCTCTGCTATCCTTTGTACTTGATGCTTCATTAATAAATTTTCATAGTTGGAAAAATTATTTGATAAGTTCAGAAAAAGGGAGATAGGAAGATTAGAACTCAGTCATAACAATAAAACACACCCTACTTCATAGCACTACTGGAACCAATTGATGTGTGAGGTCTTCGCATCGGGCCCCTTAATAAAGGGTATTAAAAATATACTGGTTCTGAAGCACATGCTTGGTCACATAATCTATACTACTAAAAATATACTTCAACTTTAATAATATAGATTAGTTCACATTTTATTTTGTATAAATAAAGGTCCATATATGTAACGATGTATGTTTATTTCGACTGAGAAAGCATATATTGTGAGGAAAGAAGGTTTTGTAACCAACAAAGGTAACATCTCATTGATTTTTCAGCATAACTTTTATGTGTGCAACTCCACCGATAGCTAAATGAATACAAAAAAAAATAAGAAAACAATCAAACATAAAGTGAGAATAACACCACATATGTGAATATGTACAAATATACATTTTAGAACGTTTTTATTTAAAAAAATCATGATTAATATTTTATTATGTTGTATTTTTATTAATTTAAAATCAATTTATATTAATATTTAGTATTATTTTATTTTGTACTAATTTTTTTAGTGGGGACTATTTTTTTTAATATGCTTTTGGCGGCAAATAAATCCGGACCAGCACTGCCCATATGCCAAAGATCTCGTGGGAGAGAGTGATATTGCCTGGAAACTACTGGAAGACTCTTGAAACCATTGACAAGACTTGGTAAGTGAAGTTGGATGTTATTACATAGATGGATGCAACAAGAGTTGGAGTTTTATCTTGTTTCGTTTGGTTGTGTCTGTTGTATTGGCCTAAGTTTTTACAGCACAAGATCAAACAAAGAATGACCAAAATGATTTAGATGTGAATGAGGAAACTTGCTCTTAGAGATGTTCAATCTGATAAAAACAAACATAATAAAAATGGAGAAAGTGGTATGAATTTAGTAGTACCAAATAAAACGAATGATGTTATTTTAAGAAACCATACTATATGAATATGATTTGGTATATAAACCAACTAAGTCGAATAAACCAAAACTAATTAATTAAAAGTATAAGTATACTTATATGTAATTTTATGAACATTGATTTTAATAGTTCTTTATTTTATTTATCTCATTTTCATCAAATTTAATAATTTTTTTTGATAGTTACTTGTGCTAAAATATAATTATATAATAATATTACGATATTATTTTTTTCTTACTCTTATATTTAAAAATTAGACTAAGAAATATATATTTACGTTGTAATAAATCTGATATACATTCATATAATCTAAAACTTGTTATAAAATATTAATATATTTATGTTTTCTGGTACAAACACTAATAAACCAAAAAAATTGATAGCATATTATCTAAACTAAACCAAATTAGATATGGTTTCAATATAGTAGTTAGTTTTCAAAAATTAAAATATGAAAAATTAAAAAACCGAACTGAAACCGTTCCAAAGTCTGGATTGAACGGACCTAATCATCTTTTTAGATCTCTTCTTCTTTCTTTTCTTATCACATTTTATCACCAACACACCAATATGAGCTTATTATGTATGTTGTCATAGATCTTTGTTCTATCATTGTGTTTATCATGTCTCTGCTATCCTTTTTACTTGATGCTGCCTTAATAAATTTCATAGTTGGAAAATTTGTTTGATAAGTTCAGAAAAAGGGAGATAGGAAGATTAGAACTCAGTAATAACAACAAAACACAGCCTACTTCATAACACTATTGGAACCAATTGATGTGTGATGTTTTCACATCAGGCCCTTTAAAATGGTATTAAAAATATACCGGTTCCAAAGCACATGCTTGGTCATGGGATCGGCTCGCAATACGCATTTCCCACTTTGGTAGGTTGTCGACAACACAATCCGCTAAACTAGATAACTTTCGCACATGGCAACACGATGCACCAACCACATCTACTTTCAGTGGCGGTTCCAGAAAATTATTTTACTGGAATCACTTATTATATACCTATGTACTATTTTAAGTGGTGTCTAAGGTTTTTACACAAATATTAAGAAAATACAAAATTTTATGTAATTTATTTTGGTTATGTAAAAGTAACATTAAACAACATTACTTCAACCAATAATAATAAACTAACGTATATTTTAATTGGTTTCAAATTTTAAATGACTTTAAATTTTATCTAGAATAGTGAGAATACCACTTATTATGAAACAAAATAAAAACCCTTAAACACGACTTAAAGTGATATAGAGGGAATATTTTATATACATCATTATTATATATTTTATATAAATTATATTAAATATTAATAATATATATATATATATATAATAATAGCGAATTATGTATTCTATACTAAAGTCTTAATCCTGTAAAAAACAAAAGCTAAAAAGCAAATTAAAACTGCATATTTAAATGCATATTTTAAATAAATTTGAATATAAATTAATTTTTTGATTAAAAATAATACATTTTTTAAAATAAATAATTTACAGGTTAATAGTATGTGTTTATTGAATTATACATAGAAAAAATGTCTAGGATAGCACTAAAAAAAGTTTTTGTCACAAATATATCGCACAAGAAAAAAAATGACCAAAATCAATACTATTAAATAGGAAGGAGTTTTAATAAATCTACTTAAAAAAGTTGTTTGGACCCTTTCATTAAAATTAACTTTTATTGGTCTTACCTTATATTTTGTAATAATACCTTACTTAATACTATATACTAGGTGATTTTCCCGTGCTCATGCACGGATATTAATATTTATAAAATAAATGAATTTTAAAATTTTATTATTGTATTTTTAAAAATAATATAATTTATATTGTAGTTGATATGTATAATTTATTTTATATAATATGATGTTATTTAAATAAATGTATGGTTTATTTTAAATAATATTATGTTATATAAATATATGTATGCTTTTGAATATCTCATCTATTTGGTTATTATTCGGATGTATTGGATAACATGTAATTTTCTAATTTAATCGTAAATATTTTTGTTCTACATTTTACAATTTTAAATAGATTTTTATTTCATTTAATTAATTCTTGTCTTAGATTTGTAAATATATATATATATAATTAAGATATCTATAATTTAATACATGTTGTTTTGAGAATCAAATAGTTAAAATTAACTATTAGTTGATTCAAAGTTACATCAATGAAAATAGCAATAATCTTTTACATCATGCATATATATAAATAATACAAAAAACTTAATTGAAAATTTTGGGTAATATATGTATAATATTATTGAGAATTTCATATTGATTTATCTATGTACAGACATTTTATAATTTATATGTATAAAATAAGAAAACATTACTATAAATAATAATATATTTTTTTTTTGATGAAATTTCAAATTTATTGAATGATCAAAAAAAAAGAATGACTGTTATTTACATCCTACAGCTCAACTGGAAAGAAACTGAAAACTTCTTCTATATACTAGATTGTGTGATGAAACCACCTTTGTAACAGGCCTGCAAACTTGTGATCATGAGTATACTTCAAAGACACAATCCTTGTCCTCACAGCCTTTTCTACTCGTCTCTTCATTTGCTCTACAGTTGTTCTTGGGTTTTGATGTCTCCTTCCATTCCTCTCTCTCTATATATGATAGATGGTAGTCTGGAATAGTAATTTGGATAGTATAGAGTCCATACCATGGTTCATACCACTCAAATGCTGAACTGTCCAGTCCCAATCCGGATTTATGCCTCGACCCAAGAGTCCTTTTGCCAAAGCTTCCCATACTGTGTACGAGTAGGGACATGCAAAGAATAAGTGCTCTTTTGTTTCATCCCTTTCTCCACAATTCACAGCCCTGCTCTACTCCCCACTGCCTCATCCTACTCCCGGTTGATAACCGATCCTTCATAGCAAGCCAAGTGATGAAAGCTTGCCTTGGAACACCCTGAGCAAACCATACAACTTTACTCCAATGAACTCTATCTTTTTCACTCTAATCAAGTTCCAAGTTCTGCTGGAATTGAAACTTTCTCGGTAATCATTTTCATTATACTTCCATTTAACAATGTCTCTCCCAGAGCTGGCCTGAGGTGGGTTTGCTGATGTGATGTCTGCATATAAGGTCTGGAATCGTCGAGTGCGAGACCCTCTAATGCTCCAGCCTTCGCGATTCACTGCCTCATTAACCTTGGCATGCCGCAAGATTCCCAGATAAGTGGTTCCCACTGCTCCTGTGATATCAATGAGCCGACCTTTGTCAAGCCAATTATCAAACCAGAAGTGTGTTGTAGCTCCATCTCTCACTTCCCATCGCATGAAACTATAAGCCAAAGGTCTTAGTTTTAGCAATTTCCGCCATATCCATGAGCCCTTAGAGTCATCTCGGATGTCCCAAAAGGATGAATACTTCAGTAAATAATGCTTCGTCCAGCAAACCCAGAGTGACGTCGATTGCGTAAAAAGACGCCATAATAATATATTACGTTTTGCTAAATTTTGATTTTAGATTTAAAAATAAAATTGGATTGTTCTAATTACTTATTTTGTGGATATATTGTGTTACATATATTTCTTCAAATTAAAGTATTTTTTGATCGAATTCAACCAAATCGAACTAATTGTATTCATTTTATTAGTCTGGTTGTTCATCTTAGAATGTGTAAGTACACTTTTGATTTTGAAAAAAAATTGTTATATGCTAATTTGCAACTAAAACCAGAAAAAAAAATTGATAATCAGTACAAAGTAGTATAAGAACATAACTGATAAATTTTAAAAGAGAAAAATATTTTTTTTACTTTAATGCCAAGTTTATTTTCGTAAACTTTTTTCTGAAATCACGTTATATATAAATATTTTTGTTTCAAAATTTATGATGTATTTTATTATAAAAATTATTTCAAAAATAGAAAAAGGAAACTTAAGTTAAACTAAAAAGAATAATATTGATTATTTATTAAATATCTTATTTCTGTTATTTAAACTATTTTCTAACAATTATAAAATAGATTGGTTTAAAATAAAATGCCCATTACTTTAAAAATATATTATTTGTTCAAGATTATCTTCTTTTAGTGGAAGATTATTTCTTTACTTTGAAACAAAAGATTATTTTGTAAAATTTTATTTTAATGAATCATATTATATTTAAAATATATTTTTCTTTTTAAAATATTCTCTTTATTATATAAAGAAAAGGAAAAAACAATAAAAAGGAAAAAATAAATATTTTAAATAATGTAATTAGATATATTTGATTTATTAAGGGTATCATTGTAATTAACCATCGTGAAAACTAACGTGAACGCGACACATAGGAAACTGACTTCTCAAATAATATTATAGAGATTTACCGGATTTTTATTCATTCCTCTGACAATACATCTATTAACTAATACTGTTAGTTTGTTACCGAAGTCAGAGGACATAATTATTGAAATTGCTCTTCTTGTGCCTTCCATGTATGCACTCTGTCCATATATGTTATTTTATGCTTTGTTGTTTATACTTCTTGAATAAAACGAACAACATATTTAATTTAGTACATGCAATACATATATAATCTTTACATGATAACATCTAACAATGCAATCATCCAACTAAAAACATGGTTTAAAATCTTTTTTTTTTTTTACTTTTTCTATTATTACTCTTCATTTTATATGATACATTTGCTCTATAAATTTTTATTTTTCAACGTAATGATTGTTAATCAATAGTGTTATACACAATATTTTATGTTCTGGATCTACAATATTTATATATTAATTAATGAGTTAGTATGTATATATTGTACCATGTCATCTTACATTATATAATTTCAATTATTTACAAAATCAAATTTAATAAAAAAAATTGAAAATCTTATGTTAAAAATTACATATATATTATGTTAATTTAATTTTTATAAAAATTGTTATAATAAAAATTATTTAAAACTTTTACAAACTATTAAAAACCTACAAATATGTTCTATTGAATTAGCTAAAAAATTCTACCATTAAATTATATCAATTTAACAAATGTAACTCTTATTAAAAATACACAAAATATAATGAGAGAGTAGGTCCAGGTATTTAGATATTCGGGTCAGTTCTTTTTTATTTGGGTTTTTAGGCCCTAAACATTTGGACCCAAATAAATATTTTTTTTTTAAATTTGGATTTTGGAGAATTCCTTTCATGTCCGGATCGGTTCAGAATCATAATTCAAGTACATGTAAAGTATATGTAATATTTGGATACATACCAGGTCTAGATCGGTTCAGATATTAAGATCAGGAAAAGATTAGAAGTCACTGAAAATTTGAAAAATAATCTGAAACTTGAAAATAACTGAAAATCCAACAAGTAGCCAAAATATATTTAAATATTCAAAAACGATCTGAAATTCTTCCCGAAATTTAACCCGAGAAAAAAAAAGAAAATACCCAAACTTTTGTCTGATTGCCCGAAATATATTTTAAAATTTTGAAATTTTACTTGAAACCTGAAAATATAACTGAGAATTTACCAAAAAGAATTTTTGGAATGCCGAAAACATATTCAAAATACCAAAATATACACAAAACATTTTATGTACTTTGGGTATCCGGCTGGGTTTTGGGTTGGAACCGTCCGAACCAAGATTCGCTGGTCCAGAATACTCAATACGTACATTTCCCTCGACACAGGTCTGATTTTTTTTCGGATCGAGTAAATGTCTAGGCTTAAGAGAAAGAATTATATAAAAATATACATACTAAATCTCAAATAAACTAATTTATAATTTATATAATTTTAAACAAATTATCTTCTTCAATATAATACAATTTTGTAACATAATAATGTATACCAATCAAAAAATACTAATTCATGTCAAATTTTTCTATAGTCCGAAAAACCCGAGCTTTCGAAGCGCGGATCAAGACCTAGTGTTTCATTAAAAGAATTAGTTTACATTTACAATCCTAGGGTTAACTAATCCAAACCTTAGGGTTTAGGTTTAAGGAAGATTTAGAGATTCATGTTTAAAATTTTATAAAATAAAAAATCAATACTAAAAAATAAGAAAATAAAAATATGAAAATAGTTTCAAAAATTATTTTCGAATTATAAAAAGAAAATTCCAAAAATTAAAAAATTTATAAAAAAATTCGAATCTGAAAACATATAATCTGAAACTATAAAATAAAATTTGGTTTAGACAAAATAATTCTAAAAATTGTGGTATACAATTGACGGTTTATAAGATAAAATAAAATTAGGTTTAGACAAAATTATTTTTAAAACCGTCATAGTTTATAAGAATATCTTGATGTAATAAGATTGTATTACCACCATTTAACTATGACGGCTAATGACGAGATGAAATGTGACTGAAGACAAAAAAAATCGAGAGAAGGCAGAACAGCGTGGCGTAGAGAGTAGAACAGTCTAACCTGATTTTTCTCTGCTAACGAATATTACTATGACGGTTTATAATTCAAAAGGAAGGAAGATATTCTTTTCATAAATATATAAAAATATGATATCTATTACATCGCATGATGATCCAAATTAAATAAGATATAATAAATTTATATTATCAAAAGATAAAATAAAGGAAAGAATATATTCGTCAGTATAGTAAATATAAAAATAGGTTTTAGGTAAGATATCACGTTAAATATGCGCCATTAATTAGAAACGTAAGTGATAATTGCGCCATACCTAATTTGACCCACCCTTCTTCTTTATGATATTTTAGCAAATGGTTCTCTAACTACCAAAAGTTGATCTACACTATTATCTAAGAAGTAATTTTGCTTAGTTGTTAAGTTCTCATTGATTTTAGGTTTTCCATGATTTTAAGTTTATTTTCTTATTTGTCATAATATTTTCAATAGTAATACTTATTTAAATCATGTTTTAATTATTTTAAGTTATCTTTATCATGTTTTCAATTATTTTTAGTGGTTACCATAACTCATAAACTAATATAAATGTCGATAAGAAGCATGATTGACCAAAAGCATGCTTCATATTTATATTCAGCAATTCTTATAAATATAAATGTTCATGAAAATAACTAAGTTGAGATAAATTTAATATTAATGTAAATATTCATTGCATAATGTTCTAGATAACAATGACAAAGAAAACCATACTACATCACATAAAAGACAATATCAATATAGATACCGACTCTATAATTATACAGACTGTAATAATGATATGCTATAATATGATTGTGGACACATACGGATATAATATTTTTACAAATCATTATTAATTTATTTTTTATTAATTCAAAAATCAGTATAATATATGAAATTTTTTAAATCAAACATTAATATATATATGATAAAAATTTCATCAAAACATATATGTTTATTATTGTGATAAACTTTTGAAAGCATTTATATATTAGAAATATTTTAGAAACTATGTTATTGATTAATATTTAATTCTAAATTGTTTTATATATTAATATTTTAAATATAAAGTATTATGTCCACATAACGACAAAAAAAAATATATTAGAATTATCTTCGAAGTAATTTTACTTAGTCGTCATATTCTCCTTAATTTTAGGTTTCCATGATTTTAAGTTTATTTTTCGTATTTGTCATAAAATTTTCAATAATAACAATAATTAATTAAATCATGTTTTAATTATTTTAAATTGTCTTTATCATGTTTTCAATTATTTTTGATGGTTACCATAAATCATTAACTAGTATAAACGTCGATAAGAAACATGTTTGACCAAAAGCATGCTTCATATTTATATTCAACATTTCTTATAAATATAAACGTTCACGAAGATAACTTAGTTGGGATAAACTTTAATATATATGTAAATACTCATTGCTTAATGTTCTAGATATCTGTGGAAGCTCCCTTGGTCCAGTGGTTTGACTAAGAGTTCAATTGCTTCTACACTTAGAGGTCTGGGGTTCAAACCCTAGAAAATACCAAATTATGCAGATTATGGAGAAACATGTTACAGGAGATCTTCAGCTTGGTGGATGGCGTACCATCGAACATGAATCTCATAGTACGGCTCAAAATGGTGCAGTCGGACGTATATTCTCACATGGTGGTAGAATTGTCAGCTGTAAAATCGTCTTTGTAATATTCTCATCGTTGTAATAGCATAATTAATCGATAATAATCGATTCAGACGTTCAAAAAAAATGTTCTAGATAGTAACGACAAAGAAAACCGTCATACATTACATGAAGAACAATATCAATATAGATATCGACTCTATAATTATACCGACTGTAATAATAATGTGTCATAATATGATTGGTAGTTCTAAATCTTATCTAGACACCTTAAATTGCTTATAGCCTTAATTTTTATATAGTACTAGATGTTTTATCAGTAAATGCGTACATAATCTTCTTACAAATAATTATTAATTTATTTCTTATTAATTCTAAAATCAGTATAATATATGATAAAAAGTTTAAATCAAACTTCAATATGATAAAACATTTAATCAGAATATAAATGTTTATTATTGTGATAAACTTTTGAAAGCACTTATATATTTGAAATAGTTTAGAAAATATTTTATACAAATATTTTTATTGATTAATATTTAATAATATTTTTTTTTATATCTTAATGTTTTAAAATATAAAAATATGATTTCCAGATAACAACAAAAAAATATATAGATAAGAGTTATCTTCGAAGTAATTTTGTTTAGTTGTTAGTTTCTCTTTGATTTTAGGTTCTAGGATATTAAGTTTATTTTTATTATTTGTCATAATATTTTCAATAATAATAATTTTTAAATCATGTTTTAATCATTCTAAGTTGTCTTTATCATGTTTGCAACTATTTTTAGTGGTTACAATAAATCATTAACTAATATAAATGTCGATAAGAAACATGTTTGACCAAAAGCATGATTCATATTTATATTCAGCAATTCTTATAAATATAAACATTCATGAAGATAACTAAGTTGGGATAAACTTTAATATAAATGTAAATATTCGTTGCATAATGTTCTAGATAATAACTACAAAGAAAACTATGATACATTACATAAAAGACAATATCAATATAAATACCAAGTCTGTAATTATACCGACTGTAATAATGATGTGTCATACTTGGTCGTTTCAAAACTTATGTGTGGACAACTTCTATTGTTTATACCCTCAACTTTTATATAGTAGTAGGTGTTTTGTTCGGATATTCGGGCATAATCTTTTTACAATTATTAATTTATTTCTTATTAATTAAAAATCAGTAAAATATATGATAGAAAGTTTAAATCAAACATCAATATGTATATGATAAAATTCTCATCAAAATATATATGTGTATTATTGTGATAAACTTTTGAAAGCACTTATATATTAGATATATTTTTTTAAAAATTATACAAATATCTTTTATTGATTAATATTTAATTATAAATTGTTCTATATCTTACTGTTTTATAATAAAAAATTATTTCTAGATAACAATATACATACATATATAAGAATTATCTTCGAAGTAATTTTGCTTAGTTCTCAGCTCTCTTTGATTTTAGGTTTTCCATGATTTTAAGTTTCTTTTTCTTATTTTATAATATTTTCAATAATAATTCTTATTTAAATCATTTTTAATTATTCTAAGTTTTCTTTATCATGTTTTCAATTATTTTTTGTAGAATATTAATGTTTCAATGTGAATGATGAATTAAAAAATACAAAAAGTTTGTAATTATAATTTTTTAAATAATATTTAAATATATATAAATATGTCATGTTTTTAAACACGTCTCTTTTTTAACCGATCCCTTTTAAATATGAAACCCATATAAATTCATTTATTTTCTAATAGGATTAATCATTTAATTCATGTATAAAAAAATTTCATCAAAGACTTATTATTATTTTTTGTCTGGAAGACTTATTATTTAGTTAGGAAGATATTTCTAAATTGTTTTTAAGAAAGAAAGTTATTGTTAGTCAGCGGTCCAAAACTGATGCCTTTAATTGATTGGTATGAAAAATATGATTATTATATAGTCCATATATCTTTTCTACCATTTAATTAGGAAAATATTAATTATTGTTATTGAATATTCTCACACCTATTTCGTTCAGATAATTCATATTTATTGTTCATATATTCGCTTCTTTAAGTGTGATACTAGATATTGATCCGTTCTTTTAAAGGACGGGTATATTTTTTATTTTTATTTTTTGTTTTAAAATTTAATAGTATTGATAGTAACTATATTAAATATGTCAATTTATATTATTAACATTTGTGTCATATATATTTCAGAAATTATTTTAAAATTTTATTCCTAAAGTTTGCAATATATTATATTTTCTTATTAGTTACCTATCATAGTCAGTCAAGAATATTTATACGAAAAAACCCAACTTCTAATCGATCCGAAAATTAAAATCTCATACTATATCAGACCTGATATATATAAATAAATGGCTCATAAAGTATTATATCCAAAACCAATATCAAACCTAACCCGCATCAGAAATTGTTCAATTTTTTTGAAAAGCGTTTAGGGATTTTACTTTTTAATATATTACTAGATTTTGACCCGTGCGACCGCACGGCTATTAATTTTCAGTTTTGGTTTTTATTTATTTATATTAATTAGTATATTTGTAATATTTGATTGTTTTTTATTGATTAAGTTTGGGGTGGGTATTTGGATATCCATTCGAATTCGGCTAAAATCTATTCGGGTTTGAGATTTTCGCGTTTAAAGATTCTAGCTCTATTCGGGTATTTATAAATTTTGGTTTCAGTCTGATTCAGATATTTGCGGGTTTGATACCCCATTTAAACTATTTTTAATTTTTCAAAATTTATATATCTTTAAATTTCCCTAAATCTAAAAATAAAAATAATATAACATGTAAATTTGAGTAATGTAAGCCAAAGTACCTAAATTAAAAATTAAAAATAAGTTTAACTTGAATATTTGGATGAATAATAAATATATATTTTAAGTATTTTTGGTGTTTTGATTATTTTTTATATTTCAAATATTTTAAAGAACTTAAAATAGCTTATATCTTGGATATTAACTCGAAAAATAGCTAACATATTGAAGTATGTAAATATGATTTAGATACATTTAAATATCTGTAATATTTCGTTCGGATAAGGTTTGGTTATGATTCTCTAGATACCAAAATGGTAAATCCGTTTAGATATTATCTAGTTCCGGTTTAAATTTGGTAATACCTTTTTCGTTCAGATTTTTTAAATGAAGAGTTAATATTATAATTTTCATGAATTATTTGTCCAATAAAAATGTATTTTTTTTTTGAATTTGACATTGATTTAATGGATAAGTAAATGAAATGTATTTAATTCAAATTTAATTTTGGAAAACATATTAATCTAAGTGGAAAAGACAAATCATAAAAATAGGAAGTATTATTTAATTGTGTATTTAATTTTGGAAAACACATTCATCTAACTGAAAAAGACAAGCATTAAAATAGAAAACTCAATTTAATTCTCAGTGGCATGAAAGTGTAATTAAATTTGAAAATTAAGAGTATTTCTATATGTGTACTTATGTTTTAATAGTATAGATTGATGCTATTTATATATGTAAATGGGATAATATGATCTTTACTAACTATGATCTTGCACAAATTATTAGTTATCCCTTATATGAAATTGTACTCTAAAAAAAAAAATTTTACTCTCTGAAAATTAAATTAGTCGACAGCTTGAGATGAAGTGAGTCCCGCATAATATGGAATTGAATTAGTGGTTACAATATTCTTATAAAATGTATAATTATCAATTATTATTGATATTTAATGGACAGTTATAAAATTTAAAAAGTGGACACAACATATATCAATAGGGTATACTTCAATTTTAATAGTATTGATATCGGATGATGTTATTTATACAAACGTCGGTTTAGTTTTTATAGAACATTTGTGAATTGGTTTCGGCATTTAAATATATAGAATCATGTACTTTTTAATTTATACTGCGATGGATTGAACAACCAGGACACTTTATTATATAAATACAAGTCAAGGTTCTATTGTTAAGTATGTTGGTTGGTTCTGTCCAAAATAAAAAAAGAAAAGTATATTGGGTTACTTACAGTTATGGCCGTCTTTAATAACGTGGTGTTGATGTATTATAGGATTTTCTGCTGTATAAATAAAAAGAAATTCAAAAATTCAGTATTTAATTAAAATCATAGGTTTTAAATATTTCTTTTTTTTGACAACGGTTTTAAATATTTCAGTACCAGATATCTGTAAATACTGATGCATTTAGTTTAGTTAAAATCAAAGGTTTTGATCCGCATTTTTAAAACGTGGGATTTTTTTTGTTAACATGTTAATAACCTGTAAATTTTGTTTATTAATATGTTAGACCTAGTTGTTTTGGACTGGTTCCAGAGTTTTTTCTTTAGTTTTGTTCTAATTTGGTTTTAGTTTTTTGGTTCAAGAAATATATGAACTATTCAGTTATTTGTGATCTTGGATTTGGTTTTGATTTAGATAACAATATTAAAATCCGTTATTATTTCTGGTTTAGTTCGGTAATGATTTGGTTCTTACTTTAGATAATTTTAAATAATTTATGTAAAATAACATTTTGGAAAGTGATCCGTTATATCTGGAAAGATTCATCAGATCTTATCAAAACTTTAACAGCATTAAATCATACATATTTCAAAATTTTGGATCTAAATTCTACACGGAGTTTCCAAAATTTAAAAAAGACTAGATTTAGATCCGCACGCCCGTGCGGGTGTATTTTTATTATAAAATTTGTTACTATTTGTCTTTAATGTTAATATTAGAGTTAGGAAAAAAACTCGAATCCAAAAAATCAAACCGATCCAAAAAGAAGTACCGAATCCGAACCAAAATTAATTAAATACCCAAATTATTCAAAATGTCGGTATTTTGAGAACTAAAACAGAATCCAATCTAAATCGAAGTATTTCGGATACCCAAATATTTTCGAAATAGATTTAAATCTATTTCGAAAATATTTGGGTATCCGAAATATATATTATTTTTAGATTTGATGTATAAAACATCTAGAATATATATAGTACTTTTAAATTGGTTTAAATAATTGAAAATATATTTAAATAGTCAAATCTAAATATCTAAAATATTTAAAGAATACACAAAACACCAAAATACTCAAAAATAATTATTGATTATCTATCCAAATATTTAAATCAAACCAATTTATATGTTAAGTTTAGGTATTTTGACATATGTTATTCAAATTTATATGTAATATATTTTTTTATAGATTATGAGAAATTAAAAGTATATAATGAATTTTAAAAATAATCTAAAGAGTTTATCCAAACTCGAACGAACCCGCAAATATCTGAATCGAATCCAAACCAAAATTTAGAAATATCCGAATGGTACTAAAATCTTTGACCCCGAAAACCTAAAACCAAAAATCCAAACAGACCAAAACCGAACCCGAATGGGCACCAGAACGCACACTCACAATTCACAATCTATTCTCCTTTAAAAACCAAGCAAACATATAATTAATAGTATTTTACATATACTATCATATAAATAATCACATATATTATATTATAAAGTTTAATGTGAAATATAAAAATTATAATTAAGTTGGTATATGATATTGGACTTTGTATTGTATTTTTCTTATATATATTGAAAACATTTTTTAATAATGGTTATTAGAAAATATTTTAGTAAAAATAATTTTTTGAATATATGTATATTGTGAATCAATTTTTGATATAAATCAACTTTAAATTATTATTTTGATTTGAAATTTTATATCTAAAGTTTATATTTTGTTTTATGATTATTTGAGACAAATGATATTTTGGATAATTAGATTAGTTCGTTTTCATATGTTTTAAAGTTGGCATAAATAGATAGTTTCTCATAATATAATAGATTTTTAATTTTTCTTTATAACATAAATTCATTCTTTTTTTAATATACTGCTATATATGTTTCCAAACTAACATTATATCATTTTTTATACTGTTACTAATGTTTCCAAACAAACTTTTTTAAATTATTATTTATGTTTCTAAACAAACCTATTTTTAAAAAAAATACTATTAAAGTTTTCAAACAAACATCATTTTAAAATTGTTATCCATGTTTCCAAATAAATTTAATTTGTAATTCAGTTTTAATAATGTAGATAGATATTAGAAATCTGATAAAATTTCATTTGAGATTCCAACACATAATATGGTCCAAAACATATTAAATATCTATAAAATTTTACACCACAGTGACTGTTCGATTTTTTTTTTCAAGAAAGGGAGATTTCTTTAAAAAAAGAACTATGCCTACATCGATATCTCCTGTAAATTATGGTAGTTCAAATATGGCTAAAACTATTAAATGTAGTTATTTACTGGATCTTTTCTTAATCGATTGACTAATTTTAAGGAAAATCTTATTAAAGATTAATGTTATACTAAACAATTACAAAAATACATTAATGAAGAAAATAATAATAGTTTTAAATTCAGTGGCATAAGTTGGTAAATATTAGACTGAAGTAAGGATTATTTTCTAATTATACTTTAGTTTTAATAGATTAGATAGATTTGTAATGTTGCTTGAAGCAGATTTTTATATTTGTAGAAGATCTTATCGTTTTAATTGAATGGGGGAATTATAAATCTATTATTAAATATGATTATTATGATTCAAAAATTTAAACATTATTTGAATACAAATTAGTTTTGATATGTTTAATCATTATTCTTATGTTATGTTAACTAATTGTCGTATGAAGTATTTGTTGAAGATTAACTAATTCTGTTGAAAAGAACTATATGAAGATATATTAACTATATATTAATGGGATGATTACGTATTGATTCTAATGGTTTTACTAATTTTTTTAAGTTTGTTGCTTAAATATGAGAATATCATGGGATCCTATTTTAATATAGGTACAGGTTGTGTGTCATTAAAATGCATTGTCATTATTCAAAAGGCTAGGACCATTTTAAAACTCGTAATAACGTAAAAGATTATATATTTTTATTTTTTACATAACAGTTATAGGTTTTGTTATATAACAAATATGACTGTTTTTATAGTTCTATATAAAACGTACGGTCATATGATATAAAACATGTTTGTATGTAACAAAGTATTATAGTATTAACCAGTGGGGTTAGCCTAGTGGTACTTGAGAGAGTTTCGGCCTCAATACGGTCCCGGGTTCGATTCCCACTGGCCACACGGATATGGGTCCATTGCTTTCGACTCATTTGAATGCCCAGGAGAGGGTCTATCCGTGGGCTGTACCTCCACTCGGGGGTTAGGCTTGTGTCATCATTGACCCGGGTTTAACCCTTTTAGTTACAAAAAAAAAAAGTATTATAGTATTATATTTTATAGTGGCGATCAAATATGTGCACTGTTACTATAAAATATAAGTAGACGTCGACGTTTAATTATTAGGAATGCAAAGTTTGACTTTTGTCATTGCATACACCAAAGTTTGAATGATTTTGTAGAGAAAATTAGAGCATCGTGTTGACGGTGAAATCCGTTTTGGGTTTTTATTTTTTTATCTGATTAAATCAATTAAAAATAGAACCAATTCAGACTATCATGTGCCGTGAAGCCCGCAAAATAATTTAAACACAGACTGAACTAGTTTCTTTACTCGGGATTTTTTTTCTCTATTCTCTCAATTTGGTGGACTCCACCCTCTTAAAACCCTTCTAAAACCTGCATTGCTGATGGCACTATAACCCACATCTATCAAATTTTGTTTGGCCCAAAAATAAAGAGAATCTTAAAATAAATTATAGCTGGATTAGAAGATTAATCAATAATAATGATTATAATAAAAAAAACATAGATTAAAAATATACCAGTGACATAAAATAGTAAATACTTCAAAATTTTAAGGTGGTGTAAAAAATGTCCTTTGATTTTAATAGTGTTGATGCTTGACTTACTAAATATGTACATTAGAAATAAAAGTGTCAAAAATACCTATCGATAAATATGTATATCAGAAACAAAAAGATTAATTTTACTTCTTTTTTCTAAACAAAAACAGTGTCGAACTGCGCATATGCGGGATTTGATTTCAAAGAAAAGGTGATCTATATATATAGAGTTATTATTGGGTTCATCCTCTATGGTGAACTTTTAGGTTCACCAACCAATAGAAACTTGTCATTTTAGATTCAGTATCTTTTAATTAAGGAAACAAATAATTTGTCAAATTATATTATTTTTTCAAAATAAAATTTAAAAATAAATAAAAATAGTATATAAAAACAAATTAAAAAATTAATGTTGTCAACAAAACACTAAACCCTAAACTCTAATACTAAACCCTAAACTCTAATACTAAACCCTAAACTCTAATCATAAATTCTAAACCCTTGGGTAAACCATAAACTCTTGGAAAAACACTAAACATGTTGTCAACAAAACACTAAACCCTAAACTCTAATCCTAAACCATAAACCTTTGGGTAAACCCTAAACCCTTGGATAAACCCTAACCCTTGGAAAAACACTAAACATTTGGATAAATTCTAAACTATAAATTTTAAACACTAAACTCCAAATCTTATAAATAAATATTTTTTGAAATAATCTTTATTGAGAACTATTGTTATTTTTATTTATTTAATTTTTTTATTTATTTTAAAAGCATAATATAATTTGATAAGTTATTTTTGTTTCCTTAATTAAAAGATACTAGATTTAAAATGACAACTTTTTATTGGTTGGTGAACCTAAAGGTTCATCCTAGGGGGTGAACCCAAGAAAAAGTCATATATATATATATATATAAAGGAGAACATGCTCTCTTCTCCTTAAGCCAAACATGCTCTCTTCTCCTTAAGCCACCTCGTCAACTCAAAATAACCTGAGAATAGCATGTATCCAGTTATAAGAAATCTAAATGCTTTTGTTTGATGTTTTACGAGCTCTCCCGAATCTATATAATGTGTGGTCTTTTTGGCTTATTTAGTTTGGACTAAGCAAACAACCAAATGATTAGCGAGTTAGTTAACAAATATGTGTGGTTGTACTTCTTCTACCCGTGAATGTAAAAGGCACCGTTACATAAATCAAACTAAAGCATTAACGATAACAGCTACTGAGACGTCATCAATAATATGTTTATATGTGTAACATAAGTTGTGTACAGTATAAGATTTTCTCGAGTTTTGTGAGACCAAAAATTGAACTTGAAATTCAACAAAGAAATAATTAGAAGTATCTAAGTTTCATATTACATCTAAATGGTATAAAATATTAAATAAAAATATAATGCTAATAAAGTTATAAAAACATTAAAGATGCTTAATTAGGAAATCTATAGTATAATTATATATATATATATATACGAATCTTTAGTGGAGCAAAATTTGGATTATGTAAAGAAGTTAAAGAAATTCATGCATATCAATACTATTAAATTTAGATCATGACCTATTCATATAGGTTTGGTCCAACAATTATTTTCTCATGTTATCTATTTAAAAAATAAATAATATAAATATAATTACCTTTTACTATACGTATCTAAACGTAACATTCATTCTAATCCCAAATAATTTAGGAGCCCACTTCTCTAAATACATTTTTAGATGACAGTTATATAAATAACAAAGCAAAATGAATAGTTATATAGTATTTGATATTAATAGATAATATTGGGGGATATAGTTAATATATGTTGCGATAATGATGGACATGTTGATAAGTCCATATTGTTAGTTAGATAAGGATAAATCTCCTTGTGCATATCACGTTGTATTGATGTATATATACGAAGTCATTGGCTCTCTCAATAAACAAGCACTTTGAATACACAAATCTACATGGTATCAGAGCAGAAGATCCTAAATCTCTGATCTTTTGTTCATCGTTTTCTTTTCTCTTTCGTTTGTTCTTTTCGTGAGAGAGAGCCATGACTGATCCAACGATGGTTTCGTCTGGACAGAGTAAGGAGGCAGCGATATCAAGCTCGCCTTATTTGTTGCACGGTTCCGACAATCCAGGAGCTGTGATCTCTTCTGTTCAGTTGAATGGGGAGAACTATAATGAATGGTCGTCGGAGATGGTTAACGCTCTGCAAGCCAAGCGTAAATTAGGGTTTATCAAAGGAACCCTGAAGAAGCCAGATGAGAAGAGTCCTGATCATGAAAATTGGCTGACGGTTAATTCAATGATAGTGGGGTGGATTCGAGCGTCCATCGAACCAAAAGTTCGCTCCACGATAACGTACATTACTGATGCATATCAGTTGTGGGAAGATCTGAAACAGAGGTTTTCCGTAGGCAACACGGTTCGTGTTCATCAAATCAAAGCACAACTTGCTTCGTGTCGGCAAGAAGGGCAGTCTGTCTTGGAGTATTTTGGCAAACTCTCGACGTTGTGGGAAGAGTTGCAAGTGTATCAGCCAATCCATGAGTGTACGTGTGGAGCGGCTGCAGCGATGGCTAAGGAACGAGAACTTGAAAAAGTTCATCAGTTTGTGATGGGATTGGACGATTCGCGGTTTGGTAATATTTCTACAAACGTGATTGGTCTTGATCCGTTACCATCGCTTGGTGAGATTTACAATAAGATGATCAGAGAAGAGCAGAGGCTAGCATCTACACGGAGTCGTGATCAACAGCAGGAAGCAGTGGGGTTCGTTGCTCGTCAGAACACAAATCCATCCCGCCGAGATGCTCAAAACGACTCGTCTTCGTCTAAAGGAGACAACTCTATCATGCGACCTCGTGTGATATGCTCCCATTGTGGTCGTACGGGTCATGAGAAGAAGGATTGCTGGCAACTGGTTGGGTTTCCTGATTGGTTTAATGATCGCAGTGGCGGACGTGGTCAAAGCAATGGAAACAGAGGACGAGGGCGTGGCATGAATACTCGTGGACGTGGTCAGGCTAATGTTGCACAAGCCACAAGCTCAAACTCATCGTTCTCGGAGCTCACCTCTGATCAGTGGAAGATTCTAAGTCAGATGATTCAGGAGAAGTCCGGTAACTCTGCATCTGATAAGCTGTCTGGTAAGAATAAGTTAGGAGATGTCATTCTTGATACCGGTGCTTCGCACCATATGACAGGAAGTCGTGAGTTATTGACTGACATGGAGATGATTCCACCATGTTCGATTTCCTTTGCTGATGGGAATCGTACGTTTGCAGTAAAGATGGGGACACTTTCCTTGTCTGATACGATAAAACTGCAGAGAGTGCTCTATGTTCCTGATCTGAATTGCACTCTGGTTTCAGTAGCAAAGCTTGTCAAACAAGCGAACTGTTTTGCGACATTTACTGATACAATTTGTGTCTTGCAGGACCGTTTTTCGAGGACTCTGATTGGAGCCGGTGAGGAACGCAATGGTGTGTATTACTTTACGGATTTGGTTTCAGCTAAGAGTCATCGGGCAGTGGGCGGTTCTGATCCTGTCTTGTGGCATCAACGTTTAGGCCATCCGTCGTTTTCGGTGTTTTCAGATTTATCTTTTGTTTCTAAATCAGCTAGCTCAAGTCCGTGCGACACTTGTTTTCGAGCTAAGCAAACTCGTGAGGTTTTTTATGAAAGTATGAATAAAACAACAGAGTGTTTTTCTCTTATTCATGTCGATGTTTGGGGTCCCTACAGAGTTCCCTCTTCTTGCGGTGCAGTTTACTTCTTAACTATAGTCGACGATTTTTCTAGGGCCGTATGGACGTTCCTTCTTCTAGAAAAATCAGAAGTTAAACATGTCTTAAAGCGATTCTTGGCCTATGCCGACAAACAATTCAAGAAACAAGTAAGGGTTGTCCGTAGTGACAATGGAACAGAGTTCATGGTTCTTTCATCTTATTTCAAAGAACTCGGCATTGTTCATCAAACCTCATGTGTCAACACACCGCAACAGAATGGTCGCGTGGAAAGGAAACATAGGCACATTTTAAATGTAGCTCGAGCTCTATTGTTTCAGGCCAGTCTTCCTGTTGAATTTTGGGGAGAGGCTGTGCTCACAGCTGCATATTTGATAAATCGTACTCCATCCTCTGTTCTCAATGGTCGTTCCCCGTATGAGATTCTTCACGGTGTCAAACCGAACTACAAAGCTTTGCGAGTCTTCGGGTCTGCTTGTTATGTGCACAAAGCTTCTCGTGATAAGGATAAGTTCGGTCCTAGGAGTCGCTTATGTGTGTTCGTTGGTTACCCCTTTGGCAAGAAAGGCTGGAAGGTTTTTGACAAGGAACGCAATAAGTTTTTTGTATCTCGGGATGTAGTTTTTCGCGAAGATCTGTTTCCCTATGCTGATTCGAAACTTCCTCCACCCATCAAGCCTACAGCCGCTGTTGTTAGTGATGATGATTGGGATATACCGCCGTTGGACGACAGGGGGAGTAATGTCGTTCAAACGCATTCCTCTGAACAAGAAACAGAGCAGACTGTACCAGCAGTAGTACCGACGGTTCCTCCTCCAGTTGCAGATATTATTCCTGCGCCTGAGCCTCCATTGCAGGATGTCTCAACACCCACTACAGTACCCTCCTCTTCTACGGTAGACACGTCTTCAGTACCTGAAGCACTTGGACGAGGACAACGAGAGAAAACTCAGTCAGTGACACTTCGTGATTATCTTCTCTACAATGCATCCGCTGACTCAGAAAGTAATACACACTATTTCGTCTCCACATCCTCCACATTAGAGCCTTCGTCTTTGGTCTCAGGTACATCCTTATATCCTCTGACTGATTATATTACTGACGAGCAGTTTTCTCCTAGCCAGAGAGCTTTCTTGGCAGCAATCACAAGTTCTGACGAGCCTAAGAACTTCAAAGATGCTATGCAACTTGAAGTTTGGCGCAATGCTGTTGGCAAGGAAGTAGTCGCTCTTGAAGATAGTGACACTTGGGACATCACTGATCTACCTCCTGGTAAAGAAGCTATCGGATGCCTTTGGATTTTCAAAATCAAATACAATGCCGACGGTACAATCGAAAGGTACAAAGCACGTTTGGTCGTTAATGGCAAAAGTCAAGTTGAGGGTGAGGACTATAAAGAAACGTTTGCTCCGGTGGTTAAGATGACAACGGTTCGTTCCTTGTTGCGTCTTGTTGCAGCCAAACAATGGGAAGTGTACCAAATGGACGTGCAAAATGCCTTTCTTCATGGTGATCTCGAAGAAGAGGTTTATATGAAATTACCTCCAGGGTTTCGCCACACTCATCCCAACAAAGTATGCAGATTAAAGAAGTCTTTGTATGGGTTGAAACAGGCTCCTCGGTGTTGGTTCAAGAAACTTTCGGATGCTCTTATACGGTTTGGTTTCATTCAGTCTTACGAAGACTACTCTCTGTTCTCCTATGAGCGCAACGGTGTTGAGCTTCGTGTACTCGTCTATGTCGACGATTTACTTATCTGTGGCAACGACTCTCATATGTTACAACGTTTCAAGGAATACTTGAGTAAGTGCTTTGCCATGAAGGACTTAGGAAAGCTTAAATATTTTCTTGGCATCGAAGTCAGCAGGGGACCAGAAGGCATCTTCCTTTCTCAGCGCAAGTATGCACTGGATATCATCGCAGACACCGGCTATCTTGGCTCCAAACCAGTATCAACTCCGATGGAACAGAATCATAAGCTTGCAAAGTCTACTGCTCCGCTTCTTACAGATCCAAAGAAGTATCGTCGCTTGTTGGGACGTTTGATTTATCTTCTAAACACTCGTCCAGAGTTGTCTTACTCTGTTCATTTGCTGTCTCAATTTATGCAAGCTCCAACCGAGGAACATTGGTCTGCGGCGCTTCGAGTTGTCCGTTATCTGAAGGGATCACCAGGGCAGGGGATTCTTCTTCACTCTACAGATGATCTCACGCTTACTATCTATTGCGATGCTGATTGGAGTGGCTGTCCGTTGTCTCGTCGTTCCTTAAGTGCGTGTGTGGTGATGTTGGGAGGCTCTCCTATTGCCTGGAAAACAAAGAAACAAGACACTGTGGCTATGTCTTCAGCGGAGGCCGAGTACCGGTCCATGGCTGTTGCGTTGAAACAAACAAAGTGGATCCGTCGTCTTCTCAAGGAGCTTGGTGCAGAACAAGTTGGGCCTACACGGTTTTTCTGTGATAGCAAAGCTGCTATACATATTGCAGCAAATCCCGTATTCCATGAAAGAACAAAACATTTGGAACGCGACTGTCATTCAGTTAGAGATGCTGTCACTGCCGGACTCATTGTCACACAACACATAAGTTCTGATTCTCAAGTCGCCGACATCTTGACAAAAGCACTAGGCCGAGTACCATTTCAGACTATCATGTCCAAGTTGGGCGTGGTGAATCCACACGCTCCACCTTGAGGGGGAGTATTGGGGGATATAGTTAATATATGTTGCGATAATGATGGACATGTTGATAAGTCCATATTGTTAGTTAGATAAGGATAAATCTCCTTGTGCATATCACGTTGTATTGATGTATATATACGAAGCCATTGGCTCTCTCAATAAACAAGCACTTTGAATACACAAATCTACAGATAACAACACATGCAGATATAATACTTTTTTTAAGCGGTTTAGATATTGTGTCTACTTTGTTTTGATTAAATTTCTAATATGTTTATAAAAGTCTAGATTTTAACTAAAATTTACACAAAAGTATAATTAATAATAAAAACATAAATATAATTATAAAAATACAACTATAAAAATTAAATTTAAAAATACAACTATAAAAATTAAATTTCTAAAAAAATTAAAACAAAAAATATACCCGCCATTTAAAAATAAATCATGCACATCATTTAAACAAATAAAAACATACAGACCATTGTAGTCAAAACACTTTTGTTTTCCATGGCTTTTTTGCTTGATTTATTTCAGTTTTCCGTTACAAGAAATAAACTACATTCACATAATCACTCTGTTTAGATTAAAGAAGCTTGAGCAAAGCATGGTAGAAAAACAGTTTAAAGAAATATCACTCAATCTACTATAAACAACATTAACAAACCTGTATAATATGTTCATAGGAGAAGGTTCATATCTACGAAATGAACAAAATATGGTGCATTAATTAGTAAGGTGTTAAACTTAAATGACATGTCCATACGACAATATAGTGAGTCAGCAGTTAACAATAAATATAAGGAATCTACATTTTTCTATAATAGCTTATATACGGTCAATAATTTTCTCAAATATAAATTCGATTCAAATAACAAATATATAACGAGAGGTTTTATATGAAAGAAAAAAACTACATGTCACTATACGAAGCTCTTTGTTTTTCACATTTGAGGAAGAAGACCAACAACATAATAAATAATAACTACAACAGACCAAACTCCGCACAAGCATGAAACCTTACTACCTTGAGGCCAATTTTTAATTTAAAAACTGCCACTATTATTTGAAAACAACAATTTTAAACAGATGTGACATATCCAAACATTTTAATAAAGAGCCAACAAGCATCATCCAATTGCCCATTGCCCCCTTCTAAAGGCTCACAAATAATTGTTTTGATCTACAACCAACTTTGAGAAATAATATGATTATGATCATTTTTTAAAATTTGAGTACATATGTATGGTGCACTGCAAATACATCAAAACAGATGTAGGACGAAGTGGGAAAAAAATCAAAAGAAAAAATTTCTAACACCGATGAAAGTTATGAATTCAATGGTCTTAAATATAAAAGAAAATGTTGATTTAACAACATTTTACATAAAAACTTCTACACAAAAAGATAAAAAATTATCTAGATCATGGGTCTGATTAGTTGGGTTATAATGCAGAAATTTTGTTGTAAAAATTTTGTTTATGGATATAGTTGTAAGTTTTTTAGCCGTAGAAAAATAGTACAACTTTTAAATAGTTCATTTAAAGAAATTAATAAAACGTGAACAAAAAAATCAGGACTGTCCATTAAATTACTTATAAAATTATTTGAAACAAAAATTTAAAAAAACTATAAGGTAATTAAAAAATTTCTACAATCAAGCCAATCAAACCAAAATTTTACAAATTTTCTGTTTGTTCTGCTCATCACCTTATATGTAATTTTCAAAAACGAAAATATTAGAAGTTTAATTTTGTTGAAAATATGAATACTTTAAAATAATTTTAAAATTTTCTAGCAACTTATATTTTAATAATATCTTATAATATTTATATGCTAAAATTTACACACAAGATTAAATATAAATAATCAAGATTAAAATTAAACAAAAACACCGGGTGTAGCCCGGGCAAACCCCTAGTTGTATATAAAGTAACCTTTAATTGTAGAGAAATTTGGGTATCTAACATTCAGTTTATCCTGAATTAGTTTTTTGATAAACACTATGCTCATAAGGAGCTGTCCAAAATTTTGGACATAATTACCCATATTTAGATAAAAACACTATTTCTTAATTTTGTAAATCTTTATTGTATAAATATATATTACGTGGCGAAATAATAGTCAAAATAAACTCTCAATTACATCAAGAAAACATATATGTTTTCTCAGGGAGGAGCTTTAGTGGTTGATATACCATGGATTTAAAATAAGAGCACTTTAGAGATTTCACCCGAGATGGTCATATCGACTAGCGTTGGAGGTCGACAGAGAGTAATACATATCGATCGATGCACACTACACTCTGTGACATCGATCGATGGCGAGCACGCAGAAGTCAGATTTGGCACAATCGACTTAAAACCCAAGATTCCATATAATTACCATATTGCCCCTAACGAGTTTTAACCTAAGTTTTTATGTGCTCTGCCATTATATTAGGCAACACCACGCTTTCATACCTCTTTTCACACAACAAACAATTTAGGATTTTTTAGAGTTTTTGGACAGAAGAGCAGACTCCTTCAGAGATTGTCTTGAAACTCATGATTTTCTATTCTATCTATTATATGCAGTTTTATTTAATGCTTATGATGTTTTGCTTAGCTATGTCTGAGTAAACCACTTGTTAAGTTTAGGGTTCAGATATGTTATGAGGGATTATCCCCAAATATAGATGCTTGAGTTGTGATATCATCTTAAAAGATTGTTCCTAATACTTGTTTAGGATTAGCTAACATGAACTTGAATAGTAGATTCGTCCACTGATCTATCTTCTCTGAGGTAGGATTGATAGATACTGAGAGAACTGGTTTAGAAACCCTAGTGAACACATTATCAACCTGAGTCCAAAGCTTACTAGAAGCGTATCGACCGATCTCCTATAAAGACATCTATCGACGCGACGAAAGGCATATCGGTCGATTCTTCTATAGAGATGTCGATCGATGCATACTTTCTTAGATTCGACAACGCGAGTTGGAGATCTTGGTTCTAGTAATAGATAACCTAGAAAACGAACGTTGATCGGTTACTCTTATTGTTGAGTTATATAATATCATGCAAACAACTTATCTAGCTTCTATATCTAGTGTGTGCCCAACTGCTTGTGGATTCGATCCCTAGGTACTATAACTTGACATCTTTTGATGAAAGTAAGGTTCCTCTAGGGTAACTTGAGCATCGTATCAGTGGTGAGGTCAATGCTGAAGTCTTGTCAGTATTATTCCTGTTTACTTGTTTTGCCAGTTGGCTCTCTTGCTTTGAGTTGAGTTTTCTGATTAGGTTCTGTTGAAACTTATGCCTTCCTTTCGTATCAATAAAGTTCCATATATGTAATGATGTATGTTTATTTCTACTGAGAAAGCATATATTGTGAGAAAAGAAGGTTTTGTAACCAATAAAGGTAACATCTGGTTGATTTTTCAGCATAAATATTATGTGTGCAACTCCACCTATAGCTAAATGAAAACAAGAGAATAAGAAAACAACCAAATAGAAAGTGAGAATAACGGCACCTATGTGAATATGTACAAATATACATTTTAGAAAGTTTTTATTAAAAAAATCCATGTATAATATTTTACTATTTTGTATTTCCATTAATTTAAAATCAATTTATATTAATATTAGTTTTATTTTGTTTTGTACTTAATTTTTTTTATAGGACCATATCTTTTTAATATGCTTTAGTCGCCAAACAAATCTGGACCGACACTGCCCATATGCCAAAAAACTCGTGGGAGAGAGTGAAGTTGCCTGGAAACTACGGGAAGGCTCTTGAAAGCATTGACAACACTTGGTAAGTGAAGTTGGATCGATGTTATTACATAGATTAATGTAACAAGAGTTGGAGTTTTATCTTGTTTCGTTTGGTTGTGTTTGTTGTATTGGCCTAAGTTGTCACCGGACAAGATTAAACAAAGAATGACCAAAATGATTTAGATGCAAATGAGGAAACTCGCTCTTAGAGATGTTCAATTTGGTAAAACCGAACATAATAAAAATGGATAAAGTGGTTTGGTTTAGTATTACTGAATAAACCGAATGCTGTTATTTTAAGAAACCATACTATATGAATATGGTTTGGACCGTTTAGTATATAAAGCAAAACACCAAATCAAAAACAAAATCAAAATTGATCATCTTCATCTTCCCCATTCACAATGGACTCAAATGATGGTAATTTCTCTTCTTCACCATCACTATCGATTTTTTCATCTGTAAATATCAGAAACTTCATTTATTTAGGATAATGGTACACTCTACAAAAAATTAGAAATTTATAGCCTGAGTTATTTACCAGAGCTTGCACGTTTTTTGAAAGTAAACAACTCTTGTATTTATTCAGCACTCGTGATTCAATACTAAAAGAGGACTCCAGAACCACTATTGTGATTGGAATACTTAACAGATCACATGTCATTCCAGCCAAGTCACCATACCGATGTGCAATATATTTCAACCAATCGAGGATGTCGAAGCTCTAGAAATTAGTAATGTCCAAAGGTGGTTCTTCCAGATAAGCTTCTAAAAGTTTCTTTCCACTCACAATGTCATTGACTTTGCAAAATGCAAAGAAATCCTAAGAAGGTTATATAAAAAAAATATCAGAGAGGTTTAACTTGGCTATTAAGCGGACCGCGCTGGTTAGGTTTGTATAAGGCAAACTTAATGGATCGGGATAGAAACAGGTTACACTAAATCAAAAAGGTAATCGATTCCAAAATCCTAATTCAGGTTTTTCATATTTTAATAAATATAATATATATTTTTGAAAAAAAACACCACAAGAACTCAAATCGACATTGTCTGAGCTCAAATCATCATCGCCGAGCTCGAATAGTAGTCGCCAGAGCTCGAATTATGATCGTCGTAGCTCCCTTCATTTTCTCGGGGAAATCACACGATTCAACTTCTTGCATTGTTTTCAGGTAAAACATGAAATAAAGAAGAAAAAATGTCGCGCTCACTTTAACTCTCACGATGGTTGATTACGCTGATATCCTTAATGAATTTAAAATGTTACATTTAAATACTATATTATTGAATGCTTATTTAGTTTCCTTTTAAAATTTTCCAAATAACATATATAATAAAAAAGGAAATATTTATAAAGTTTAAAAACGAAAATATATGTATTAAAAATGGAAGGTTCACAAAATATAAATATTTCATTTAAAAATATTTTAAATAACATAAAATAAAATATTCAAGTAAAATAATATTTCTTTATATCTATATTTTCTAAGATGAAAATAAATATTTGTTATATAATTTGAAATCATAAAATTTTAGCCCGCTCGGGTATTTATAAATTTTGGTTCGGATTCAGTTTGGTCTTTGTGGATTTGGTTCAGATTCGGATAATCCGTTTAAATTATTTTAAAAATTAAATTCCATATAAACTTTAAATTCTGAACATCTAAATATAAAATAACATAAAGATTTGATTAATGTGTGCTAAAATACCTAATTTTAACATAAAATTGGCTTGACTTAAATATTTGAATAGAAATCAGTAGATATTTCAAATAATTATGGTATTTTGAGTTTTGTTTAGCAATTCTAGTTTTGGGTATTTGTATATATTTTTAGTTATTTTGGACAATTTCAAAATATCTTATATGTTTTGGATATTTTTTCGGATACCCAAAATATTTTAATCCGGATAGAATTTGATTTTGGTTCCAAATTTTTGAACCTGTTCGAAGATCTAATCAATTTCAATTAAGATTTGATACTACATTTTAGGATTGAATTTAGCTCGATTTTCAGATTCATGTTTTCATCTAGTTTTACCATTAAGTGAACGGTTGGAGCGTTACATTTTATTTCTAGGGATTCCATAATATCTACCTGCAGTTTTATCAAAACTTGTGTTCCATCTTTGAATGAATACTATCAGTTTAAGAGGAAAAAAAGACTACTCAAGATTTTTTTTTGTTAATAGAAGTATTATAATTATGAAAAATATTAAATATATAATATTATAGTTGATAATTTTAGGTGACTTATGAGAATTTAGGTCTGACTATATCACTTTGTACGGCCGTACGTGATTCATTCATGCGGTGATTTTTGTGCCGAGTTAATGATTTCTCGTAATCATTTTCTTCAATATTCTGTAACTATTCAAAATCTTTAGGATCAAGCAATCATTTGCCTTGTAAAGAAGAGTGTTCCGACAAGCATATTAGACCTTTTATATTGTACAAACACTCGGACTTTTAATCGGCCGTGGTTCGATCGGCCCTGATCTTATAGGCCCAGTAGACGTTGCGAGTTTGAACATGCATTTAAGTGTAAATAATGGGGAAAAAAATAGACGGAAGCCTTTTTAAGCGAGTTGTAACTTTACCAAAATAGCCCTAACACGACCTTCACTTCCCGAGGGTAAAAATGTAACTATAGAACGAAGACAGTACAGTAGTAGACAGTGGCGGAGAGAAGAAAACCTCAAAGTCTAGAGCTTGGCGCCATCAGCGAAGAAATCGAAAAGAGTGAAAGGAGGCGCTGATCTGAGAGGAGAGTTTCCGAAAGCAATCTCCGGCGAAGATGACTGAGATAACAACATCGGCGATGGACGTTGACGTAGACGAGAATCACCCTCGGAAGCCGCCGAGTAACAACAACAAAGGCAAAGACGTCGCCGCCGGCTTCGGTGCTACGCCGCAGAGCAAGGCGACGCCTTGGGTCGAGAAGTACCGTCCTCAATCGCTAGACGACGTCGCAGCACATCGTGACATTGTCGATACGAGTAATTGAGCTTTACACTCTCTCCAATTGCATCGCCTAGGGTTTCAATTCTTCCCCTAAATTTTAGGGCTTTAGTATAGAATCCACTAGATTTGTTGAAACCCTAGACGGTAGTGGTTTAAAAATTGGGTCTTTTGAAATGGGTTTGCCTCTGATTATGCCTTTGGGGCCTTGTGTTGATTGTTACTTTCTTACCTTCCTTTGCTCACTGTTGTTTTTGTTAAAACAGTTGATAGGTTGACGAATGAGAACAAGTTGCCTCATCTTCTGCTCTATGGTCCTCCTGGTACAGGCAAAACATCCACCATTCTAGCAGTTGCCAGGAAACTCTATGGGCCCAAGTACCGTAATATGATTCTTGAACTCAACGCCTCTGATGATAGAGGCATTGATGTTGTGAGACAGCAGATTCAGGATTTCGCTAGCACTCAGAGCTTCTCACTGTGAGTTTCCTATCGCTGATGGTTCTATTGATGTTGCAAGTTTTGTTGTGGATAATAATAATAAAAGTTTGAATTCATGATTGCAGAGGAAAATCTTCGGTGAAGTTGGTTCTGCTAGATGAAGCAGATGCCATGACAAAAGATGCTCAGTTTGCTTTGCGTAGAGGTAAAACTATATACTCTTCGTTGCTCTCTTGGTTGTCTTGTTATGTTTAAGGTACGGTACTAACCAGCATGCTTCTTTTCTTAAATTTGGCTAGTGATTGAGAAATACACAAAGAGTACTAGGTTTGCGCTCATTGGCAACCATGTAAATAAGATCATCCCAGCTTTACAGTCCAGATGTACCCGGTTTAGATTTGCCCCTCTTGATCCTGTTCATGTGAGTCAACGTCTTAAACATGTCATAGAAGCTGAAGGGTGAGAGAATAAACTATTTATTATGTTGTGTCTTGTCTCCACCTTTTCTCTTTGCTAATTGTTCATAAAATGGACTAGGCTTGATGTAAGTGAGAGTGGTTTGGCGGCTCTTGTACGGCTGAGCAATGGAGACATGAGAAAAGCCATGAACATTTTGCAGTCAACGCATATGGCCTCGGTGAAAATCACAGAGGAAGAGGTTTACCTCTGCACAGGAAACCCATTGCCAAAGGACATTGAGCAGATATCTCATTGGCTTCTAAATGAATCATTTGCTGAAAGCTACCAAAGTATGTGAACCATCAACTGATATTTTTATTTACTTTACTAAGTTAATGAATCCATGGTACTTACTCCTGATTGTTAACTCCATGCAGAAATATCAGAGATGAAGATGAGAAAAGGACTTGCCATTGTTGATATCGTCAGAGAGGTTACCATGTGAGTGACACACTTGGTTGTGTTAACCATGTGTCTATAAACTAACTAACTTTTTTTTTGTTTCGTCAACAGGTTTGTTTTTAAGATCAAGATGCCTTCACATGTCAGAGTTCAACTGATAAACGATTTGGCAGACATCGAGTTAGTATATTTTTTTGTTTTGTCAAACTTGTGTGGATTGTTTGATTGTGAATACCTGAAGTAGAGAGTCTTTAGCTTTTTCGTTTCTAATTTTGAGTCTGTTTTTATGGGTGTATATAGGTACAGATTGAGTTTTGGATGCAATGACAAACTGCAGGTTGGAGCTATCATTTCTACTTTCACTCACGCCAGGTCTGCCTTGGTTGCTGCTGCGAAGTAAAACCTGTGTTCTTCTAGCTTTGCTATGATGGGAACCCTGCAGAAGTAGCTTTTGTATGATTTGGTTTTTAACTCAACAAGAACAGAATGTTTTACCTCGGTGATGGAAACCCTGCAGAAGTTGCAGGTTGCTAAAGACACTATTTCAATTACTTTGATCAGAATACGCTCTCTACTATATTAGTTAACAAAACCAGTAGCAGAGAAAAGAGTGAACTGTTCTGTCTACCAAAAATATTGAAACATGATCCAAACTATGTCCTAAGCCTTATCAGTGCTGTTCTCCTCCTGCTATGTCCTAAGCACTGTCTTCCTGTATTTTATATTTTGTTTAATAAAAATTCATATGGGCAAAAAAATGAACTGAACTAGCCAAAACAAACCAAACCAAAGTATATGCCATAACCATTTGATAAAAAGAATTATCAATTCAACTAGTTTGGTTCAATTTTTAAACTGAAATGTATATTTAACTAGATTAGTTAAATATATTAATAATATTAAGATTTAAGATATATAACCATTTAACATAATTTTATACATTCTATTTTTAAATGAATAAAAAAATACCTAACAATAAAATAAATGAACATGAATCTTATACACTCATGAAAACCGAAAACTATATATGTATTTATATTAGGTTCAAAGATATTATATAAAACTATCAGATTACCTTTTCTAATTTTTTTTATGTTTAACTTTACGTTTAAATATGAAAAAATTAAAAAAATAGTGTCAAATAATAATTTATTTTATATTTTTATAAGTTATATTTTTATTACTAAACTAGAACGAAACTAAAATAATTCGGTTTAACCAAATAAACACAAACAAAACCAAAAGAAACTGAAATAAACAAAACTGAACACCAACCAAGTAGAACTCAAACCAACTTAAATTTATGTTGTCTCCAATTAAAAGTTTGTTAGACCCAAACAAACTAAACCATACCCAAATTTAAATAGAAATGTTCACCCATATTTCTCTGCTAAGATTTACTATTCTAAACTTATATAACAAAGCTTCATGAGGGAATTTTATCCATTTCACTATGAAAGATATTTTCAAGACTATATATTAGATTTTAAAATGAATTTATTCCAAAATCAAATATTGTAGAGAACCATTATTTGCTATGTTGGGTCATACATAGTGTAGGCTGTGTATTTCGTAAAAAATCAAGAGCAAAACAAAGGCCCAACTTTTGCCAAAAAAGCCCAATCTATTCGCTTCTGGTTCAGCATTGCAGATTTCAAACCGGTTCACTGGCACGTGCGACGGCCGTGGTAGTAGTAGCTTCCACCAAGTCGCACGTGACAGCTTCAGAAAGTTCTCTGCCGAACCACAAGTGGATCAAGCGTCGACCACATCTGATTCCCACCCAATAGCCGCGAGACAATCTCGTTATCGGCAATGGCATCTATGTAATTAAACGGAACTTCGAGGGCGTTGCTCCATCTACTCGGTTCGGTCTTAGCCTCGCACGTGAACTCCGGAGACACCACTTGCTGGTCCGAGCAGCTGGAGCCGCCTCTCATTATTTCTGGTTTCTCGAAGTTTATCATAACTGCAGCCGTCGCATGACCGTTCTCTACCTCGCTCTGTCGCTTCTTCTCGATGACACCATCAAAACACTAAACCCTAAACTCTAAATCCTAAATCTTTGGATAAATCTTAAACCCTAAATTAAAAACCTTAAACACTAAATCCTAGAAATACTAAACCTTAAAACACATTATAGGAAGAAGACCAACAGCTTAATAAACAATAACTACAACAAACCAAACTCCGCACAAGCATGAAACCTTACCACCTTGAAGGCCAAATTTTAATTAAAAAACTGCCACTATTATTATAAAACAAAAAATAAAAAATAAAAAATAAAAAATTTTTTTTTTTTTTTTCTTGACATTTTGACCAAAGAAAAAAAAAAACAAAATTTTTAAACAGATGTGACGTACCCAAACATTTCAATAAAGATCCAACAAGCATCATCCTATCGCCCATTGGCCCCTGCTAAAGGTTCACAAATCATTGTTTTGACTTTTGATCAACAACCAACTTTGATAAAATAATACCATTGTGATCATTTTTTAAAAAATGATTATAATGGGATAAATGTTAATGTTCCTATATCTTAGGGTTTAGGTTAATCTCTATTTCCTATTCTTAGCTAGCGTATGCTAATAACGTTGTATATATACTTTTGATGAGTTAATAAATAAACTATACGTTACATTCGTATTTTATGCTATCAGAGCGCAGATCATAAATACCGTAAATCCCTAATTAATATTTACCCTTCTAGACGGCGTTTATAGATAGTAATTAACCCTTCCCGACGGGGTATAAAGGTCGTAACTAACTCGCTCGACCGAGTATAACTTTCTTAAAAAATTTCGAGATTTTTGGCCGATAAGAACCATCATCTCGAAGAGGGGTATTAGGGATATTATATCCCACATCGGTAATTCTAAGGGATATTAACTAACATATAAAGGGTTAGGGTCAATCCACTAATCACCAATTGGTTTTAAGTTGGAAGCCCATAACAACTCCGAATCTAACATGGTATCAAAGGAAACCTAAAGAGAATCATTAGATAGCAGCTTTACGTGTGGTCCGTTACTTGAAAGGGTGTCCCAACCAAGGACTTATGCTCACATCCGATAGCAATTTGTCGTTGACAGCATACTCTGACTCGGATTGGTCAGCATGTCTGCTCACTAGGTGGTCGTTAAGTGCATATGTCGTGATGCTTGGTGACTCAATAGTCTCATGGAAACAAAGAAACAATGTACGGTCTCGCGGTCGTCAGCTGAGGCCGAATATAGGTCAATGGCGGATACTACATGTGAATTAAAATGGCTCAAACGTCTTCTCCGTCAGCTAGGTTTTGCTTATCCTCATCCCATGCACATGTTCTATGATAGTCAAGCTGCGATACATATAGCAAATTATCCGGTGTTTCATGAGCATACGAAGCATGTTGAGAATGATTGTCATACGGTACACGATGCAGCAGTTCAGTCGAAACTTATCACTACCAAGCATATTACTACGAAGAACCAACCTGCAGATTTTTTTACTAAGGCGCTGCCAGTTCCTGCTTTTCAGCTCTTACTGTTCAAATTGGGAATTCGAGATATATCATTACCAACTTGAGGGGAAAGGGGGAGGGGGGGGAGGGGGGGTAAAGGGATAAATGTTAATGTTCCTATAACTTAGGGATTTAGATTAATCTCTATTTCCTATTCTTAGCTAGCGTATGCTAATAATAACGTTGTATATATACTCTTGATGAGTTACATTCATATTTTAGATTTTATATATATGGTGCGCTGCAAATACTTTAAAACAGATGTAGGACGAAGTGGGAAAACAAATCAAAAGAAAAAATTTCTAACACCTGTGAAAGTTATGGATTCAATGGTTTTGAAACTAAAAGAGAATGTAGATTTAACAATATTTTACATAAAACTTCTGCACATAAAGATAAAAAAAATCTAGATCATGGGTCCGATTAGTTGGGTTATAAGGCAGAAATTTTGTTTTAAAATCTTAGTTTATGGATATAGTTGTAAGTTTTTTAGCTGTAAAAAAATATTATAACTTTTAAACCGTTCGTTTAACAAAATTAATAAAACATGAACACAAAAAAAAACAGGTCTGTCCATTAAATTACTTTAAAAACTTATTTGAAACCAAAGTTTTTAAAAACTATAAGTTAATTGAAACATTTCTGCAATCAATCCAATCTAACTAAAATTTTACTAATTTTATGTTTGTCCTGCTCATCACCTTATATGTGATTTTCAAAAACGAAAATATTAAAACTTCAGTTTTGTTGAAAGAATGAATAAATTAAAATAATTTTAAAAATTTCTAGCAACTTATATTTCAATAATATCTTATAATATTTATATGCTAAAAGTTACATTCAAGATAAAATATATAATCAAGATTAAAATTAAACAAAAACCCGGGACGTAGCACCTGGAGAGACATGGCGTATTTACTCTGTTTGGAGCAAATATAAGTTCATAAGAAAAGATTGGGGCTCACCGGTAATCCTACCATTACGCTCAATAATGCGATGATGCTCTTTGTGCCATTAATCAATGTCATTTTTCTCTACCAAAATTCTCCGCGCTTTGAAAGCTCCATGCATAGAACCTAAAATGAAATCACATAAATAGAAGCGTTTTAATAAAATGGCAGTGATACAAAGCGTTTTAGTCTTTTAAAACAAAAAAAAAAATTAACCCTGAGTAGGAGTCCTAGATACAAAGCATACCTATGAACTTCCCATTGACAAATGCATTTAGAACATGTCCAATGTGGTTGATTTTAAGAAACATATTTACGTATGGAAAATCTCAAAAAATCCAACCAGCCTATCATATACTACTTATCCAAAGCTGTATAAATTAAGAACAAAACTTAACTTCACCCATTAAGATGAACATCTACATTCACCCACCAATAGGAATTAATTAATTGAGATTTGATATCTTTTAAAAAAGGAAATCAAGTATTAAGAATTTAATAAAATAAAATTATGTTTTTAGATAAATAAAAATAGTAGCAATTATCAAAAAAATATATTCTTTTAATATAGATAAATCCGTCAGAAAATACTAAACCCTAAACCCTAAATTTTAAACCCTAAACTTTAAATTCTAAATACTAAACCCTAAACTCTTGGAAAAAGCCTCAACCCTTGGGCAAATCCTATACCCTAAACCCTTAAATTTAAACCAAACCTTTAATCATAAACTAAATCCTAATCCCTAAACTCTAAATCATAACCTCTAATACTAAACCCTAAATCCTAAATTCCAAAATGGTTTATGGTTTAGGATTAAGAGTTTATGATTTAATATTTGTCAAAGAGTTTAGGGTTTAGGGTTTCGTGTTTAGAATTTAGAGTTTAATATTATGGTTTATGATTAAGGGTTTAGGGTTTAAGATTAACGATTTAGGGTATATGATTTGCCCAAGGGTTCATGCTTTCCCCAAGGGTTTAGGGTTTAGTATTTAGATTTTAGGGTTTAGGGTTTAGTATTTTCTGACGGATTTATCAATACTAAAAAAATATTTTTTTATAATTGCTACTATTTTTTATTTATCTGAAAACATAATTTTATTTCATTAAATTCTTATTACTTGATTTCTTTTTTTAACAGATATCAAATCTTAATTAACTAATTCTTATAGGTGGGTCGATGTAGAGGTTCACCTTAGGGAGTGAAGTTAAGTTTTGTTCAGAGATAAAAGTGGCTTTACCTAAATATTTGCCAAAGATAGAAGTATCTTGTGTTGTACTCATGTATCAAGCAGGTATTCTGATCTTATTGTGGTCTGACTGAAACTCGGGATGGTTTCCATTGACAAATGCATGTAGAACATGTCCAATGTGGTTGACTTTAAGAATCGATTCAGCTAGTTCAGGTTGTTGAAACCTGTATTGCAAAAGAAACATAATAACTTATGGAATCTCCAAGTCCAACCAGCCTAGCATGTACTATTTATTTAACTAATGCTGTATAACATAATGAGATAAGATAGGCTTTACCTAATATTTGCCAAAGATAGTCAGAAGTATCTTGTGTTGTATTCATGTGTTCAAGCAAGTACTATGATCTTATTGTCGTCTCACTGAAGCTCGGATAGTTTCTGAGTATTCCTCCCACATGAGAGGAGAAGACAGTTTTTGTCTTGGTTCCCTTGTTCTCGTGGTGTATTGCGCATTAACCTTTCCACATCAGAAAATCTGAATGAATGCATCACAAGAAAGCTGCATGAACCATAGTCTTCGTGTATGTGACTAGCTTGGCAGTGTTGAAGTCGACATTCTTGCAGTCTGGCTGGACACTAATAGAATTTGGAGACAGAGTGTATGAAGAATTGAGAAAATGCACAGTGGAATAGATCTTGTCTTGGTTCATAAGAAAGGCAGCGCATAGCTCCGCATTCTTCCCAAACACAAAAGCATGTTATTAAATAAGACATCAACACTGCTACAACTTTCTTCATGATATCAAACCGGTGAAGATGCTGTTGGAATTTTCTTACAGTTTGTAGCTTCCCCAAAGATGTTGTAGTACGCAGTCCAGAAAGTAGAGGCTTTTCACACAGCTTAACTGCAGCATGTAATTCCTTAAGGTGTCCCCATTTTGGTTGCCTAAGTAACCCTGTAGCACCAACCCTCTAATGTTATATTGTCAGATCAAGTCTAATATTGGGGGTGAGAAATATTACCATATTCATCAAGTGGGGCCTGATCGTAATAACTGGTAATTACGAATTGCGAGGCATTTCTTCCGAAGTTTGTTCCTCCATGATACTAGAATAAGACACGGTATCAGTTTTTAACATTCATTTCCGAGTTTATTCAAAAAAAAGAAAAAGAAACAGAGAGTGAGACTTACCATGTAGTAGTTTACGAAACTTCCATTCTTAGCGATGAATAGAGCAACCTGAAATGCTATATCCTCAGCTGACCTTTTCAGTTGTTCCTCACCAAATGTTTGATAACTATACAAAGGAAGCAGCCCAAAGTCAATATTTATCTGAGAACTAGGAAGTAGACAGCAATGTAGTGAATTTGAGTTGGGGACATACAAACTCGTCCAGTTCTCAGTCCATACTGGAGGTTTGTTTGGTGAATTAGGTCCTATAAATGTTTCTCCGCATTGCCTCCCATTGCAAGCATTAATCTGACGCATCACAGAGACGATAAGATAACATAAATAACGAATTAAAAGCAGAAAAAAAAAATCACACTGAGGGAAAAACATATATAAACCAAATTGTGATCGTAATAACTTGTGATTAAGAATTGCGGAGAATTTCTTCCGAAGTTTGCTCCTCCATGATACTAGAATAAAGATATTATATTAGAGTTAATGTGCTTAAACCGTGGTTAAACCGTAGCAATAAAATGATAGATAACCTATCGAAAAGTAATATCGTGCGAATGAGACCAAAATTTAAAAAAAGATCGATTGTAATAACCAAGACTTTTGAGTCTCTAAAAATTAAAGCAATGTCCGTTCAGAATGGAATGCATAGGTCGAGAGAGCATGCGTGGGATATCCATTAATTAAGGGTAGATATTCGGGTATCCATTCGGATTTTGGATTTTTTGAGTTAAAGTTTTCAGTCCGCTCAGATATTTATAAATTTGGTTTGGATTCAGTTCAGTCTTTGTGGATTCAGTTCAGATTTGGATAACCCGTTTAAATTTTTTGTAAAACTTAAAATCCATATAAACTTTAATTCTCAACATCTAAAAATAATATAATTATAAATTTGATTAATGTGTGCTAAAATACCTAATCTTAACGTAAAATTGGCTTAACTTAAATATTTGGATAGAAAATCAATAGATATTTCAAATAGTTATGGTATTTTGAATTTTGTTTAGATATTTTAGACATTTCATTTTGGCTATTTATATATATTTTTAATAACTTTGGACAATTTCAATATATCTTATATGTTTTGGATATTTTTTTGGATTTAAACCTAAAACTAATTAATATATTTAAGAATATAAATCTGATTCGAACATATTCGGATATTCAAAATATTTTGATTCGGATAGGATATGATTATAGTACCAAAATTTTGAACATGTTCGGAAATCTAATCAATTTCAATTAAAATCCAATATTACATTTTTGGATTGAGTTAAGATCGATTTTTTATATTCAGATTTTTGTTCAGCTTTATTTTGAATGAGTACTATCATTTAGGTGAAAAAAAACTATTCAAATTTTTTTTTGTCAAATATGGTATTACAAATTATGAGAAATATTACTATATCACTTTGTACCGTCGTATGAGATTCATTCATGTAATCATTTTCTTCGATATTCTGTAAGACTGTAACTATTCAAAAAATTTAGGACCAAGCAATCAATTGTTTTGTAAAGAAGTGTGTTCAGACAAGCATATTGGCCTTTTATATTGTACAAACACTCGGCCTTTTTAATCGGCCGTGGTTCGCGATCGCCCCTGATCTTACAGGCCTTAGTGAACGTTGCGAGTTGAACATGCATTTTTTTTTTTTTTGTCAGCTGCCCATCTTCATTAGATCAAGTGGTGGTTAGACGAGCCGGTTCTCCGAGGAGCACCTCCGTCTGACCGGGTCTGATCTATATGGGAAAAGATATATCCTCTCTTTCTTGCATCTTTTGCTAAAGCGTCCGTCCGTCCATTCTGATTTTTCGGAATATGAGACACTCTCACATCCTCAAAATCCTCCTGGAGGCTCCGAAATAGCTCAATCTCTGCTACGAATGCAGGCCACTCCTCCGGGTTTGTGATCATGTCCACCAGATCCGTGCAATCTGTCTCGAACCTCATCGTGGTCATCCTCATGTTTCTCATACATGAGGCTGCCCAGAGTAACCCTTCCATCTCAGCATGTAAGGCTGAGAGACTCCTATTACATGCCCGTAGACCAAAGACTTCATATCCCATTTGATCCTTTAGACTCCACCCTAAGCCACTGACGCTGCCATTATCGATCCATGAGGCATCAATTTGGCAGGTAGGGATTTGAGGTATCCAAGGGGGCACTGTTTCCACCTCTGTAGGAGGGGGATCGTCATGTTCTTCGTTTGCTTCCTCCTTTTCATTAGCTTTCCTCCAACATTCTGCCTCAAGTGACGCGTGCTGGAGAGTATCCATCGGGGAAACGACTTTCCCGTTGAAGAGTTTGTCGTTCCTCGCCTTCCAAATGTACCAACAGATCCATGGGAAGGTATCGAATTGTGGACTCATGGGAGCCACCTCTTTTCTCTTACAAAACAGAAAGTTCATGTTTTGGTAAATAGATGTACACGGGAAGTAACCCGGAAGGGACGGATAGTCCGATAAAGCCCACACCTGCAGAGCAGGAGGGCATTCAAAAAGAAGATGATTTATCGACTCCACTGGGGCAGCACATCTAGGACAACTCCTATCGGTGCCCAGGTGTCTATAAGTGAGTCTCTCTGCCGTCGCCACACAGCCTGAAATAGCCTGCCATAGAAAATGCTTCATCTTGCTTGGAGCCTTGGTCTTCCATGCATGGCTTTGGAGACACGTGAAACTCGGTTCTCGAACTCCTACATGTGTAACGCTCCGTTTGGTCGATCGGAGTAGGTCATAACCGGTCTTGACTGAGTAAACTCCAGATTTTGTGTGATTCCAAACGAATCCATCCGGGGTCAATAATCGAGAAGGTTTTAGCCCAAGGATCAAGGGGATATCATCTGGATGGAAAAATTCCCGTAAAAGTGGTATATCCCACTCCTTGGTATCATTCTTAATAAAAGACTGAACAAGGAGTTGGGGAAGTTTGTAGACAATATGTTCGGCAGGTTTTGGAGGTCTAGCCACTGAGTCCGGAATCCAAGGATCGCTCCAAACTCGCGTATCGCGACCCGAACCAATAGTTTTTCGTAATCCAGATCTGAGTAGAGGTTTCGCCGCCATGATGCTACGCCATCCATATGATGGTGAGTATGTCCGTCGGTCTTCTAGCGGAGAAGTTGTATTGTAATACCTTCCTTTTAAAACACGTGCTAGTAAAGAGTTTGGATAATGAATTAGTCTCCACAATTGTTTTGCAAGAAGCGCTATATTGAAGTCATGGAAATCTCGAAAACCTAGTCCCCCCAAATCTTTGGGGATACAGGTCTCGTCCCATGCTATCCAATGTAAACCTCCGCTGTTTTGTTTAGAGCTCCACCAAAAATTTGAAGTCGTACTCCTTAGCTTATCAGTAATGCCTTGTGGGAGCAAGTAACATGACATAACATATGTCGGAACCGCCTGAGCCACTGATTTAATCTGAACTTCTTTTCCCTCTTTCGAGAGAAGTCTTGATGACCAATTGTTAGTTCGGCCATTGAGCCGATCCTGTACAAAGGAGAAGACCTTCATCTTCGAGCCACATATATGTTCAGGTAGTCCAAGGTACATCCCCATACCCCCTTCGGCCGAAAAACCAAGTGCTTCTTTTATATCTTTCTTTCGAGAAAAATCTACTCGGTTTCCAAAAAACATCGAGGACTTTGACGCGTTTAGTCTTTGTCCTGATGCTTTCCCATAAATGTCTAGAATGTCCATGATCTCTTTGCATTGGCTTAATTTTGCCTCGCAAAAGAAGAGACCATCGTCTGCGAAAAGAAGATGAGAGATCCTTGGACTCGCCCTGGCAACCCGGAGTCCAACAATCTTCTTCTCTGCTTCTGCTCCATTTAATAGCGAGATAAGCGACTCCGTGCATAGAATAAACAAAAAAGGGGAAAGAGGGTCTCCTTGTCTCAAGCCTCTCCGGGGTAAGATTTGTCCTCTAGGTTGACCATTGACTAGGACTTGATATGAGACCGACGTGACACAACACATAATGAGGTCAACCAGTCTTTCATCAAAGCCCATCTTTAACAAAAGAGCTGCTATGAAACTCCATTCCACTCTGTCGTAGGCCTTACTCATGTCGGTTTTAATAGCCATAAAGTCCTCTCTACATCTCTGGTTCGTCCTCAATGCGTGGAAATTTTCTTGAGCAATTAAGATGTTGTCAGTAATCAAGCGTTTGGCTACAAAGGCAGATTGTGTCTCTGAGATCAACCGCGGTATAACCCTCTTGAGTCTCTTGCATAAAAGCTTGGATATAATCTTGTAGCTGACGTTACAGAGACTAATGGGTCGGAACTCGGTCATATCACGGGGTTTTTTCTTTTTTAGGATGAGGCAGATATTTGTCCGGTTCAGAGCTGGGTCGAAGCTGCCTGTGACAAAAAAATCTTTTACAAGTTTAATAATATCTTGGCGCATATCTCGCCAGAATCTCTGAAACAATCTACTAGTCATGCCAACTCGCAAGTTGAACATGCATTTAAGTGAGAAAATAAAGGGGAAAAAAAATAGACGGAAGCTTTTAAGTGAGTTGTAACTTTACCAAAATAGCCCTAACACGACCTGCATTTCCCAAGGGTAAAAATGTAACTACACAACAAAGACAGAAGTAGACAACGGCGGAGAGAAGAAAACCTCAAAAGTCTAGACCTTTGGCGCCAACTCAGCGAAGAAATCGAAAAGAGTGAAAGGAGGCGCGAGTTTCCGAAAGCAATCTCCGGCGAAGATGACTGAGATAACAACATCGGCGATGGACGTTGACGTAGACGAGAATCACCCTCGGAAGCCGCCGAGTAACAACAACAAAGGCAAAGACGTCGCCGCCGGCTTCGGTGCTACGCCGCAGAGCAAGGCGACGCCTTGGGTCGAGAAGTACCGTCCTCAATCGCTAGACGACGTCGCAGCACATCGTGACATTGTCGATACGAGTAATTGAGCTTTACACTCTCTCCAATTGCATCGCCTAGGGTTTCAATTCTTCCCCTAAATTTTAGGGCTTTAGTATAGAATCCACTAGATTTGTTGAAACCCTAGACGGTAGTGGTTTAAAAATTGGGTCTTTTGAAATGGGTTTGCCTCTGATTATGCCTTTGGGGCCTTGTGTTGATTGTTACTTTCTTACCTTCCTTTGCTCACTGTTGTTTTTGTTAAAACAGTTGATAGGTTGACGAATGAGAACAAGTTGCCTCATCTTCTGCTCTATGGTCCTCCTGGTACAGGCAAAACATCCACCATTCTAGCAGTTGCCAGGAAACTCTATGGGCCCAAGTACCGTAATATGATTCTTGAACTCAACGCCTCTGATGATAGAGGCATTGATGTTGTGAGACAGCAGATTCAAGATTTCGCTAGCACTCAGAGCTTCTCTTTGTGAGTTTCCATTTTTTTTTTTGCTTTTTATTTGTGGTTTGTTTATTATAATGATGAACATTTTGATATGAAATGCATTGTGATGGCTCTGTAGCATCATGTTGAGTAGAAGAGGAAGATATCATACGTGTTGTAAGTTTGTTGTGGATGATAAAAATAATAATTGAATTCATGATTGCAGAGGAAAATCTTCGGTGAAGTTGGTTCTGCTAGATGAAGCAGATGCCATGACAAAAGATGCTCAGTTTGCTTTGCGTAGAGGTAAGGCTTCATATAGCTGTCTCGGTTGTCTTTTGTTATGTTTAACTATGGTACTAACTAGCATGCTTCTTTTCTTAAATTTGGCTAGTGATTGAGAAATACACAAAGAGTACTAGGTTTGCGCTTATTGGAAACCATGTCAATAAGATCATCCCAGCTTTACAGTCCAGATGTACCCGGTTTAGATTTGCCCCTCTTGATCCTGTTCATGTGAGTCAACGTCTTAAACATGTCATAGAAGCTGAAGGGTGAGAAAATAAAAGTTACTTCAATCTTATAAACTTATTTATTTTGTTGCGTCTTGTTTCCATCTTTGCTAACTGTTCATAAAATGGACTAGGCTTGATGTAAGTGAGAGTGGTTTGGCGGCTCTTGTACGGCTAAGCAATGGAGACATGAGAAAAGCCATGAACATTTTGCAGTCAACGCATATGGCCTCGGTGAAAATTACAGAGGAAGAGGTTTACCTCTGCACAGGAAACCCATTGCCAAAGGACATTGAGCAGATATCTCATTGGCTTCTAAATGAATCATTTGCTGAAAGCTACCAAAGTATTGAACCATCAACTGATATTTTTATTTACTTTACTAAGTTATTGAATCCATGGTACTTACTTACTCCTGATTGTTACTCCATGCAGAAATATCAGAGATGAAGACGAGAAAAGGACTTGCCATTGTTGATATCGTCAGAGAAGTTACCATGTGAGTGTGACATACTTGGTTGTGTTAACCATGTGTCTATAAACTAACTAACTTTTTTTTTGTTTCTTCAACAGGTTTGTTTTTAAGATCAAGATGCCTTCACATGTCAGAGTTCAACTGATAAACGATTTGGCAGACATCGAGTTAGTATATTTTTTTTTGTTTTCTCAAACTTGTGTGGATTGTTTGATTGTGAATACCTGAAGTAGAGAGAGAGTCTTTAGCTCTTTGTTTCTAATTTTGAGTCTGTTTTTATGGGTGTATATAGGTACAGATTGAGTTTTGGATGCAATGACAAACTGCAGCTTGGAGCTATCATTTCTACTTTCACACACGCCAGGTCTGCCTTGGTTGCTGCAGCAAAGTAAAACCTGTGTTCTTCTAGCTTTAATATGATGGAAACCCTGCAGATGTAGCTTTTGTATGATTTGGTTTTTAACTCAACAAGAACAGAATGTTTTACCTCGGTGATGGAAACCCTGCAGAAGTTGCAGGTTGTTAAAGACACTATTTCAATTACTTTGATCAGAATACGCTGTCTACTATATTAATTAACAAAACCAGTAGTAGAGAAAAGAGTTAACTGTTCTGTCTACCAAAAATATTGAAACATGATCCAAACTATGTCCTAAGCCTTATCAGTGCTGTTCTCCTCCTCCTATGTCCTAAGCACTGTCTTCCTGTATTTTGATATTTTGTTTAATAAAAATTCATATGGGCAAAAAAATGAACTGAACTAGCCAAAACAAACCAAACCAAAGTATATGCCATGACCATTTGGTAAATTTTTTATATCAATTCAACTAGTTTGGTTCAATTTTTAAACCGAAACGTATATTTAACTAGATTAATTGAATATATTAATAATATTAAGATTTAAGATATATGGTTTTAAGATATATAATCATTTAACATAAATAACTAGACATAATTTTATACAATTATGTTTTAAATGAATAAAAAATACCTAACAATAAAATAAATGAACATGAATCTTATACACTTTCGTAAAAGCCGAAAAACTATCTATGTATTCTATTAGGTTCAAAGATATTATATAAAACTATTAGATTACCTCTTCTACATTTTTGTGATGTTTAAATTTACGTTTAAATATAAAAAATTAATAATTTAGTGTCAAATAATGATTTAATTTATATTTTATAAATTATAAATTATATTTTTATTACCTAACTAGAACAGAATTAAAACAATTCGGTTAAACCAAATAAATACAAAATAAACTGAAATAAACAAAACTGAACACAAATCAAGTAGAATTCGACCTAATTTAAATTTATGTTGTCTTCGATTAAAAGTTTGTTAGACCCAAACAAACTAAACCATACCCAAATGAAATGTTCACCCATATTTCTCTGCTAAGATTTACTATTCTCAACTTATACAAAAAGCTTCATGATGGAATTTTATCCATTTCACTATGAAAGATATTTCAAGACTATATATCAGATTTTAAAATGAATTTATTCCAAAATCAAATATCGTAGAGAACCATTATTTGCTATGTTGGGTCATACATAGTGTGTAGGCTGTGTATTTCGTAAAAATCAAGAGCAAAACATAGGCCCAACTTTTGCCAAAAAGGCCCAATCTATTCGCTTCTGGTTCAGCATAGCAGATTTAAACCGATTCACCGGCACGTGCGACGGCCGTGGTAGTAGCTTCCACCAAGTCGCACGTGACAGCTTCAGAAAGTTCTCTGCCGAACCACAAGTGGATCAAGCGTCGACCATATCTGATTCCCACCCAATAGCCGCGAGACAATCTCGTTATCGGCAATGGCATCTATGTAATTAAACGGAACTTCGAGGGCGTTGCTCCATCTACTCGGTTCGGTCTTAGCCTCGCACGTGAACTCCGGAGACACCACTTGTTGGTCCGAGCAGCTCGAGCCGCCTCTCATCATTTCCGGTTTGTTGAAGTTTATCATAACCGGAGCCGTCACATGACCGTTCTCTACCTCGCTACGTCGCTTCTTCTCGATGACACCTTTCTTGTTGTATATACGACACAACACCCAATCGTCCAGCTGTTTTCAAACCAAAACATCCGGTTAAACAAAACCCGTTACAAAATCAAATTAAAAGAATCCGGTTTGATTCGGTAAACAACTCACCCTTAAACTGTTTCCCTTCCGAACCGACCGGTCAACGTCAGCGAGCCGGTATTCGTGCATAATCCAATTGGTTTTCTCTCCTCTCGGAGGTTTTCCTGAGTAAAACACTAGAGCCTTCTTTATACCGACTGGTTTAGGACGACCGATCGGTTTATCAGCACCTGTAGCTTTCCAATAGCCAGTACCAGCCGCTCGGTTCGGTCTTGAACCGTTTGGGTACTTCCGGTCTCGCGGTGAGAAAAAATACCACTCCTTTTCTCCGTACGAAGCCATGTCTGTAAAATCTTAAACCGGTTTAACTAAACCGACTATTTTTCTTCTGTGATTTAAAAAGAGAAAATTAAACAAAACGTACCGGGAAGGTCCCAAGGATCATATCTGTACAAATCGAGTTCGGTGATGATAGGGGCAGCGATCGGCTGCGACGCGCATTTACGGCAGAGATACATGAGGACGAGCTCCTCATCCGTCGGATGAAACCTAAATCCCGGTGGAAATTGCAAATCAGCCCCTGGTTTCATCATGATTCACCTTTTTTATCCTCTTATCGTTTCTTGTTCATGAAGATGCTTTGAAACTTCTGAAAGCAAAGAAGAGAGATGAATATATAAAGACGAATGGAGTCGACACGTGGCGAACAGATAGGACATTTCGTGCTGGTGGAATGGAATCTCAACAAGTAAAAATGTTTTAGCGAGGTTAAATTGTAGTGGAGGATTCATTGAAGTAGATGGGGGAGTGACGTGGCAGATGTTAATAGTGGTAAGTTTTGTCATTGCTTACGTCAGACTATTTGGACTATAGCGGTCCGAAGCATGTGGATTTTGGGAAAGAGCGATGAGAATCGACACGTACGATCTCACGCGTGTACTTTCTCTGAAAAGGAGACGGATAGTTGACAGTATCTAATCATTTTTCACTCATTGATTTCGTGATTTCAAAGCTGTTCTTTTCGTTTCGATCTTATAGAAGTATGAAAAAATTAAATTTCTAACTATGACACGAGCGTATATCAGACGACTCTTTAGGGAAATCTTTCTGGTTTTTTGTGGTCTAAATTAATGTGTTATTTTCTGGCATTCATTTGAGTTACTTTCATATTTATCTGGTCTAGTACTTGTGTAAATAATATACATTTTCCTCTTCGTAGAATCTAAAAACGTGATTATTGAGAGTTTTCAAAACCCTTTAACAAAAAAAAAAGATTATTGAGAGTTTTTACATCAATTTCATAAAATATTAGACTAATCTAGGAAACACTTTTTAAAAATATTTATACTACGTATATAGAGAATGCAGGTGTTCTTGATCCGATTTGAGATTGACTGTTTAAATTTACGAATTCAGTGGACTAGTCAGTCTTCACAAATTGACTCATTTCGAAATTTGAAGAAATAATTCAAAAATGTGAATTTGTCTCATATTTCGAAGAGCATATGAGTAAAAAAAAAAATGCATATATTCAGTTTACAAGAAAAAATGCATATATTCAGTTTACATATATTCGTAGGCATGTTATGTTTTACGTGGATCAGACATGATTACATGAAAGTGTTACTTTGATAATTTTTCGTCCGATCAAAATTGGTCTAGTTTATATATATTTGAACTTTTTTTTTTGTTTAAGAACGCTGGCTGCTATATGGTATTATATACTTTCAACTATATAATCTAACAAAATCTGTATTTTTAATTTTCAAGGAGGAAATGTCTAATTCAAAATTCGAGAAATTTCAATCATATGTATTACTTTCATAACCTATAAAGTTAAATGCGCACAGGCCTACGATTTTTTAGAAAACCCCATAGTTATCAACTTATGTCAGTGTCACTTTTTAACTCTTTGTCGTCTTCTTTAACGTAGTCCACAGAAGAACGTCATCTTCAGCCGCATGTACCACCTACTAGATATACGCTCAGATATTTCCCACGTGGAGCGGCAAGGTAAGTTCGGCCGCCTTTTATCTTGGTGGGTTGAATTTGAGATAAAAAGCTCAAAAAGTGACAGAAAAGTGTTAATATAGAACTCAAGACTGCAAATAAGAAATTAACTCTTCTTATTAAACTCAAGGAAACTAGCACAAAACCTTAAGCTCTCAAACTCTCAAACTTCTATATTTTGTGTCACAACTCGACACCTCAATATATAGATGTTATAAATCCTAATCCTAGTAGATAAACATAACTTTAGATAACTCCTAATTATATTATGTATCTATCTCCATCACTCGGTAGGATTAGGTCTCTATCTTCTTTCTCAAGCTTCTCTTTTATTCAAGCTTATCTCAACAATCTCCCCTCTAAGCTTGAACTCGATCTCTTCTAACTCTTGAACTCCAATGAGACTTCTCATCTCCTTGAACTTAATTCTCCCAAGTGCTTTGGTTAATATGTCAGCCTTTTGTTGATTGCCCGGTACATGTTCCACTTCAATCCAGCCGGCTTCTACACACTCTCTGATGAAATGGTATCGAGTATGTATGTGCTTACTGCGACCGTGAAACACTGGGTTCTTCGTCAAAGCTATAGCTGATTGATTGTCTATCCTTATAACCACCTTCTCACACAATGTCTCATCTATCTCGCCAAGTAAATCACTCAACCAAATAGCTTGTCTAGCTGCCTCCGTCCCTGCCATAAACTCTGCCTCGCAGGAGGACAATGCCACCGTATCTTGCTTCTGTGAACACCAGGTTATGGGACTTTCGCCTAAGTAGAAAACGTGTCCCGTGGTGCTCCTACCGTCATCTGGATCAACATTGTGACTACTGTCACTGTAACCAACCAACTGAGCCGTCTTTGATCTTGTGAACGTAAGACCGAGTGTTGTCGTTCCTTTGAGATACCGTAAGCACTGCTTCATTGCTGCTCCATGCGACGCTTTAGGCCGTTGCATATAACGGCTTAGAACACCTACACAATAAGATAGATCCGGTCTCGTGTGTAACAGATACCGGAGACAACCAACATTCCTTCTGTAACTAGTAGCATCAACGTCTTCTTCTTCATCTGCTCGAGACAACTTCAGGTTAGAGTCCATTGGCGTATGTACTGAGTTGCATTCCCTCATTCCTGCTTCTTCGAGAATCCTTAAAGCATAGTTCCTCTGATTTAAGATTATACCATCATCATGCTGTATTACCTCAATTCCTAGATAATAGGTCAAGCGTCCTAGATCACTCATTTCAAATTTTGACGCCATCTCTGCTTTGAAGTTAACAATAAGATCCACACTCGTACCAGTCACAAATAGATCGTCCACATAGACCGCAACAAGTAAGAGACTTGCACTTGTCTTCTTCACATAAACTGACGGCTCCTTTTTGCAACGCCTGAAACCAAACTCCTTGAGGATTCCATTTAGTTTGTCGTTCCACGCACGAGGTGCTTGGCGCAAACCGTAAAGCGCCTTGTTGAGTTTATACACTTTTGTCTCAGAACCTTTCACTATGTAGCCGTCTGGTTGTGTGACATATACTCTCTCCTTTAGGTCTCCATGCAGGAATGCTGTTTTCACATCAAGATGATGTATCTCCCAACCTCTAGATGCTGCAACATTTATCAGTAACCGTATCGTCTCTATTCGAGCAACAGGAGCAAACACTTCTTCGAAGTCTACTCCGTACCTCTGCACATAGCCTTTAGCTACGAGTCGAGCCTTATGCTTATTGATGGAGCCATCGGAGTTTCTTTTCAACTTGAAAACCCATTTTAACCCGATTGCCTTAGCACCACTAGGAAGATCAACCAGAGTCCACGTACCATTCTTTACGATGGAGTTGATCTCATCTTCACACGCCTTTCTCCACTCTTCAGAATGCTCTGCTTCATAATAGTCTCTTGGTTCATCGTTAATACTCATCAGTAAGTACTCTCCTTCTTCTTCTGCAACCAAAACATAATCATCAAGGTACTTAGGCAATGAGATTTGTCTCGTTGATCTTCTTAAAGGAGGACTTTCTTCCTCGTCCTCATCACTGTTTTCTTCTTTCTCAGTCTCATCATCACTAATCTCCACTACTCTGTTTCCATCTTCTAACCGTGCAGCCTCCTCTGTTACCGTAGGAATATCAAGATTCCCAATTTTAAAACTTCCTGCTTCACTCTTTTCTGTAGCACTTTGACTCCAATTCCAACCCTTTGTCTCATCAAAAACCACATCACGACTAACCACAATCTTTTGTGTTCTTGGATCAAACATACGATAGGCCTTAGAGCCTGGTTCCGTACCGAGATGTACTAACATGCTTGATCGATCTTCCAGCTTCTTTAGATGAGGTTTCACCGTCTTTGCATATCCAATACAGCCAAATATTCTCAGATGACTCACGTTTGGCTTCTTGTTTCTCAACATCTCGTAGGGAGTTCGATCCTTCAAGGCTCTGGTAGCGACTCTGTTCAGAACATAAGTAGAGTGTCTTGTTGCCTCTGCCCAAAGATAGTTCGGAACCAACATATGTTTTAGTATACTCCGAGTCATTTCCATCAAAGTCCGATTCCTTCGCTCGACAACTCCGTTTTGTTGGGGCGTATAGGGAGCCGTGAGATGTCTTCTAATGCCATTGTCTTGACAGAACGTGTTGAACTCATGAGATACGAACTCTCCTCCTCTATCTGTTCTGAACATCTTTATCTCTGCTGAGTTTTCTTGCTCCACAAGTTTCTTAAAGCTTTTGAATCTCTCGAAAGCCTCGCTTTTCTCCTTGAGCAGTATGGTCCACATATATCTGGAATAGTCATCTATAAGCACAAAGATATACCTATTTCCAGACTTCGTAGTAGGTGAAATAGGACCACAAAGATCTCCATGTATCAACTCGAGTGGCTTGCTGGCTCGGTAGGAAGTTGCTTGTGGAAACACTTGTCTGGCTTGTTTTCCAAGTAGACATGAACCACACACTTCTTTCTCAACAGAGATCTGTGGTATCCCAGTTACTAGCTCCCTTTTAATCATAGATTTTATAGACTCGAGATTGACGTGACAGAGCCTCGCGTGCCACTTACTTGATTCGTTAACCACCGTAGAAAATAGATACAATGGCTCCCTTATTCCCATACGAACCTTATATAACCTGTTCTTTGACCGTACGGCCTCCACCAGTAATTTGCCCTCTCGATCATGCATAGTGAGCTTCTCTCCTCTTAAGACAACATCACATCCTGCTTCAGTCGCTTGACCAAGACTAATGATATTGCTTTTCAACTCTGGAATGAAATAGACTTCATTCATGGTTCTCGAATTGCCGTTTTGATCTATGAACTCAATCACACCTTTTCCTTTGATATCTATGCGGGAGTCGTCTCCAAACCTCACTTTTCCCGTAACCGATTCATTAATCTTTGAGAAGTATCTCCTATCACCAGTCATGTGATTTGAGGCTCCGTTGTCTAAGTACCACAAGTCATTCTCTCCTGTGTTTGCCTCATATTTATTAGGCATCACCTTTTCTTCATTTAAATAGACGATTTCATTCATCATGAGCTCGTTGATGACCTCACTTATCATAAGCTCGTCAGCATTGTGAGTATCCTCCTTATCACCTTCTTGCGTTTCCTGTAACTTCAACAAACGATCAGGACATGAGTAAGCATAATGCCCTGTTTTATCGCATCGAAAACAGGTAATACGAGAAAGATCTTTGTCTCGTCCTCCGTTGTTTCTCCCACGACCTCGTCCTCGTGCGAACCTTCCACCTCTTCCTCTGTATCCTCTGTTTTCATCTTGATACTCACGAGAATGTGGAGCCTCCGCATTAGTGTACATCAATTTGCTCTGATCGTCTTGATCCTCTTCCTCGCTAATCCTCTCCTCGTAAGCTTTAAGACGCCCGACGATGTCCTCAAACTTTGTGGTTTTGAGGTCAAGTATCTGTTCAAGCGATGCTACCATGTGAATGAACTTTCTACGAGGTAAAGATTTCAGAAACTTCTTAACAAGCTTTGTTTCCTCAATCTCTTCTCCTAGCGCGGCAGCCTTTGAAGCTATTTCAGACATCTTGTTTGAAAAATCATCAATCTTCTCGGTGTCTTTCATCTTGAGACGATCAAAATCCTCCATTAACGTCTGCAACCTTGCTTCTTTCACTCGTTCCGCTCCTATATGTCTCGTTTTAATGGCATCCCAAACCTTCTTTGCCGTGTCTAAACCTCCAACCTGTAGTATCATCGATTCCGGTATCGCTTGAAACAACAACCCTATCGCCATATTGTTTTTGTCGACTGCATCCTCTGCTGGTGTCTCAATGATATCCCAAACCTTATTGATTTTTAGTATTATCTTCATGCGAATCTCCCACACGGTGTAATTAGAAGAATTCAACATCGGACACTTGATCTTGGAGGCCTCTCCATCCTTTGATTTCGTTTCTGCTGCAACTGTTAGATCCCCCATGATAACTTGGAAGCTCTGATACCAAATATAGAACTCAAGACTGCAAATAAGAAATTAACTCTTCTTATTAAACTCAAGGAAACTAGCACAAAACCTTAAGCTCTCAAACTCTCAAACTTCTATATTTTGTGTCACAACTCGACACCTCAATATATAGATGTTATAAATCCTAATCCTAGTAGATAAACATAACTTTAGATAACTCCTAATTATATTATGTATCTATCTCCATCACTCGGTAGGATTAGGTCTCTATCTTCTTTCTCAAGCTTCTCTTTTATTCAAGCTTATCTCAACAGTTAAGACACGTGATGGGATGTGGATGGTTCAACAATTTTGTAATCATGATGATCCGATGCATGAACTTACTAGCATAACTAGTGATGGCCCAAGTAGAACATACAAGTACACACATATGAGAAGGCACCCACCGATAAAAAATAAGGTCGGCAGGATTTGATCGAATATTCGTGTAACGACCAGAACTATTTACACATGTGAAATACTGAAATGCCACGTGCTTCTATCAGAGGCTATTTCAAACGCATGTATTTTATGTTTTTGGTGCGGGTTTTAGCTCACTTTAATGCTATGGACCGAACCAGCATATACGAAAAGAACAGGACACGCAAAATCTTCACGATGTGGACATGTCATCACCATCACGATCATCATCATTGTCACCACCGACGAAATTAAACATAACAATTGGTACTGTTAGGATTTTAAACCTTGCTTAGTGCTTTAAACTTAGATTGAAATCAATATCAAAAGCTCTTTTCCTTTATTAACTATCAAAGCATAACCTTACAAGAACTAATTTAGAAATCACAACTTGGTTAATCTAAAACACAAGACTCGAACTTATGAATTAGTAACTCTTTTGATCTCTCTCTCTCACTCTTTAGCTCTAGGTTTCTATGCTTCTCTTTCGGATGATTATAAAGCCACGACCCCCTTCTCTATATATAACATGATCACCATACGTAACTTTCCTTTTCCATGCTGTCTTCGTACTCATCTTTGACCGACATAACTAATGTTTCCTTTTTCTTGTTTATGCAGGAAATCCTTGTTGGGCTGGAGCTAAACAATTGAGGCCCACTTTATAAACTCCACCTGGCCCAATTTTTAACTCCATCTTGTCTTTCTCGTTGTCAACGAAGAACAAAACCAGAGCAGCCTATTTTTTTCCATCGCTTTCTAGAAAAAAACGATCTGATCCAATGAATCACTGCTCTTCACTTCGTCGAGTTGCTTTGCCGCTACATTACTCCTCCTCCTTGTCTTTTACCTTGTGTCATTCTCGAAGATTAAAACAGAACGGCTATTCTTCCTCATCTCCTTTTCACAAAAAAATCCTTAAGACAGTGATGACGTCTCATCAATGATTCATGTAGCTCGTACGCTGCTACTCTGTCTTCAACCTTCCTCGTCTTGATTCCAGAGATCAATTCAACTACCCAAATCTCCAGCTCGTTTTCTGCAAACTCCGACCTTACCTCTAAATCTTCTTCACTGTGAGAACTAGTAATTCTCAAAGAAGCTCGCGATTTTTTCTTTTACTGGTAATTAACAAAGTTCTCATTTTGAATGTTTCAGGTTGTCGATCCATGGCTCAACCTTGTCAGATTACTGCAGCACTCTGGTAAGCTTTCTCTGATGATTTGAGTTTGCTTGAAGACCTCTTACATATTCCCTTTGAGATCGTATAGACTTAATCTCCTTTTGACTTTGACAGTGAGATGTGATTCTTCAACCGGCATATTTCTTTCATGTGTTTCCCGTTATACGTTTCTCCTGCTTGCTCAAACTTCGTCCTTCAGCTTCTCGGTAAATTCATTTACACTCTTTTAGCTGTTTATACCCGTTATACGTTTCTGATGTCATGTGATCTGTTTCTTCTTTGGCCAGCCTAGGTACTCGTCTCCCTTCAGCCTTTCTTACTGTTTAAGACGTTCTCTCAGGTGACCCTTTAGAGACTCCGCCGTTACTCCGACGAACGCATGAACCCGTTTCCCTTCAACTTCCTTGTAAAGTTATCCACTTCTCTTTACATGTTTTAAGTTGACGCTTGTGATGTTAAACTCATCCAGTGATCTTGTTGTGCTTTCTTTTTCAATTGAGATACTCGTCTCCCTTCAGCTCTCCTCGGTTTGCTCTCCATCGCAGTAGCTGTTTAAGACGTTTTCTCATGTTCCTCATCCGTTTCTTCAGAGCCTTGGAGTGATTTTTCTTTGTGTTTTAGCTGCTCCACCTTGAGCTAAAACCTCTGCCTCACATCTATGCTCACAGGTAACTTTCTTTAAACTCCACCTCCTTGAGTTTTCCCATTATCAATATAAACCCGAAACTGACTCGTTTCTCCTCCTCTGTCTCTGCGAGCTTTGAGACAGCGTTGATAACGGAGTTACCTGGAGCGACTTTATTTCTTAGTCGGAATTGCAGTGATCCTGAACCTCATGTCCATGTACTGCTTCAATAAGTAAACCTGCTGGATTTTGATTGGAATGGTTCTTAGATATCGTTATATTCTCCTTGACTCTATCTCCGAAGATACCCTCTTCCAATATATGTGATACTTTTCTCACAACTTCATTCTTGAGTCATGTATACGACTTCATTCTTGAGTCATGTATCTCAAGAATTCCAATCCTCTGATAAGCTTTAGTTCCTTCTTCCGTATTTAGCTCTTCTGGTGCAGCCAGAACATGTGCTAAGAGATCACCATCTTTATGCCTAACTTCTTTGACAAACAAGAATTCATCCCTTGAAGATTCTGTCCGAGATTCTTCCCCGCTCTCCTTAGACTCAATTTCTTCTGTTTTTTCTGTCAAGAAAGAGTCTCCACCTTGAGCTGATGAGTCTTTTGTTTCAAAACCGAATGGAGTAGGTCCCTGAATCAGACTCCTAGAAAACGTCACCGTCTTTGACTTTTTCTTTCTGATTTCTTTCTCCACTGTAGGCATATTCTTCTTACTCTTAGCAACTGCGCCTTGTAGATAATAAACTCCATCTTGATATTTTCCTGATATCACCTTCTTATTATCTTTGTAGAAGTGCACCATGAAATTGCTTCCTCTATACTTGCAACCTGATTTTTCTAGCATCCCATAGGAAATTAAATTTCTCCTCACCTCCGGAATGTACCTAACACCCGTGAGTATTACTTCAGAGCCATCTGAGTTCTGAATTTTTATTTTCCCAATCCCTTTGATGTCACATTGAGTGTTATTAGCCATTATCACTGAACCACCGTTGAACTCCTTGAGATCAAACATAACCTCCTTGTTTGATGTATTGTGATAAGAACATCCCGAATCCATGATCCATTCTTGCTCAGTGTCTTGCACACTAGCTGTCAACACTAACGGTTGCTTCGGCTCTGTAGCAATATTTGCAGATTCTCTATGTCTCCTTTCAGGACATTCTCTTTTCCAGTGTCCTTCTTCTCCACAGATAAAACAACCTGTTTTGTTTTTATCGAACCTTTGCCTTGACTTAGATCTGCTCCTGCCGTTAGTTCTTCCTCTGTCACCCTTTTTCTCTGATCTGCCTCTTGACTCCACGTACAAACCCTCTGCATCAGACCTAGATTTATTCAACAATCCCTTTTCCTTTAACTCCACTTCCTTGGAGTATGCTGAATTAATCACGTCATTCATCGTAAGAGTTTCTTTCGCCGTCCCATACTTGAGCGTGTCAACTAGTGAATCAAATTGCTGGGGAAGCTAGATAAGACTTGAATTGCCTGGTCTTCATCGCTGATGTTGATATTAAGACTTGAAAGATCTGAAACTAGCTTGAGAAAAATATCCAGGTTTTCTTCAATGCTCTTGTGATCATCCATCTTGAAGCTCGCAAACCTCTGCTTCATGTAGATCCTGTTAGGAAGTGTCTTCGTTTGGTAATCTCTTTCCAAAGCCTTCCAAACCCCTAACGCAGTTGTTTCTTTCATCACCTTACGCAAAACCAAATTTCCTAGGCTCATGCATATTAGATTCTTCGCCTTCTTGTCTTTCAAAGGATCTACCTTGACGTCTGATTTATCTTCGTCTTTCTCCGTGTCCGTTTTAGAAGTCGTTTTTGAAACTTCCTGAATCGTTGAATCTAACCCTAGAAGCTCCAACTGCATTATCATCTTGTACTTCCATAACCCGAAATCTCCTTTTCCATCAAACCTCTCGATCTCGAACTTGAACTTTCCTGGTATTGATTCCATATCTCCTCCTAGCACTTGCAATCAAACCTGGATTGCCTTTTTCTTGTTTATGCAGGAAATCCTTGTTGGGCTGGAGCTAAACAATTGAGGCACACTTTATAGGTACGTAGAATCAAGATAGGGTTGTATGTAGAAGTTTAAGACGGTCGAGTATGTATTGGAACAAGACAAACAAGTGCTACATTTCATGTTGAAGTGAGTTAACCAAACCAACAATATTCAGTTTCAGAGGAGTAACAGATACTATGTGACCGATGAGGTTTCTTTTACTTAACCAGAGTGAACCGGTTATACGTGATTTTAGAACAATCCATCCTTCCCTTGACGATTCTCTCCTTGATTTCGTTTGGTTAACTGTGGATTAAACATCAACATGAAAGAATGTTACTATCTTCAGTAATACAATTGTATAAGAAGCGTTGTTCTATAAGAGCCAAGATGTTGAGACGATGAGGAGAACAAAAACTTACCCAACGTAGACAAGTATGGACTTTGAAGCAACTCAAATTCCTTACACCTGCTACAATCAGCGTTATGCATACATTTATTCACACCAAACCTAGATTCTACGGAAGAATTCTTACTTGTTTAAACAAGTATGGACTTTGAAACACCTACATCGTCTACGAGAGCATCTTCAGTGGTTTCCTATTTTCTCCTTTATAATTTACACTATAATAGTGTAATTTTATTATAGAACACCTTGTGTTCCAATGATATAATCTATAGAGTTACTCTATTATAGAGAAATATAGAAGAATGTCATTTTTTACTCTATATCTGGAGTAGAAAAGTGATATTTCTTTATATCACACTCTATAATAGAGTAACTATATTAAAAAGTATACCATTAGAACATAAATTATTCTATAATAGAGTTACACTATAATAGTGTAAATTATAGAGGAAAAAATAGAGTCACTGGAGACACTCAACACATATATCATATATCTTTCCTAAACCCATTCCCTAGACTATATTTGAGAAGTGATTTTGCCACATGTCTTCTCTACAATCATTTTCATAAAATAATATGATATGACTATTAAAATTGATGACATGTCTTATAGATTAATATGACATGTACAATTATATTTAATGTTAATTTATATTTTTGGTAAACTTTTTAAAATATGGTAATAACTCATATATTACATTTATTTTCGATTAATATTTTTGGACTTTTTTAAAATATGGTAATAACTCATAAATCATCCTTAAAGTAAATATATTCAATTATGACATTTCAAATTTCGAAATATAATTTAAATTAAAAATATTTCAAAAGTATATACATATTTTTTAGAAAATTATAAAAATTAGATCATAAAATCAAACTAAATCGTAAAATCATTAATTTCTTATATATATCTACAGATTTTATAAATATTTTTTTTTAATTTTAAATTTTGACAATCATGAAATTTTACATCCCCTAGACTATATTTGAGAAGTGATTTTGCCAAATGTCTTCTCTACAATCATTTTCACAAAAATAATATGACATGGCTACTAAAATTGATGATATGTCTTATAGATTAATATGAGATGGAAAATTATATTTAATGTTAATTTATATTTTTGGTAAACTTTTTAAAATATGGTAATAACTCATATATTACATTTATTGTCGATTTATATTTTTGGACTTTTTAAAATATGGTAATAACTCATAAATCTTCATTAAAATAAATATATTCAATTATGGCATTTCAAATTTCGAAATATCATTTAAATTAAAAATATTTCAAAAATATATACATATTTTTAGAAATTATAAAAATTAGATCATAAAATCAAATTAAATCATAAAATCAAATTAAATCGTAAAATCATTAGTTTCTTGTATATATCTACAGATTTTATAAATATTATTTAATTTTAATTTTTGAAAATTATAAAATTTTACATATTTATTTAATATATTTAATTAAAATAAATAGATAGAAAAATCTATCTAAGATTATAATTTAAATATATACATGCACATTCTTAAATATAATTTAAAATAAACAAAATTGTTTTTATCTTAATTCTAGTGTTCAGTTAAATCAAATTTATATTAAAATATTGATAAGAAAAAAAAATTTATAATATTAATAAAAAAATAAATATAATTTATATTTATCTGTTAAAAATATTTTAAAATTCTTTTACTGCATATGGTGCAGGAAAACACCTAGTTCCCATGAAATCTAGATTCTAAAATAGAATTCCTACACATGAAGGATTTTCCCGGTGATCTTTAGCTAGCACTAAACATTTAGGTATTCAGTGATCCGGTGACCAAAAAGTTGTTTTGCTAAAGGCACATACCATATCTGGTTCGCACATGGCTTCACAGGCACCATAATACACTGTTTGTTTTATTAGCCGGCCTCGTTATTTAATGGGCCTCGTTATCATTGGGCTTTCAAATTTATCTTCAATAATTTTTCTTACGCTCCGTCTTTTTTTCTTTTACCGTGTGCGGTTAAATTTTAAAGTGATTGCAGTGTATACATAATGGGCTTCTAGTTCTATATATGCTGCCAATGTTTTGAATTTAATTTACACAACACAGGTGCATAGAAGTTCAGATATATCCTCTAAACCTTATCTCTTGGTCAATGCATGAGCTACGAGCCGACATGGTCCAAAGTTCTGCCTACAAGCACCAGAGGAACTGTTTACTACGCCCATCAACAACCTTGGATCCCAAGTTAGTTGAGTCAATTTAGTGCATTGTTCATCCCAAATTATGTATACTTGATCTGGCCGAGAATTAGAGGGCCATTAACATTTTAGCAAAAAAAAAACTTCATATAACTTTTTTTTTAAGTTTGAAGAAACCATATAATCTTATTGTATATTAGCTCTTTAGAATTTAGATACAAATATTTAATTAGAATTTACTCAGTATTTATAGGTCGAGCACTTTTGGAGATCCTTGGCAAAGTTAAACAAATTAATTTGCATTTTTCATATGTATTATAGCTTTCTTTGCCGGTTCTAGGGACTAGACGTGTTCAATGACAAATTAAAAACATCTCTCTTATACAACATGAACTCATGAGGATCTTAGAGAGCGATGTGTTTGTGTATTCATTGTAGGCCATTGACATTTGTTTTATTTTTATTTTTATTTTCCTCATGTAATTAATCGCAGAGAGTTTCATAAGACAATAATAAATATAGATTTTTGGGGGATATGCTCTCACTTTACTTGGGAGTTGTACGAGCATCAAGCCAAGCAACAATGTCGTTGAGAACTGTGAAAATATTTTCGTCTGTGTCACCTTCTAGAATGCAATGGTAGCCACCTGGATAGAGCTTCAGAGTTTTGTCTTTGCTGATTGCTTGCTCGTGAAGGAACTTGCTCACATTAGGATCTGTGACTCTATCTGCAGCTCCATGTAGTATCAACAATGGCAACGAGACCTTATCGACTTGCATCTCAATGTCTCTTGTCGCGTTTAGAAGCTCAACAGCAGTTTTCAGACGCGTTTGGTCATCGTAGCATATCACATCATAGTCAGACTTGAACAGAAAAAAAAAAACACATCAAAGAGGACGTCAGATAAAATTGCTTGTGCAGAAACTACTCTGTTGAAAGACTTACAAGTTTTCTTTTACTCGGGTCTCTGAAGAAGAGCTCGCTCATGTCTTTCTTTGGAAAGAGTTTTGCTTTGGGAAACAGAGTTGACATCAAGATCAACGCGTTCAAGAGTAGCTTAGGAGGTTTTACATCTTCTGAGATCTTACACATTGGAGCCACAAGAATAAGACCATCCCAGGCAAGAGGTTCTTTCAGATGGACTTTCAAGGCAATAGCTCCTCCCATCGACTGTCCAAACAGGAACCGAGGCACATTTCTCAGTTCAGGTCTCCCTAAGAATCATGCGTGATACTACCACTTAAGAAAAACACCCTCAAAAGCTGATTCAAGAAGCAGATAAAAGTTTGGTTTACCTTTCATTTTGGTGAACTGTTCAATAGCATTATCAGCTAAGCCATCAAAACTTGGGATGTGACCATGTAAACCATCAGATAGGCCAAAACCAGGATGGTCTATAGCATAAACTCCATAACCAGAACCTGCTATTTGCTTTGCTATACCTGTAAAGAAAGAAAAACAAGAGTTTTCAAACATACAATAGAAGAAGAGATTTCAAGCTATGTTACAAGTATAAACATGTAACTAGCCATGAACCTTTCTAACTGAACCGAAATCCTAATCTGACTAAAAAAAATCTAAATCCGATCGGAACCTGTTTCAAAGAAATATCCAAATGGGATTTAAAGGCTAGGAGGTATTTTGGAAATCAGTAACACTATATCCAAATTTAGACAATTAAAATATTTTTGGAAGGTTTATACAGAGCTTTGATATTTTAGATATATAGTTTGAGTAATTTATTAGATTTTTTTGAATAATTCAGATAATTTAAAATATTTTTGGATAGTTCATAAAACAATTGGTTTTGTAAATAATTTCAAGATAATACATAAAAGTTTTAGCAAAATAAAAAAAAACACAAAACTCAATATAACTAAAACTACAAATGGAATAACCTAAATTTTAAATATTAAATAGATTTATGAGAGCTTAGTACTAAAATCCAAAATAAATAAAAATAAAAACTGATACTAACTCAGAACAAAAACTACAACTAACTAACCATCAAAGAAGAAAGTGCAAGTACTGCCATAGCCATGACAGAAACACACCGCCGCTTTGATTTTAACTCCGGCCTCCGGCAACCAACACTTACAGAAAATCTCCTCCCCTTTCGAGTTTCTCTCATACCACTATCACACACACACACACACAAGAGTAAGATTCAAACAACTACTTTAGAGTCTTCTTTTTCACAGAAGAACAATGTTCAAATTATCACAGCTTACCTCCTCTGTTCTGATCCCAATCGGAGCTTTCTGCCCACACCACATTCGTATAATTAGAAACGAGTTCATTAGATGTTGCTACTAAAGTACTGAAGATTCGATGCAAACCTTGAACAAGCAGTGATCGATCTGGAGCTGCAAATCAGCGAAAGCGGAACGTACGCGTCGTCTCGCGGGAGCTTGATCTAACTCCTCCGAGGCGATTAGGTTCAGCTCTTCGCTCACTCCCTCGATCCGAGATCGTTTCGCGGAGACGATTGCCGGGGCGAATCGTCGAGCGGTGGCAAGAGAAGTTCTCGGAGAGAGAGTAGACGGAATGTTGAAACGGGAAGTAAGAGCGCGATCCATGGATGATGCCGGAGATTCAATTCGCGGATCCGAGATCGTTAAATCAGATGGATGGAGAAGAAGACAAAAGAGTATTAGTGCGGGAAAATTCGCACGTGCAACACGTGGTTTCACACTGCCTCGTTGACTTTGTTTTTCCTTATATAAACGCGTCCGACGACCCAATAAAAAGTCTCCATTGCAGATATTCGAACCCGGGTCTGGGAGTTCAGAATGAAGATCGCCGTCCATCCGGTTCGCTGCTACCCAAATGATTTCCTGGTCTGGGTTAGTACTATAATATTTATGGGCCTCTCCAATAATGGGCTTTAATAAAGAAATCCGGTTTATTATTCGAATCGGTTACTAATTTAATTTAAAAAAAAAACCGGGTTAACTAACTGCAATGTTCGTATAAAACCGCCTTTTTGGAGAAAATTAGAAAAAACAAAATTCGAATCGACGAAAGTGAGTGAGATACACACTGCACAAGTTTCGCCACTCAACTATAAAACCACTCTTAAAACCCTCAGATCTCATCAGTGACGACGACGATACTCGAGTCGAATACTACTGTTTTTAGAAGATAAAAAATGGCTTCGTTTACGTCTTCGCTAGCTCTGTTCATTCTCGTGGCAATCATCGGTGCCGGAGACGCCGGAAACGTTACTTACGACGGGAGATCGCTGATCATCGACGGCCAGCATAAGATCCTCTTCTCCGGCTCAATCCATTATCCTCGCAGCACTCCTCAGGTTATGTAGTTCCCTCTTCTTCTTCTTCGTATATTCTCCCGTTGATTTTAGTGACGTCATCGGAGCTTTGATCTCTGAACATCCCGGCGAGGTAGCGCCGATCAGTCACGTGAATTAGCCACACGATCCGCGGCAGGTTGCGGAAACGAAATACATGATGATGAAGCCGTTAGAGATGAAGAAGAGGAGGACATGATCGTCTTTTCGCTAATTTATCTCGACTTGGCCGTTTTGAACTTATTTAATTTGCGCCACTAAGTCCTCTTATTTTATGATATATTCTTAATTAACCCCAAACGTTTTGATAAGTGTATAAAGAACCTCTATGATTTGGCGGGATCTCATCATCTTATTAATGGGAGTCGAACTCGCAGATGTGGCCGCATTTGATAGGGAAGGCGAAATCTGGAGGAATCGATGTAATCGACACGTACGTGTTCTGGAACATTCACGAGCCGCAACAAGGCAAGGTGAGTCTCTCCTCTCTATATCCAGATCGAATGTGGATGAGCTCATTTGCGTACGAGTGTAAGCCATTGATGTGATTCTCGATTCTGCAGTTTGATTTCAGCGGACGCCGTGATATCGTGAGGTTCATCAAGGTAATACAAGCGCATGGCTTGTACGTCTGTCTTCGGATTGGTCCATTCATCCAAGGTGAATGGTCATACGGGTAAAGCTTTTATCCCCGCCATTAGGTTTTAGGTCGTTGGAGATTTTTTTTCAATGTGGTAAAAAGGTCAAATCTTGTGGCTGCACGGGTTTGCCTTTCTGGTTGCATAATGTTCCAGGGATTGTCTTTAGAACTGATAATGAGCCATTCAAGGTAATACTTGAGTGGATTCAAATGGCTTTTATACTTCTATATGTGGTTTTTGGAGAAGATACGTTTTTTTTTGTATTCGCAGTATCACATGAAGAGATATGCAGAAATGATTGTTAAGTTGATGAAGTCGGAAAACTTGTATGCTTCTCAAGGAGGGCCTATCATACTCTCACAGGTTTACATTTTTTTATGCTTTCATGTATGTTTCCTTTGAAGTAAGTCTTTACTACTGATATCAAAGTTGTGTGCGAAACACAGATTGAGAACGAGTATGGAATGGTAGCTAGAGCGTTTAAACAAGAAGGGAAATCATATGTCAAATGGGCAGCAAAATTGGCTGTGGAGCTTGATACAGGAGTTCCATGGGTCATGTGCAAGCAAGATGATGCCCCTGATCCTTTGGTTGGTTTATATATGTTTTTCCCTCAGTGTGATTTTTTTTTCTGCTTTTAATTCGTTATTTATGCTATCTTATCGTCTCTGTGATGCGTCAGATTAATGCTTGCAATGGGAGGCAATGCGGAGAAACATTTAGAGGACCTAATTCACCAAACAAACCTCCAGTATGGACTGAGAACTGGACGAGTTTGTATGTCCCCAACTCAATTTAACTACATTGCTGTCTACTTCCTAGTTCTCAGATAAATATTGACTTTGAGCTGCTTCCTTTGTATAGTTATCAAACATTTGGTGAGGAACCACTGAAAAGGTCAGCTGAGGATATAGCATTTCAGGTTGCTCTATTCATCGCTAAGAATGGAAGTTTCGTAAACTACTACATGGTAGTCTCACTCTCTGTTTCTTTTTTTTTTCTGAATATACGCGGAAATGAATGTTAAAAACTGATACCGTGTCTTATTCTAGTATCATGGAGGAACAAACTTCGGAAGAAATGCCTCGCAATTCGTAATTACCAGTTATTACGATCAGGCTCCACTTGATGAATATGGTAATATTTCTCACCCCCAATATTAGACTTGATCTGACAATATAACATTAGAAGGTTGGTGCTACAGGGTTACTTAGGCAACCAAAATGGGGACACCTTAAGGAATTGCATGCTGCAGTTAAGTTGTGTGAAAAGCCTCTACTTTCTGGACTGCGTTCTACAACATCATTGGGGAAGCTACAAACTGTAAGAAAATTCCAACAGCATCTTCACTGGTTTGATATCTTGAAGAATGTTGTAGCAGTGTTGTTTACGTCTTATTTTAACAGGCTTTTGTGTTTGGGAAGAATGCGGAGCTATGCGCTGCCTTTCTTATGAACCAAGACACGATCTATTCCACTGTGCATTTTCTCAATTCTTCATACACTTTGTCTCCAAATTCTATTAGTGTCCTGCCAGACTGCAAGAATGTCGACTTCAACACTGCCAAGGTAAGCACATACATCAAGACTATAGTTTCATGCAGCTTTCTTGCGATGTATTTATTCATATTTTCTGATGTGGAAAGGTTAATGCCCAATACACCACGAGAACAAGGGAACCAAGACAAAAACTGTCTTCTCCTCACATGTGGGAGGAATACACAGAAACTATCCCGAGTTTCAGTGAGACGACAATAAGATCAGAGTACTTGCTTGAACACATGAATACAACACAAGATACTTCTGACTATCTTTGGCAAATATTTAGGTAAAGCCTATCTTATCTCATTACGTTATACAGCATTACTTAAATAGTACATGCTAGGCTGGTTGGACTTGGAGATTCCATAAGTTATTATGTTTCTTTTGCAATACAGGTTTCAACAACCTGAACGAGCTGAATCGATTCTTAAAGTCAACCACATTGGACATGTTCTACATGCATTTGTCAATGGGAAGCTCATAAGTATGCTTTGTATAGGATTCCTACTCAAGGCTAAAGTTTTCTTTTAATATTACTCACATCCACTTATTTTAATACTTCTATATTTGAGTTCATTTTAGGTTCTATGCACGGAGCTTTCAAAGCGCAGAGATTTTTGCTAGAGAAAAATATGTCACTGGTTAATGGCACAAATAGCATCGCATTACTCAGCGTTATGGTAGGATTACCGGTGAGTCCCAATTTTGCCTTAATAACTTATTGCGTATTTGCTCCAAACAGAGTACTTATCATGAGTATCTTTAGCAAGTATCAAGAGACCATCTTGAGTTCATTTTTTTCTTAAGTCATTTCTCTTGGAAACACAGAATTCAGGAGCACATCTAGAAAGGAGAGTTGGTGGATCGCGGAGTGTAAAGATCTGGAATGGTAAACAATCACTGTACTTCCACAAATATGCTTGGGGATATCAGGTAAAACTTCTGAGTTCGATCCTTCATTAGAACTTATTTCAGTCATGTTAACTGACACTGCCTCAAAACCGTTGCGGAGGTTGGGCTGCATGGGGAGAATGTACATGTTTACACTGATGATGGGGCGGCCACAGTTCAGTGGAAGCAGTACACAGGCTCCAAAAGTCAGCCTCTAGCTTGGTACAAGGTATTGGAAAAACAAAATAGTACAAGCTCAATATATTACTCAAAACTTCAGTTTCTAAGTTAATCTTATATGTATAGGCCTCATTTGACACACCGAAGGGGAATGATCCTGTGGCTTTGAACTTGGGATCAATGGGGAAAGGGGAAGCTTGGGTGAATGGCCAGAGTATTGGTCGGTACTGGGTCTCATTTCATACGACCAAGGGTAGCCCTTCTCAGATATGGTATGGTATTTGGTGACTCGTCTATTTGAATAATCTCGGTAATATTCTGAAGATATGTTCTCTTATGTTCAGGTACCATGTACCGAGATCTTTTCTTAATCCCAATAGTAACCTACTTGTCATCTTGGAAGAAGAAAAAGAAGGGAACCCTCTTGGTATAACCATAGACACAGTGTCAGTCACTGAAGTCTGTGGTCACGTCTCCAGTTCACATCCTCCTCCAGTGGTCTCTTCGAGAAGAAGAAGCCACAACCAAACTGAACACCCACATCTAAAGTACCGGTATGACAGGAGGCCTAAGGTTCAGCTCCAGTGTCCTTACGGCAAGAAAATCTCAAAGGTGCTATTTGCAAGCTATGGTTCTCCAAAAGGAAACTGTTGGAGGCATTCTATTGGAAGCTGTCACTCACCCAACTCTTTAGCTGTTGTACAGAAGGTAAAGTTACTATTGGTCCCTGTAAAATTACTCCTTGTTGCTTAAATAGTAAAGACCCAAAATAACATTTGCTAGTGAATTTGTGCAGGCTTGTCTGAGAAAGAGTAGGTGTTCTGTAGCTGTATGGAGCAAAACATTTGGTGGTGATTCATGTCCCCACACTGTTAAATCCCTGCTTGTTCATGCTCAATGTTCATGAGATTGCAACTCGCTAGTACATTGATCTCTCTTTCCTTTCTTATCATGAGCAAGTAATAAAAGTATTCATGAAAGTATTACAATAGTACAATACAAGGTTTGAGCAGGAAAATTTCATTTTTCATTGATTCGGACCACCTCTTTCCTGGCCATGACCGGTTTGATCTTCATGACTCTTCTATATCTCTGGTCTATTCCTTCTCTCATTCTCTTATGCACCTCTTCATCAAGCGTACCCACCATTCCTTCTGAGCTCAGAGCATCCAACACCAACTTATACGTATACTCTCTCGGAACCAAGCCCGCCTCCACCATCTCCACCACCAAATCCCGAGCCTCAGCCACTCTCCTAGTCTCAACAAGAGCGTGTATCAGCGGCGTGTACGTGCTCGAACCAGCTACACCATGACCCATCTTCTCCATCACCCTCATCATCTCGACCCCACCTTCTATCTCATTGGTCACACTGTAATACCTTATGAAAGAGTTATACGTCACCTGGTTCGGTACGCACTCTCTCTTCTTCATATCTTCAAACAGCTCCAACGCCCGACCAATCCTGTTCGTTTTACAACATCCATCGATCAAGCAGTTGTAAGTCACCACATCAGGTGCAAACCCTCTGAACAGCATCTCCCTAAACATTCGGTTAGCCTCCCACATCCTCCTCCTTATCGCCTTCCTGCATCCCGTCTGCATCCCGTATCTACAGTACGCGCTTATCAAAATAGTGTAAGTATACGCATCCGGCGGGTATCGAAACCCTGGCAACTGCATCTGATCCAACAGAAACCGAGCCTTTTTGAAGTTCCCCACTCTGCAAAGAGCGTTGATGATTGTATTGTAAGCGTAGACATCAGGTTTACAATGATACTCCTTCATCCTATAGAACATAGCTAACGCCTCTTTCACAAAACCTTCTTCTCCGAGGCATTTCATCAAACACGTTATAGACGCTGTGGTCACCACCACACTTCTTCCTCCGTTCTCCCGCCGCGAGACTCGCCGGAGGAAATCCCAGAGACCTTTGAAGTCGTTTCCTTTAGCGAACAGACACGCCATGTCTCTGCAGGTGGTCTCGCTGTGTTTGAAACCGAAGTGCGTCTCTATCCAAAAGAAGAACTCCGTTGCTTTATGCAAACCGAGAGATGCTTTCTTGGGATCCGTATACGCGCCGGGGCCTAGAACTAGGACTTCGAGACGGCGTCGTACTGATTCGTCACGGAGGTTTCTCTGTTTTAAAGGTGACCGGTGACGAAAACCTTTTTGGCGACCGATGGAACGTGGGGAGGTGAAGAAGAATTTGGGGATGGAGCGGAGGATGTCGGAGACGAGCTGATGGTTCCATGGGTTCGAGACTGTTGAAGAGGCGAGGACGCCGTCGAATGGGCGGTTTTGGATCATGGCGGCGGCGAGCTGATCGATAATGCGGTTGCATAACGGTTTGGACAGTTTCATGGTGTGTTCTGTCCTAACTTCGAATTTCGTTACCAGTACAAATACAAAGCCTCAACTCTTTTTGAATTACAATTTAGCCCTGTAAGTTTTGAAATGACAGATTTGGCCCTTTACTTATGATCAGAGTTGCAGCATCCCCTTTTTGAAAGAAATAATCTTTAATTCCAGCACGGAAATTATAGGTTTAGAGTTTTCAAACCATTTAAAAGTAAAGTTACAATCCCAAAAATAATTATAACTAATACATAATTTACAAAATAAAATTATTATATAATAATTATCTTATTTAATATGAACGAATTAGTTTTTAAAAAGCTGACAAAAAAACAAAATTTATACTGAAAATACAAAACTATTATTTTATGAACAAGTAAAAGTCTCAAAACTGGCTGAAAAAGAAAAAAAAAGTCTCAAAACTACTATTTTTATCGAACTGTTAGATTGTTTCCAGTTTTTGAAGTAGGCTTTGGTTTTTGATTTCCCAAAAATTAGTTTTTATCCAATCATGATTTTAATAAAGTAGATTTCCCGATTTTTAGGAAAACTAGTTTTCCATGGTTTTACTATTTTATGTCTAAAAGGTAGAATCCACATTTTTATGGTTCTTTACCTACGGCAACCTTTGTTTTTTGTTTTTTAATTGTTTTGCAAAAAATTGTTAACTTTATAAAAACATATATTAGTTACAGTTATTATACAAAACACATGAATAAAATCAGAAAATAATAATATTTTTTAAATTTAATTTATCAGATTTTGTTTAGGTAAATTATACTTTGGCCCCCGGTCACCATCTTTTTCAAGTTCGGTTTTGTGTTTCTAATCTCAATTTTTTTTTGTTTTTCAATCTTCGATTTTCTTGGGTTTTCAATCTTAAATTTATCTTGATTTTTCAATCTCAATTTTTTTTGGTTTTTCAATCTTGGATTTTCTTGGATTTTCAAGCTTTTGAGTTTTCAATCTCAAATTTAATTTTTTTTGGCTATTGTTATTTTCCTACAACGATGTATAAGAAAATAATTAATATTTCATCAAAGTGTTACATCACGAACGCGACATGGAAACCGCAAAGGAGGTCACATCCCAAACGTTACGATCAGCAAACGAAGGGCCATCCGATCGATAAAATCCTTGGCGTCTTGGCCCGAATGCACCGGTCCTCGTCAGCAATTAAGACTAAAGCATATACACAATTTTCTATAGATCAATAAACATGCCCAATTTCAAAAGTTTCATCTTGTAAACACTTCTAACTCATGTATTGTTTTACAGTGCTATTTTCATTCTCTAACTCATCTAATTCTTACTTTATATATACATGACAAAATTATGATTTTTCTTTGATTTTTTCCCATAATAGAGACGTATTCAAAGCTATGCACAAAATTCGCGTCTATATTGTTGTTCATGTTTTTAATTATTCTTGATTTGAGTAATCGAGTATTTTACATACCTTTTAATTTCGAACTTAGCCGAATGAGGACATGGAGAATGTTTACACTAATTAGTGTGATTATGAAAATGCTTATTTTATTAATAAAACTGCAAAATAAAACTAAAAAGAAAAATCACGTATACTACTCAATGTATATATATTTATTGGAGTATATCTTCTTTGTAAAATCCACACAACTCTCAAAAATTCAAAATTTGTTGTAGCTCTACATATCATATTTTGCATAGGCAAAAGAAATCAAATATTTTTGTTATAATATATTGGAAAAAGATTTAAAAATTAACATGAACCTCTTATAATTGAAGGATGTCATGTTATTGGAATTGCTTGTTGTTGAGGTGATTGATCAATTATTTCTATCCACCTTCTTATTTCCAAAAATACAACATATTGATGACGTTTATAGTACTTACACTAGCTAAAAATAATTATATTGCTGACCACAATAAAATAGAAAAAAAAATTAATAAGAAAAAACAGATTAACTCGTTCACAAGAAATGATATATACCGTTAGCTATTAGAGTATTTTTTCTATAAACCAGAAAACTTCAAAAGAATCCAAGAGTTTTTTGTTGCTCTAATAGTTCCAGTTAAGCTTATTAGTAACAAGGATAAAACAATCAAGAATCTTCAATTCAACACTTTGATCATAATAGGTGTGGATTTTGGTGGCTTGGAAACCCTCAAGGTAGAATGAAGTTTTTAAGGCTTGGATCTCGGTGATGTAATATATAGGTTCCTCCATGGCTGCCATGCTCATCAAAAACAAAAGTTTTGGTCATAATAAATTGATTGTAAACAAACTAAAAAAAATCTAAACAAATCACATATCTAATCACAGATAGACCAGGAATGATTTCAAATAAACACATATTTTTTATTATTATTATAGTTTATGGAAACAAGATAGAAAATATAAGCATGAATTTCTCGTAAACCCCTATTCGAATAGGCTGATAAGACACCATTATGGAAAATTTGATGATGTTTTGAGTTCTCTCCTTCAATAAAGATGTATTCAAAGTCATAAGCACGAAATTGGCTTCTTGTGCTTGTTCTTGGACTTAAAACCCATACAACTTATCATACTAAGGCAAAACTATATTCGTATTTTGGTTTATAATGAAATTAATGTTCTTTTTTGTTATGATTTGGTCAACAACCATAAACGAGACTATTAACATGTGTTTGATGTAAGAAGCAGTAGTAGAGAGAATAGAAAAATACGCATGAAGGAAACTTTCACGGCAAGAAATCATCTCAAGTTCATCAAAGTAACCAAAGAAATATCTCCAACTTTTTCTGATGCTGTTCTGACGTAAAACTCTCATGGAATTTATATGTGAATGATGCTTTTAAGGATTTCAATATTCTGATAGGAGTTATGAGCCGTAATAAAGAGATACTCAATCTTCAATCTTCAGTTGATGTTAGTAAATAAGAACAATAAAGAATAGTGAATGCTATATAACCAGCTTTCTTTCTTCGACGCTAGGCTGGATTATGCAAGGTTATTTTTTTATTCAAAATCTTTTTTTTTTATCAACTTTTTATTCAAAATCTAAATATCCAAAAATCCGATTCGAAATAATCGAACCCAAATTAAAAATACCTGAACTCGATCTAAAATTTAGAAATACCTGAACAATTTCTATACCTTATACCAAAATATCTGAAAATCTGAAATATTCGATCCAAACGAACACCCACCCCTCATATAAATCGGGAAGTAACTACTGAGATGTGAAAACTTTATTGACATATAAGATTTAAGACCCTAGAATATTACATTTTAGCCCAAATTTGATTAGCCTTCTGTTGGTTCGGAATCGGATGGCTAAAGAACCAATCTCGACCCATTTAACTGAAATATCTTCAAAATAGCCCAAACCCGGCCCATTCAGCTTCGTTAGCGAGTCGCGGCGAGAACCGGAGAGAAGAGAACGACGACTTCGGCGAGTCCCATCTCGGAGACACTGATCTCCGGCTAGAAACAGTCCACCGAGACATCGTATCCATATCGGAGCAGTAACCACGCTCCAACCTCGACCCCGTTTTCCTCCGACCACCACCGCTCTTGTCCTTTCTCAACCTGAACTTAGGCGTCGGGAAACACCCGAGTCCGGCAAAAGAAAAGTCGGGTCTGGGCTCCGACTCGGATCCGGGTCTGACCCGGTTAGGACGGTTTAGCTGCCAACGCTCCGAGAAAGCACGCGGGGAAGAACGGAAAGAAGGTCCCGGAGACAGAGAGTAGAATCCAGAGCGCGACGGTGGAGGTGGTTTGAGCTTAGACGGAGCGGAGAAGGAAGGAGTGAGAGGAGACGAAGAACGGCTCTTTGACTTGGAGATGAAAGAAGACGACGGAGGAGAAAGCGCCGGCGGGAGAAACGGCTGAGAGTGAGACGACAAGGGTTTTAAACGGAGAGGAGAGAGTTTCTTGGGAGGTTGGAGAAGAGGTGTGTTTTCGGGTCGGGTCTTGGGTACACCGGGTCGGATCTCCCAGCTGAAAGGTACGGTTCCTGGTCTCTTGAAAGAATCATCAACGACAATAATGGCCATTTGGTTTTTGTTTTTTTTTTGCTTACAAGAAGAGAGAGATGAGTTTAGTTTTGGATTAAGAATGAATTTATATTAGGACAAAACATAAGATATAAGAGAGAGAGAGTGGCGAGATTAGTGGAAGATAGAGGTAGGTGGCGGGAAAGATTAGAGAAGTTCATCTGCGTAATTTGACTTGTTTCAGTTGTGTCCCCACCATATAATACAACTTTTCAATTATACAATAGTCACCATAGCTAACATTCAAACTCGGTTTAGTAGAATCTATCTTGAAAATTTTGCATCTTCTAAGGCTGCTATTAAGAGTTCTCCATTTTTTTTTGGTCAAATAAGTATTGAACTTTTAGCTAAACACATCTGGACACTATTTATTTTATTCAGTTTATGTATATGATACAATGACTTTGATATATATATATATATATTAATAGGTCGACAGAATTAAAAGGCTACAAAGATGAAAGTAAGTTACAGCATGCGGTCCTTCATGATTTTTAGACGTGAAAGAGAAAAGTGAAACCAAACCAAAAAGAAACTTGTTGGGGTGATTAAAAATTCAAACTTTGAAAATGATCAATAACCTTTTTTTCCTACACGAAACGCAAATGAGATCAATACTATTAAAATTGCAGTATGACCTATTAATATATGTTTAGTCCAAATATTATTTTTAACTATACATACTTCAAAAAATAAAAATTTGCTTAATAATTTTGTAACCACCATTTCAGTTCCTTAACAATCGAGATCCACTATATAAAGTAACCATCTAAAGTGTTTTAACGGGAGATGATAAAGGCCATGTGCCTTGATTTTAAAAACCTATTTTTATTATTATCTGTAATATTATGTGTAATAACAGTGTTATTATCATTATATTTGAAACTAAATCATGAAAATTTAGTGAAAAACATATAGTTTTATCTATTTAATTATTATCTGATTGGTAAACAAAATTGTAACTATACTTTGTTATTTTAAAAAATTAATAACTATTTAGAAATAAAGTACAAAATTAATATGTAGAATGACTTTGGTACAAGTGTATAAGTATATAGTTATTCAACATCACAAATTTAATACAATTACCAATCTATTAATAATAATTTTAAAATAACATTTTACAAATATATAATTACAAAGAAAACACAAATACAAATATGATCACAAACAAAAATAAAAATATTAAAATTAAATTTCTGAAAAATATGTAAAACAAAAGGTATACACGTCCTTTCAAAATGCATATTTTTTGTTTTAATTCTTTGGCATTTCTATTTTTTTTTTTGGAAAACACGGACATCATAATGAAAAAGATATATAGATTGACCAATTATATTATAAACTGGATAAAATTTTGGTTTTTTTAGTGAAGCCCAGCTTCATATTCCATTAAATAATAAATAATTTTTCATTAGCCCATTTAATCAATACATTTTATATTGGAGACAAATAATATAAATCCCCTCCCCAAATCCAGTAAAATTAAAATTACTTTTATTGTATAATCAAAAATCCAAACAATAAATGTATAGATGTAATAAAATACAAAATATGAAAACTTTCAATTTATAGAAATGTAAGTATTAAAAATAACTCCAAAAAAATACGCATTTTAAATCTAAATATTTATTTTTTGTTCACGAAGGACGGGTTCATGGGAGAAGATAATTTAAAATATGTTTAGGAAGACAAACCATAGATAATAAAACTATAATTTAGATATAAATTTTGATGATATATAATTATTTATTATAAATATACTTTTATATTTTAATAGTTAAATTAAATAATTATATTTAAAAAATATAACCCGTGGATAACCGTAAAGTTAAGCGGAGTGAATACAAAATTATTTGTTTGTGGATTGTGCGGGTCAGTTTTTTTGATCAAAATAAAAATGAAATCCGCGGGTTGGCGGGTCAGTAGGCCGGGCTCGACCCGCAATCCAGCTCTAACTGAACGTATACCAGATCAATTTTAAATTACTATTATTTAATAAAATATATTTTGATTAAGATTTATACACAAATATAATTATAAAGAAAAATACAAATATAATCACAGAGAAAACACAAACATAAAAACTAAACTTAAAACAAAAAAATATACCCGCCCTTGACATAAAAATTAAACTTAAAACAAAAAAATATACCCCCCTTTTAAGGGCGGGTTAATATCTAGTAACCCCTTAAAACTATAAAAGGGCGGGTTAATATCTAGTAACCACTTAAAACTTTTGTCTTGTCTGCAAAAGTAGATTAACTGATTCTTTTTTTTTTGAGCAAAGATTAACTGATTCTTATGATCATGAAAGATGACTCTGTACTCGAAAGCAGAGTACAAGCATATACATATTTGGCGAATTGGCGCCATGAATCCTCTTATTTGGTTTTAATGGGCTTTCTTTTTCATTCTGGATGGGCTTTCACATGTGGCCCAATTTATCTTTCATTTCCAAACGCTGCGTCTCGTATGTCTTCAGTCTTCCTTCATTCGACACTTCTGTGTCCGTCCGACAGGTTTATTATTATCCTCTGGTGATCAAAACCACCGTTCGTGAAGACAAGCTCCATTTCACCCGACAGTTTAGAAACCTAATATTTTATGGTAATGCTGACATATGATTATATATGTATGTATCTATGTTGTGTGCAAATCGACTTCTGTTTTCATTCATGCTCATCAACTGTTCGACGAAATGCCTCAGTGAACTTTTTTTTTTCTATGGGCTTACAGCTTTGCTTCTGTGTTCTTGATTCTACTCAACATGGCGATCATAGTTCTCAACCATCGATCAAGATTCATATCTGCAAAGCTATATAGTTCAAGCGGACAAGTCACCGATGTTGCAGAAGTAACAAAGAAGATATCCAAAGTAATGATGTCATCTCCCCAACAGGTTCTCGAATCAGCACTAGACCAAACCGGCTTAAGGGTTTCACCGGAAGCAGCAGAAGACATCCTAAACCGGTTCAGGAACGCCGGTCTGCTAGCGTACAGATTCTTCCAGTGGTCCGAGAAGCAGCGTCACTACGAGCACAGCGTCCGCGCCTACCACATGATGATCGAGTCCACGGCCAAGATCAAGCAGTACAAGCTCATGTGGGACCTCGTCAACTCCATGAGGAAGAAGAAGACGCTGAACGTGGAGACGTTCTGCATCGTGATGAGGAAGTACGCGAGGGCGGGGAAGGTGGACGAGGCCGTCTACGCGTTTAACGTGATGGAGAAGTATGACTTGCCGCAGAACCTCGCGGCGCTCAACGGTTTGTTGAGCGCCTTGTGTAAGTCCAAGAACGTGAGGAAAGCTGAGGAGATCTTTCAGAAGACGAGAGATAGTTTTACCCCTGACTCGAAAACTTATAGTATATTGCTTGGTGGGTGGGGGAAAGAGCCTAACTTGCCGAAGGCGAGAGAGGTTTTTAGAGAGATGGTTGATGTGGGTTGCGAGCCTGATGTGGTGACTTACAGCACAATGGTTGATATATTGTGTAAAGCTGGAAGGGTTGATGAAGCTCTTGGGGTTGTGAGGAGCATGGATCAAAGTATCTGCAAGCCGACGAGTTTCATCTATAGTGTGCTTGTGCATACTTACGGAACAGAGAATAGGCTTGAAGAGGCGGTTGATACGTTTCTAGAGATGGAGAGAAGTGGGATCAAACCAGACGTGGCGGTTTTCAACTCGCTGATTGGCGCGTTCTGCAAGGCGGGTAAGATGAAGAATGTGTATAGGGTTTTGAGAGAGATGAAGAGTAAAGGCGTGACGCCTAACTCCAAGTCGTGTAACATCATCCTACGCCATTTGATTGAGTGTGGTGAGAGAGATGAAGCGTTTGATGTATTTAGGAAGATGATCAGAGTGTGTGAGCCTGATGCGGACACGTACACGATGATGATAAAGATGTTCTGTGAGAAGAGAGAGATGGAGACTGCTAATAAAGTGTGGTGGCGGATGAGGAAGAAGGGTGTTTTTCCGAGTATGCATACGTTCGCGGTTCTTATTAATGGGTTGTGCGAGGAGGGTGATACTCAGAGGGCTTGTGTTTTGTTGGAGGAGATGATTGAGATGGGGATTAGACCGTCGGGTGTGACGTTTGGGAGATTGAGACAGTTGCTTTTAAAAGAAGGTAGGGATGATGTGATCAAGTTTCTTAATGAGAAGATGAATCTTTTGCTCAATGAGCCTTTGTGTGATTGACAAGTACGTCTCATCACAACAGCTGATTCTCGGAGTTTTTGGACATGTTTGGTTATGCGTGATTGGCTCAAGATCCATTGTTGTAAAGTTGTAATTGAAGTTGAAACCAGCGGATTGTTACGGTTTAGATACATGCGAGATGTAACATTAAAGAGACTAACACAAACTGCTTACCCACTGGCATATAATACTAACTCTGTTTCAAAACAATCCAAATTTATAAAACAATTGCAATATTACGTGCCGGGTTCTTACGTTAGGTTGTCTAATAAGCTGAAAACGTTTTGTCTGTTCAAATTTGTAATTGGTGTTAAGCTTATGTATTCATAACCTGAGCTATGCAATTTTGTTAAAAACTTTGAGTAAGAAAGTATAGTTAGGTATAGTAGTGAAGATTTATTGGAAGGGCATGGTGTTTCGTAATAATAGTTTTTTCTTTCTTTTTGAAACTATGTAATAATAGTTGTCGCAGTTGGTTTTATAAGGTAGATATTTTACATTTCCATGTATCTAGTGTATGTTGTTATTGCTGTTGTTGTTTAAATGAGAAAGTGTCAGAAAGAAAATATATAAATGAGGACAAATCATAGTTCTCTGTTGCTTTCAGGAAACCTAACGTTCTATATAAATGAGGACAAATCATAATTCTCTGTTACTTTCAGGAAACCTAACGTTCTTGGTTGTTTGTTTTGTAGAAAAAATGATGGTGTAAAAAAGTCTTATGTTGAAAGCATAATAAGAAGTCTTATAAAAGCCGATAATTCAGGTCAGAGAAGCTGTTGTGCATCTTAATATTGTTTTTATTCTTTAAACCATAAACAAAACGGCTGGTCTAACAATGTTTGTTTTAATTACATAACTAGATCTTGATCCGTACAACCGTACGGTTGATTTCAATTATTGGTATATAATTTTAATATTACCATATTACTAATAATTTAATATAATATTTTCAAACACAGAAATTTAATAGTTTAATACAATAACTTAATATATTGTTTCAAATTATTAGTGATATCTTTCTTATTAAAACATGAACATTAACTAAAATCTTACATTGTAATATTTACTACAAATTTTGTTCACTTTAATATTAACTTAGATATTAATTTACTTGAGATTGTATTTGTATTTTAGGTTTTGATAATACATATATGTTAACCTAATTATTTGTATGAATTAAATTTTTGACTGAATAAACTATATTAAGTGCAATTTATAAAATGTCTGCTTCATTTAAATTATTAAACCGGAAATTGTAATGTATTGTGTTTGTTTTTTTCCTTTTAAATCTAATTTTTTTTTCTTTATTATCTATGTTTTTTTAGGTTTCTTATATTGTCTACTGGTGATTTAAACTTTTTTACCCCGAAAATCTTGAATTATTTAGGTGAATTTTTCATTGTTGAAACTTTTATTTCCAATTATTCATCTATCATAGATCACATTATATAATCTATACTATTAAAAGGAAAGCATTCTAAAAAAATCTAGTTATGAAAAGTTGTTGCACCTTTTTCATTTGATTTATTTCTTTTGGCCTTTCCTTATATTTAGCTAACTATACATAATTAATTATTCTAGCTATATCGTTGTTAACTTTGAAATTATTAGACCCAGCCCATATGGCATCGACCACTCATAACCATATGATTCACACGTATTTTATGCCTCATTGTATTTGATAAAATGTTTTATAAATCCACTCGATATACCTTAAATATATATCATATATTTTTTAACATATACAAACCCACACAAATATTAAATATATATAGAACTAATTACTCTCTTTTTTTGTAACACCGAACTACTCCTATTTGTTGATAAATATTAGAATAACATCTTTAGATTGAACTACCAATTATCAGTACATATATTCCTTTTTTTTTTAACACTGAATATTATAAAGCCATCCAACTATAAATTAGTTGGTAGAAGAAGAGTACAAAGCAGTCTTTGCAAGGGAGTCAGCCTCACAATTCAAGTTTCTGGAAATAAAAGCAAAAGAAATACAGTCAAAGGAAGAAGATAGATGCTCGATATCCCGAATGATTCCGTGGAGATCCGCCGGGTGATGGTTCGAGGTAATAATAGCAACAAGTGCTTGGCAATCTGTTTTGATACAGATTCTTGAGATGCCCAACTCGAGGGCGTTGAGGAGTGCTGAACGGACTGCAAGAGCTTCAGCCACCAATGCTGAAGATGTGTCGTTGAAGGAACAAGTACCCTGTACTATGCAGACATCACCATGGTCCTTAAGTAACCATCCACGACCTGCTCTGTTTGATTCAACCTGCCAAGCCGCATCAGTAAAACAGACAACAGTAGTAGAAGAACTTAGAGCTGGTGTTTGACGATGTTGAGGTGACCGTGTAGAGGTTGTGTGGATTTGGGCGAGACCCCACTCTCTAGCCATTCGAATTTCATTCGAAACAACCTCAGCTGGCGTAAAAACTCTGTTTTCAAAGATGAAATAATTCCTAGCTGTCCAGATGCCCCAACAAATCCAAGGAAAGAGATTAGTTGTTACACCTAGCGGTGGGAGATTAGGAGCCACGGTAGAGCACAAGAACGCTTCAGCGAAGGATTCACAAAGTGTTGGATCAAAACCTGACGACCAGATGTGTGAGGACCAGACTTGTCTCGTGAAGGTACAGTGTAGAAAAACATGATCTGTGGTTTCTAGTTCACCACAATGACGACATGTGATGTTGTTGATAAGTCCCCTCTTTGCTAGATTCTCCCCGATTGCTATGGCTCCTTGAGAAATTTTCCAGAGGAATAGGTGAAGCTTTGGTGACACTTTGCTAGCCCAGATGGATTTAAATAGTCTCTGATCAGGCTGGATTCCTTCCGGGGTTGTGTTGTACAATAAATCCGTCGCTGTGGCAACATAATAACCCGACTTGACCGAGTAAATACCCGAACGTGACGCTAGCCAGACATAAGAGTCTGAGAATCCCAAAACGCTCGGTTTAATTCGAAGGATGTCCGGTAGATACTGCGGGATGACCTCCATAATTCTCTGTATGTTCCATTCAGCGCTTCCTCGACAGAGGAAATCTGCTACAACGAGATCTTGATGTTCCTCTTTAGTTGGTCCTATGGGTCTGACCGGAGTCTGAAAGCTTAGCCAAGGATCCTTCCAAATTCTAGTGCTTTCTCCATCTCCTATACCTTTGCTTAGGTTAGTAACCAGGAGATCTCGACCAGAGAGTATTCCCTGCCAGCCATGGGATGCAGCCTTTGGAGCTTTCACCATGAGGAAGGATTCCTTGCTGCAGTATTTACCTCTGAGAACCTTGGCTAACAAGCATTCCGGTTTTGTGATGAATCGCCAAGCCTGCTTCGCTAGGAGAGCCGTATTAAAGACCTGTATATCTCGGACCCCCAAACCTCCCAAATCCTTAGGTGCTGTGATCTTGTCCCAAGCAACCCAACACATTTTCTTAACCTCCGGAGATGCATCCCACCAAAATCTTGTGAGGGCAGATTGAATCCTATTGCAAAGGCTCACCGGTAATTGAAAACAAGTCATAGCGTAAGCTGGAATAGCAGTGAGGACCGCCTTTAGCATGACCAGTTTACCCGCATGAGAGAGTTGCCGTGATGACCAACAAACTGCCTTTTGCCTTATACGATCCACAATACTCGTGAATAGGTCCTTTTTGCGTCGACCGAACAGTTCCGGGAGTCCAAGATACTTCCCAACACCTCCTTCCTTCTCAATCCCGAGGTATGATTTAACACGTTCCCGTATTACCTGCGGGGTCTTGGCTGAGAAGGAAATAGATGACTTGGAAGCATTTATCAGTTGTCCCGATGCCAATCTATACTTCTGTAAAATATCCAGAAGCGTAGCACAGCTAACTTCATCCGTGTTCATAAAGAACATAGTGTCGTCTGCAAATAAGAGATGATTAATCCTTGGAGCCGGAGTTGCCACTCTCAGTCCTAATAAATGGCCGCTGCGTTGAGCTCTTTTGCACAGACCGGAGAGGACCTCTCCGCAGAGAATAAACAGGTATGGGGACAGTGGGTCTCCTTGCCTGATTCCTCTGGATGGTAAGACCTCACCGTGTACTGAATCATTGATCAAAAAGGAGTAGGACACTGAAGTCACACACTGCATGATCAGATTCACAAAGGATGCTGAGAAACCGAACTGCAATAGAACAGCTTCAATAAAACGCCACTCAAGTCGATCGTAAGCTTTACTCATATCCGTTTTCACAGCCATGGAGCATCGGATCTCGGCCTCCGATAACTTGAGAGAATGGAGGATCTCATGGGTTATGAGTACATTGTCGGATATGGCTCTGCCCGGAACAAAAGCTGATTGGGTCTCGGAGATAATATCTTGAAGAATCGGTTTGAGTCTGAGCGTAATGAGCTTTGTGATCACTTTGTAGGCCACATTGCAGAGGGCTATAGGACGGTAGTCAGCGACCAGCTTGGCGCCTGTGATCTTTGGTATGAGTCTGACAAAAGTGGCGTTGGTGACAGGCGGGAGCCATCCTGTCCGAAAGAAAGCCTGAACTTCCGAGATTAAAACCGATCCAACAGTATCCCAGTTAGCATGGAAGAAGCTGGCTGAGAAACCATCCGGCCCCGGGGCTTTATCCGGGTGGATAAGAAATAAAGCATGTTTGACTTCCCCACCCGTAGGAATATCAGCTAAACTCTCATTTGTAGCGGCTGAGATGCCTGGAGTGATCGCCGATACCACTATCTCGCTAGTAGTCTCAGAGGTGGAATTGTTGCTTTCCGAGGAGAAGATGTCCGAGAAGTAGTTCGATATCTGGCGTGCAATATGTTCTTCTTCGTAGTACGATGTACCATTAGGGTCTTCTATCACAGACATTCTATTACGGGCTCTCCGGCCCTTGGCTACTGCATGGAAGTAGCCAGAGTTCTTATCTCCCAAGGCTAGCCACATTATCCTACTCCGCTGCCTCCAGAATTCTTCTTCCGCTTTGTATGCAGCCATAAGCTTGGAGTTCAGGGATGATATAAGAACATCGTTGCCTTGAGGGTCCGACATTGCAGTGTCCAGATCCTTCTTGAGACGGGAAATCACTTCTTTACTGTTAGCATAGTGTTCTCTTGTCCACGCTGATATGGCACGTCTGCAGGCCGCCAGGCGAGAACTTACAGTATCATCTGTTTTTGCGTTCCAAATCCGGGCTATCAACTCCTTAACCTCTTCATTATCGCGTAGTCTTCGGTCAAAACGAAATAAGCGGTTCCGTCGACGCTTAGCGGAATCAAAGACCGTGATCAGGGCCTGTGATCTGAGCTTTCGAAGCCTAGATATTGGCATCTTCCGGTAGGAAATCTGTCAGACCAGGCTGGGTTGACTAGAGATCGATCCAATCTGCAGTATACGAGATGAGTTCGCCGTTTACCCCTCCATGAAAGGCTGATACCAGAGTGTTGAAGATCAAAAAGGTTGCAGGAGGCAAGCATATTTCGAAAAGCGCCAAAAAAACCTTCAGCTCTTTCGGGACCTCCGGACTTTTCACTGTTGTCAACGATTTCATTAAAATCACCCGTTAAGAGCCAAGCCGAGTCTCTTGTCACTGCAAGACTCATCAGAGAATCCCAAAAAATACTTCTATTAGGTACTTCTGGTTCACCATAAACAAAGGAAACAAAGACAGAGGATCCTTTATGTGAAATAATAGTATCAATAAGATTCTTTGAAGAGGAGAGGATTGTCAGGTCAATATCTTGTCTCCATAAAAGAGCTAATCCTCCACTATTCGGTCTGGCTGGTGGGACGAGACAGTGATGATCCGGAAGAAGAAATTCAAGTTCTTTGAGAACGAAGGGATCCGTGTTCTTTGTCTCCATGAGGAAAATGATGTCTAGAGAAGCTTGTTGACGAAGCTCCTTGATATGCTGGACTGTCATGGGATTCCCCAAACCACGACAATTCCAGCTTAGTATCGCTAAGGAAGATCGGGAGTTAGCAGAGGAAAATCCGTCTGCTGTCTCGAGATTGCTGGAATTAAGACTATCGGAGGAGCGTTTGAGGGAGCTGTAGTCCTGTTCTGTCTTGTAGCAGGTCTCGATGATCGTGACTGCCTCGAAGAGGATCATGGAGAAGCTTGAAGCCGAGCCAAATTTCTTTTCTTAGAGCCCATACCCGAGAAGGTTTTCGGGCTGAGTCTAGGGGACATTCTAGGTTCCTTTTGCTTGGCTGGCCGTCCCCTTTTCCTGATGGGGGGGGGGGGGGTTCTTTTATTGTGGTAGCAGCTTCCTCAATAGGAGTTATCTCAGAGTAGGCTGCAGCAGTGTTTGAAGCTAGGCACGCCATTGCGGTTGAGGTTGAGGCTTGCAGGATATGATTAGCTGCTTCTTCCACTTTTCCATTTATTTCACTTTGCATCACCCGTTGCTTTCTGGCTTCTCTTTCTGTCGGGTCTGGACAATTCATATATTGTAAGGTAGCGACCCTGAGATCCTCCATAACCTCTTCCCTAGAGGGCACCGAAGGGAGTAGTGGAAAATCAGTAACCTCCAGATTACGTCCGACAGAAGTAATAATGTTGTTTTGGGCACTAGGTGGAGTGGTTTCCTGATTTAGTATGGGAGATTTGGGCCTCCATTGGAGTACATGAGAACGTCGACCCATTTCTCTGTGAGGTTCTCCGGCTTGGTTTCCACCCGGGCTGTTAAGTCTGCGTCTTGTATAAGGGGGAGAGATGTAGACTGGCTCCCGTCGTTCGGAGGTTGGCGTCTTCTCACGTTCCGGTGAAGAGCGAGGTGCGATTTTGTTTCTCGGTCCTGGTGGGCGTAGGGCCGCAGATGAGACTCTGTCACCAAAAGGCCTCCCGTGACGGTCCAGTCTCTGTTGATAGGGTCTGTTTTGAACCACTGCATGACCACTAACTTCCTGAGAAGCTCTTGGAGGGCTTCTAGTTGTTTCCCGACGATAGGAGGTTGACTGTTCTACTAGATCTGTTCGTGGTCTAGTAACAGGCGGATGGGGTCTCTCTGGGCATTGTGACCGAAGATGTGATAGTCTATAGCAGAACGAACAGTGATTTCCCAGTCTAGAGAGATGATGCTTTCTTCTCCCGAGTCGAAGTCCATTGCTGCTTCCATAATCAGGGGTTTAAGGCCGTCTACCCTTACTCTGACTCTGGCTGAAGTTCTAGTAACCTCATAGGTTTCGAGTTCTCCTAACTCCATGCCTATATTTCTGACAACTTTTTCATGCCAGTAATGAAGAGGTATACCTCGTAACGAGATCCATAAAGGTATCTGAGAGGGGAAGCTAGGCGAGATTATAGATTCCCATCGCTGAACTATAATCATCCAGCGTCCGTACTGGTATATTCCAAATACAAAAATTAATGAACAAATGGACTGATAGGTAATGTATAATATCATCGTAGGTCTATACAATATTGTTTTCCTAATAAGACCAAATTATTATTACTTATCAATTTATTAAAGTTATCATGCTTATCACACATTTTGAGTTCCGGTTTGATCAAAACTAGATATCATCGGCCGTCTACATGCGTTCTATCTTTACTATATAGTTGGCGAGATTTAATGCTCATCATCGTTTTACACTAATAGAGAATCTTAGAAAATATGTTTTATAACTGCTAAAGGTAGAACATATTATAGATGCCTTTTTGAATATAAGTGATGTTGATACTGTGCTGATTTTGATGCTATTTAAATGCATTAATATGATAATCACTCAAATTATTATATAAATACTTCATAAATAAAGTATTTTTAAACATTTTATTACTATAGATTAAATTAATTACTTAAAAAGAATTAATATGTTATATTTTTTTAATATTACCTTACGTTATAAACTGATATTTTGTCTAACTTGACATTCCAGAATATTTTTTTATTTATGTTAGAAAATTAAAAAGAAAAATATAAATATAAAACTCAAAATTTAAAATTAACAGGTCTGGATTGAGTATTTAGGATCGAAAAAGACTCAAAGTATTTGAAAACCCAAAAAATATCAAAACACAAAAAATACCTTAAAATCCCTAAAAAGAACCTAAAAATATTGAAATACAGAGAAAGATCCAAACTTTTATTTGAAATCTTATATGAGAAACCGAAAATACCCAAAGAAATTTATGAATACCCAAAATAGTGATTTTTAAAAATAAATATTTCACTCCAAACCCCAGACTAAAATCGAAAATCTGAACCCAAAACGTAAAAAAAATATTTGTAATACCAAAAAACTTATCTAAAATACTCAAATATATCTAATATACACAAAATAATTCAGGTATTTGGGTATTCGGTCATGTCTCAGGTAAGATATTAACTTGAAAAAGAGACCTGCTGATCCAAAAAAATGAATATGTACTTTTCCCTTGACCCGAACTCAAACCACACCTATATTTTTGGTTTTACGAGTCTGATAAATTCTCCATACCTAAAAAAAGTTACATAAGAGTGTACATACAACACCATAAATAAAATAATTCATAAATTATATGATTTTTAATAAATTCTCGTACTTGATATAATATGAGTGTTCAACATAATAATATATTACAATTTCAAAATACTAATTCACGTTTACAATCCAAAGAAAAACATGCGCTTTCAAAGCGTGGATCAAAATCTAGTTAACACTTAAACCTACAACTACATTTGATAATAAACACACTGCAAATAAAAATATTCAGGAATTATTATTTTTTAATCATTCATTTGTCATTAATTGGTATAATACCTATGACACTTTTAAAATTGCATATGATAAAAGAAAAAAAACCTATTAAATTAATGAATAATATATTAATATGGTCTACATAAAAATGAGCTTGATTATTTTTTTGTAAAAAAAAATAAGTCGTATGTTTCTATTATTGAAATATAAAATTAAACATATTACTATATTTAATAACAGAAACTAAATGTATTTTCAAAATAACATTTGTAGACCGATCATTCATATTGGAAGCATATTTGCAACAATGCGTACAAAAATTTTAATTAACAAATCTTAAATTTAATCGATCAAAGATTTAATTAAAATATTAGTTAAATTAATATCACAAAGTTAATACAAAATAGTACATGAGTTTAATATAATTACATAATTAATTAGATATTTAAAAGGTTTATTTTAGTAAAAATGAAATATACATTTATATTTTAAATAATTACGAAATTATTTAAATAGTTAAAAGGTTTTTTTAAGTTAAAAACAAAATATACATTTATACTTTAAATACATATGAAAGTAATTACATATTTTAAAATGTTTGTTTTAATGAAAAATGAAATATATAAATATATTGTAAATAAAAAGATATGAAAATATTTTGTTCAGATGTAAATCAGAAAAAAATATAGGAATATCTATTTGATTTTTTCAGAATAATTAAAATATTTCATATATGTATACAATAGTTCATTTAATTAGTTTTCTAATGAATGATCCGAATAGAAAAATCATACATGAAATAAGTCATGACTTCTCTTTTAATAGAGTAGATATTTTATATTTATGCAAATAAAATTTATAATATTATCAGTTTAATATTGTTATCAATTTAATATAATTTTATCATATTAGTTCAATATAATATTTTTTTAACATGATTTATTAAGATTATAAAATAGGATATAATTTGTATTTTTAATATTATAAATAATAACTGAATATATATTAATGCATAACAATATTTCATTCCTAATTATGAAATTAGTGAAAATATTTACATAATTTGTTTGAAAATTAAGATATTATTAAAATATTTAGATCAACATAATATTTTATTTTAGTATAATTAATTGTGATTACATAATAGATAAAAATAGGATAGAATATTTATTTTCGTTTTATAAACGATAACTGAATATATTAACGTATAATAATATTTAAAAACTAGTTAAAAATTGGTTAAATTATTTATATATAACTTTTGAAAATTAAGATCTTGGTAAGATCTTTTTAAACAGATTTTCAAAATTTTTAATATATATATATATATATATATATATCAAATTTTAAATGAAAAGATATCAAAAGATATTATGATTATAGTAGTTCAAAGATTCTATATATTATTAGTCTTATTAAAGTACATTTAATAAAAAAAAATTAAAGATGGTCCAACTTAAAAATCACACATGAAATGAAGTTGTGAATTCTGTTTTAATATAATAGATAAGAAAAAACAGACTTACTAGTTCACAAGATATGATATTTATTTATTCTCTACCATAACAATTTCAGTTAAGCATGTTAGGTATCTTTCTTAAAATCCTAGGAGTTGATAAAAAAAAATCCTAGGTTTTGACTTATGAATGCAAAATTATCATGGTCAGTAATCAGTTCTACAATTGTCTTATAAAACAAAACACAATACAATTAGTTAAATTTTGGGAATATACAAAATCTGGATTATATACACTTAAGTCAGGCTACGACGTTGCGCACGATCTATACTCTAGGGGCGCCCTCTCTACTACTGCAGAGCCAAGGACAACAGGACTCAAGAATGCCATATAGAAGCTCAAAGCTCCGAGAAAGCTCAAGCACTTCTTATGGCAAGATAAGTCAGGATATCTTGCGACGGCAAAGCAATTAAAGGAGAGACATTGTGCTAGGGAAAGTACATGTGTTCGATGTGGAGATGAGAACGAGTCTTTCAACCATACTCTGTTCGAGTGTCCTCCAGCGCTGCAATGTTGGGCACTTTCCTCGATACCATCTTCGCCGGTGTTATTCCTGTGCAACTCCTTATACTCAAACTTAGACTTTCTGCTGTTTCGTGCTAAGAAAAACAGAGTGAGCACTGACGTGATGAATGCATTCCCATGGATTTCTTGGTACATCTGGAAAGTGCGCAATGAGAAGATTTTAAAAATAAGGAGATCTCACCGATGGACACATTGCAACTGGCCGTGAAAGAAGCTGAGAGTTGGCTACTGGCGCAAAGAGTAGAAATGCAAACAGACACAGATGTGGAAAACCAAGAAAGGCCAAGAGAAAATATTATGCAGGGGCTACAATCAACTCGCTGGCGGTGCCAAACAGATGCCTCTTGGATAAACGATAATGACAGGGCTGGACTGGGCTTTGTATTGATGGAAGCGGAAACTTCAGTTCTCTTTGGAGAGCAAGGAATAAGAAATGTGGCATCATCTCTCCATGCTGAAGCGGAAGGTCTGATGTGGGCGATGCAGGAAGTGTTAAAGATAGGAATCAGCGAGGTCCGGTTAAAATCCGACTACGAGCAGCTAGTCAAGCTAATGGCGGAGGAGGAAGAATGGCCTGCAATGGCACCAGAACTAGACGAGATTAAAACTCTCTCCTCTGATTTTATCGACTTCTCTATAACATATATACCGTGATCGAAGAATATCTGTGCTGACTCCCTCGCTAAAGGAGGCAGAGCACGAGTATCAGGGTCCCATTTCGTCAACTACTTTGCACCAAGTTGGCTAACTCCCTATGCTGGCCAAGAAGCTGCAATCTAGTTTTAATTTTTATTTTCGATGTCAGAAAAGAAAAAAAAAATTCACTCCGAAGAACAACACCACGAGTAACAAGGATAAAACAATCAATAATCTCTACTCAACACTTTGATCATGGTAGGTATGGATTTCCGTGGCTTGAAAACCCTCAAGATAAAATCAAGTTTGTAAGGCTCTACGGTGATGTATAGCTTTCTCCATGGCTGCCATGCTCATCAAAAACAAAAGTTTTGGTCATAATATATTAATTGTAAAGTAACTAACAAAAATATAAACAAATCACAGATCTAATCACAGATGACCAGGTAAAGATTTCAAATAAACTAATAATTTTGTATTGTTATTATAGTTTATGGAAACAAGATAGAAATAAGAAGCACGAATCTCTCATAAACCTTGATTCAATCAAGCTGATAAAGTCAAAACTACTATTTTGTGAAACTGAGTAAGCTTTTTATATATTTTTTTCACTTTTACCCCCTGCATTCTTTTTTTTATGAAACACCAATCTATTATATTAAAATAGAAGTCACAACTTCAATTCATGTGTGATATTTTAAGTTGGACCATTATTTAGAAGATTTATAAAATACACATAGCTTAACTATAATATCATTTAACTAGGTGCTTTGCCCGCACATGCGGGCATAAATTTCTTATAAATACTTATTAGTTTATGTCTTATTAATCTAAAACCAGCATAATGAATTATTATTTATGTTTTTAAATAGTTAAATCAAACATCAAAATATTTATATATGTCAAATACTTTTAATCAAAATATATACTTATTATTGTGTTAAGTTTTTTTAAAACACTCATATCTTAGAGATAGCTTAGAAAATATATTTATATTTTTTGGTTGACTAATATTTAATAATAAATTATTTTGTATCTTAAATTTTTTTAACTTATATAATTAAAATATTGTTTTCAGATAGGCACAAAAAAGAATATATATAGAAGAATTATATTTTTTGATAATTCTAAAATATTATTTTGTAATCAATTATTTAATATAGCATATAACATATAAACTTTATATCATTAAAATAAAGAAACTAATAATAAATTAATAACCTATCTAAAAGTCTAAAACCTAATAAAAATATGACAAATAAGAAAAGCTAAAATAACATATAAATTTAATATTTAATAAAATAAAATTCGTTTTTATTTATATAGAATATTCATCAAGGCTATTATTTTAAATTAATGATTTAGTGACTCAGCTCAAAACAAATAATACATCAATGATAATTTAGCTTAAACTTAATAAAAATATGACAAATAAGCAAAAAATTAGCTAATTATATCATTAAAATAAATTAGTGAATAGTTAGAAACTAATAATAAATTAATAACCTATCTAAAAGTCTAAAACCTAATAAAAATATGAAAATAAGAAAAGCTAATATAAACATATAGATTTAATATTAATAAAATAAAATTCGTTTTTATTTATATAGAATATTCATCAAAGCTATTATTTTAAATTAATGATTTAGTGACTCAGCTCAAAACAAATAATATATCCATGATAATTTAGCTTAAACTTAATAAAAATATGACAAATAAGCAAAATTAGCTAAAATTATGGAGAACATGACAAGTAAGCTAAATCACTTCATAAATAATAGTATAGATATCTTTATCTATTATATTAAAATAGAAGTCTCAACTTCAATTCATGTGTGATATTTTAAGTTGGACCATTATTTAGAAGATTTATAAAATACACATAGCTTAACTATAATATCATTTAATATCTTTATTTTATTTAAAATAAAAATAAATATTAATTTAAGAAAATTCTTACAAAATCTTTTAAGAATATTTTGAAAAAAAAATCGAAAATTGATTAATTCAAATTTTAATTGTCATAAAATATAATCAGAAATTTAAATTTAATTTAGTTTGATTTATAAACAAAAAATTATATAAAATATTGTAATGATAATAGCCACTTAAAATGATTAATTTTCAAAAATACATTTTACAAATATTTTATAAAGATTTTGTTGGAAAGCAATATCCATTTCTGTTTAAATATATAACATGTATAAAAATTTAACTTATCTTAAAATTTTATATATACAATAGTCTATTATATAAACTGAATAAACAAAAAAAATTACTAAAATAAATATAGCACTTTGAATTATGGGTCGGGATCATAATAAACTAAATACAAAATAATTCTGAAGTATACCATTTCTGATAAATCTATCATTTTAATTAAAACTATTATATTGAACTAAATATGATAAAATTATTTTAAATTGATAAGTTAGTATATTTTATTTTCATAAATATGAAAAATTTATTCTAAAACATAATATGTTGGTAGAATGGTTTAACATTAATTAACTATATAATACATGTTCAAAAAATTAACTTTTCTTAATGTTTTATATACACAATAATTTATTATATAAACTGAATAAAAAAATTCTCAAGAAAATCTAGCACTTGAATTACGGGTCGGGATTTTGTCCAAAAAGAATTACGGGTCAGGATCATAATAAATTTAATATAAAATAATTTTCAAGTATGTCATTTTTAATCATCAAAATCAAATTCAATAGGAAAAATTATATACATAATAAGAAGCAACATATATATATATATATATATATATTAATTAATAGCATGAAAACTGTAAAATTATTGTAGTTGAAATAGTGATTTAAACATTTAAATATATGAATAATCTAAATATGAAAATAAATATCCGCACGGTTGCGGGTCAAAATCTAGTCCTATATTAAATGAGAAGTCACTTTAGTGACTTTTGCTTATGTGTCGATCATTGGTGAAGTTTCAAAAAAAATTTATAATTTGATTGATCGTTGATTTTATAATGTTTACTTATTTTAATTTGATCTAAAAAATTATGGTAAGTTTAAGATCATTTAATATCACTTGAAAAAATAATCTAAAGAATATTACAAATAAAAACTTTTGCTAACTAATTTTCAAATTATGGAAAGACTAATAATGTTTGATTTTTTATTTATAATATTTATACACTATATAATATAATAAACGAAATTTTTTAAATCGTATAAAATCCTCACATGTTTTATAAGTCACTAATAATTTGAATGGTCGATGAGTCTCAATTTTTATTTATTTTAATTAGATCGAAAAAGAAAAGATAAGTCTATAACCAATTAATACAACTAATCGTTAAAATTGTCAAAAATAATAAATAATCGTTGAAATTGTGAAATTATCAAAAAGAAAAGATATGGTAACTAATTGTTAAAATTGTCAAAAAAATAATAATGTTGATCAATTTTGATATTTATAAAATACATAAAATAGTAAACTAAAAAGAGTTTGTATAAACTGTTATAATACTTTTATATTCTTATATAAAGCATTATAGTTGTATATAAATTATTATTATAAATAGTTAAGTCTAATAAATTTCATACATGCTTTATAAATCATTTACAAAAATTATAAATACATTTATAAAATTATTTATCTTGGCTTATCATATGTTTTAAATTATTATAAGAGGTTGTAAGTCACTTATGCATGCTTATAAATTAATTTATAAAATCTATTATGGAATCTCATCCCCCAATATATAAATTGAGAAGTCATTTTAGTGACTTCTGATGACGTGTCACTCATACAGACACTTTGACAAAAATCTTTATACTGTAATTTCATTGGTCGGTTTTTTTCTCATTTTTTTTTAAATAATACCAAACATTAATAACTTATCTTATTTTGAATACGGATTACTTGCAAGTTGATATCATATTTATTACATTGGTTTAATGTAATTACATTAATGATTCTAATTAGTTAATTGGTGATATTAATAATTTATCTTATCTCGAATATGGATTACTTGATATCATACTACACTGAAACCTCTATAAATTAATAATGTTGGGACTACACCAAAACTATAATATAATTTTTTATTAATTTATAGAGATTATTAATTTATTGAGATACTAATTGAACCAAAACTCAATTTGGACTATGAAATTATATTAATTTATAGAGATATTAATTTATAAATTATTAATTTAAAGAGGTTATACTGTAATTGCAAACCACTTTATGAAATATAGTTTTATTATCTTTTTAAAAATTTTAATATAGTTCTTTAAACTGATATCATATTCTCTTCTGTAGAAATTGTAGCAAAGAATCATGAAACATTATTGAAATGGTTTTCGTGATAAAGAAGTAATGATATTACTAATTTTTGCAACTCGGAATCATCTTTTATTACAAATGTAATAATGTTTCATAACTATTTATTCTGTTTTTACGCTATTCTTATCATTTTTTAAACTCATAACTTTAAAATGTTCAACCAGGAGATAAAAATTCATGTTTCAATTGTGAACAGTTCATCAAAAAAATTGAAACGATATAACCGAGGGTGATGCTATGGTCATAGAGTTACTCAAAGTGTACACAACTGTTGATGATTATTAGACAAACACAACTGCACATATCCATTCAAAAGTAATTTCTATCAAACAATCTTTTCTTGCAAAAATTGATTCTCCAAGTGAAGTTCCCAAAAATATTTTGAGGATTACAATAATACTATGTGTTTTTCTACGTCATGCACATAATTTTTTTTTTTGTTAAACATCAAAATGGATTTTTGGTATTCCAAAAGGTTCTAATTCCAAAAGGTGACTTCAAGTTTGGTTTATTTTTCCTTATTAAATATCTTAACTTTATGTTTTTATTTATGGGAATTCGGCCAAAAAAACCCTGAACTTTTCTGAAATTGCCAAAAGAATCCTGTACACTTGCCTGGCCAATAAAAACATAAACTTTTGTTGACTTATTTAAATAATTTAGAAACTTACGGTTGACTGACCAGATTAGCACACCGTTAAACAAGAGTTAAGACAGCGTTAACACAACGTTAACCGTTGGCGTTAAGTAAACGACGTCGTTTCGTTTTACAAGATTTGAAAATAAAAATACGAAGAAACCTGGTTTCGAACCCAGGTTGTTTGGATCAAATGGTAAGGTATTTTACCACTAGACTAGTGGTACATTCACTGCATGTACTAACACATTTACTTTTATTTGGTACTATTTTGAATATAAAAAAATTTCTAAAAATTTAAAAAGTCTTTAAAATTCCAAAAATATGAAAATAAAGAAATTTTTTATAAAATTAATTTTGAAACTAAAAGTAAAAATAAAATTTAATTTTCCTTAAAAAATCAAAAATCTTCCAACATTTTCATTTTAAAAACAAATTCCAAAAAAAAGAAAATTTTCATTTTTCAGATAAAAAATCGAAAAATAAAAAAAACGAAAAATATCAAAAAGTTATAAAAAATTCGAATCTGAAAATAATCAGAATTTATTAAAATATTTTTTTATTTTTTTTTATAAAAAATACCAAAAAAGAAAATTTTTCATTTTTCAAATTGTAAAAAGAAAAATTGAAAAACAAAATTCGAAAAAATAAAATTTCAAAAAAAAGGGATAAAAAAAATTTCAAATCTGAAAACATATAATCAGAAACTATAAAAACATTTAAAAATAGTAATAAATTTTTTATATATATATATATTTTCTGATTATATGTTTTCAGATTCAAAATATTTTATAACTTTTTTTGGAATATTTTTTCGAATTTTTTTTTTTCAAATTTCTTTTATAATCCGAAAAAATGAAAATTTTCTTTTTTGGAATTATTTTTTTCAATTTTAGAAATTTTAAAGATCTTTATAAGTTTTTAGATAATTTTTTTTATATTCAAAATCAGTACCAAATAAAAGGAAAATGTTTGGAATTTGTTTTTAAAAATGAAAATGTTGGAAGATTTTTGATTTTTTTAAGGAAAAATAAAATTTTATTTTTACTTTTAGTTTCAAAATTAATTTTATAAAAAATTTCTTTATTTTTAGAATTTTAAAGACCTTTTAAATTTTTAGAGATTTTTTTAATGTTCAAAATCAGTACCAAATAAAAGTAAATGTGTTAGTACATACAATGAATGTACTACTAGGCTAGTGGTAAAGTACCTTTCCATTTTATCTAAACAACCTGAGTTCAAACCCAGTGGTCTACTTGATTTTATTTTCAAATCATGTAAAACGACGTCGTTTCATCTCATTTCAAAACGACGTCGTTTCGCTTAACACTAACTTTTGGGTTCGAACCCAGTGGTCTACTTGATTTTATTTTCAAATCATGTAAAACGACGTCGTTTCATCTCATTTCAAAACGACGTCGTTTCGCTTAACACCAACTTTTAACGATGTTATTTTTTTCTGTTAAATTTGCTGACGGCGTGCTAAATTGGCAAGTCAACGAAAACATTGTTAATTAATTCTAAAGTCAATAAAAGGTTTGTGTTTTTTTTTTGGTCAGCCCTAAAGTTCATGTTTCTTTTGGCAATTCCCGAAAAGTTCAGGATTTTTTTGGCCGAATTCCCTTTTATTTATACATAATTTACTCCATTATTAAAAACATCTGTTTCTATCCGTCCGGACATGAGTCACCTAGTAACTTCATTAAAGACAAGAGGGCTTAAAGCCTAATAGAAACAAAGTCTTTAGCCATATATTCTTTCTTCCCTCGGAACTTCAGAGTTTTGGATTTGTTATTTGGACACCACAATCCACCATATAAAAAGGGAATAATTACAGCGGGTCGGATCTCCCAGCTGAAAGGTACGGTTCCTGGTCTCTTGAAAGAATCATCAATGACAATAATGGCTTTTTGGTTTTTGTTTTTTTGGCGTACAACAAGAGAGAGATGAGTTTATATTAAGGACAAAACATGAGAGGGGAGAGAGAGAGAGATGAGAGGCGAGATTAGAGGAAGATAGAGGTTGGTGGCGGAAAAGATTAGAGAAGTTCATCTACGTAATTTGACTTGTTTCAGTCGTGTCCCCACCATTAACACAACTTTTCAATTATACAGAGGTCACCATATATAATATTCAAGTTTTTAGAATTTTTTTTTTTTTTTAGTTTTTAGAATTAACCTTGAAAATTTTGCATCTTTTAATCTAGACCATGGAGAGTTGAAGCAATTATGAAGAGTCTACCAAAAAGAGTTGTTTACTTAATTAGACACTTTCTTGTGTTTTGTTACACAAAAGGGCACTTGTTGCCTGAGGGACACATTCTCCTTTGCCAAGTCATTTATTAGACATTTTTTGCCCTTATTCATTTACAGCCATTCATTTTTGTTTTGTTTTTTTCCGGTGATTTTGAGTCGTTTACGTAATGGGCTACTTTTTGTCTTTTGTTTACGTCGCGGACCACTTTGCACTTGTTGCATACTTTTTCTACTTCTGTGTCATGTGTTTTGTCTTAAAAGCCCTTTTGTTAAATGAAGTTTGGTTTGATGGGGTTTAGTATATAGCAGGAAGGGAAGAAAAACTGGTACCGTCCCGGTTTGGTGTTTCATTTATTAAATGTCATTTCTTAAATTGGTTCACTACGGTTTTGATTCTAAATTGTGGTCGGATCTGTGCATTTATTCCGTCCACAAATATTTCGTACTTCTACTATGTCCATTAAATTGTGGCCAGACTTATGAATTTATTTCATCCAAAAATCTTTCTTATTTCTATTCTATTATATCCACAAAACCTTTTTTACCGTCCACAAAACTCTTTTACGTCTATTACATCCACAGAACGTTTTTGTATCTATTCCATTCGTATACACTTTTCCAATTCTATTGCATCCACATAATACAAATTACCTAGAGTTAGGCTTAACATATTATATAGGTTGGAGTATCAATCACAAAAATACACAAAAGGCAGATTGTGAAAACGCACATGGGGGATAGAAAGTAAATATTTTGTGGATGAGAGCTTGAGAATTATGTCAGTTTGCTAAGGACGTCCATAAATCTTTCTTACTTCTACTCTGTCCACAAATTGTTGAGGCGTCCACGTAACCCCATCCACACGCTATCCGTCCACATCTTTTCAGATCTGGATTTTGAAATCGAAATTTTGCAGATCTAAATTTTGAAATCCACAAAACACTAAGAAACTAACAAAATGAAACGAGAATAATCTAGAAGAACAGAGATGGCTATGCGATGGGAAAAGAAATAAAAAAAAAAACTATTTTCCCAGATCTGACATTGGGTTTAGCGACGGGAACAAAAAAGAAAGAGAATCACTAGTGTACAGAGGCGAGCAGCCAAAACATAATCACAAACGGGATCAACTGGAGCAAGACAATGTATAAAAGAAAACGATGAAGCAAAGGGTAAGACGAACCGTACCTGCCATGGGGGGGGAGTTCGAGAACAACGGCGAAGAAGAATGTCGGAGGCGAGCAAGAGGATGGTGGTTAGGGAAGAAGAAAGTCGGAGGCGAGCACGAGGACGGTGGTTAGGGTTCGAGAGAGAAGAAAGTAAAAGGAGACGAAAATGGGGGAGGGAGTTCGAGAGAGAAGATAAAAAGTTTAGATCGAAAGAAAAACTGGGCTCCAATGAAATTCAAATTTGGTCTGCTGCAAGAGGAACTGGTATGAGTGTGGTTTGGTTTGTCTAAATTGGACCAAAATCGGTTTTGGTCTAAAGCAAGGACATGGGGGTCTTTTGAGCAAACAACAGTAGAAGGAAAGTATGTAACAAGTGGTAAGTAGCTTAGTGTGAAAACAGAAAGACGAAAAGTGGCCCAGAAAGTAAAAAATTCCTTTTTTTTTTTGGTCGAATACTGTTGTTCTCTTCTTCAACAATTTTGTTCTTTACCTGTAACTTCTCAAATCTCTTCCCTTTCCATTATATTTTTCTTTTTCAAATCTTTTTTTTTCTTATAAAACTATTATTTTATTGCTAAACCTTTCACCACCGTCACCGCTTCTTTCATCGTCCACGGCCACCACCATGTCACCGCTTCTTTCATCGTCCACGGCCACCATCATTGTCACGTTTGTTTCATGCCACCATCATTACTGTTTTAACAAGAGCCATCATCATCACTGTCTCTTATACGGCTAACACCATTTCCAATCAACATTTCTTCCATCACCACCACAGTTTCTGTTTCTTTAGTGGTCGCCACCGTCTCTGTTTCTTGTAGAGTCCACACAATCACCTCGCAACCACCAGCGACGCTGCATCCATGGTTTCCTCTTCCACGCCGCCCGAAAAATCTTCTCTTCTATTCTAAGCTCATCCATAGCCTCCGGCCAGCTTCCCCATCAACCTCCTCCAACCCAACCACTCCACCATCCACACATATCCACAATGGTTGCATCCATCATCTGCTCATCCACGCCGTCGGATCCTCACTGTCATCGCTTTTCACTGTCCCTGACCACAACCTCCATCAGCTCCACACAAATCTACTTTGGTCGCATCTATTGTTTACTTCTCCACGCCGCCGAAAAATCTCCTCTTTTATTCTAAGCTCTCCACCATCAACCACAGCTCCACCATCAACAACCTCACATCCCACAACCACGAATCATTCTTCGTCCATTCAAATTCACTTCGATTTGATTTTTTTATCTGAATTCTAGATTACGCATGTGCCTCAGTTGGGAAGAGATAAGGAGGGTGAATTGTCTAACTAAAGGGTATTTTGGTATTTAGACAATAAGAAAATGTCTAACAAGCGAGATGTATCTTATTCTGATATTGCAAACTCAAAAGTGTCTGTCAATGTAATTATTTTTTTTTAAGTTTATATGTGTTTGCCCCCATAAAATAGAATTCTACATTCGCCACACAATGACACTGATATATGTATGCATGATATTCATAGGCTACAAAGATTTTCATATATTCAAATGCTTTACAATAGTTACAGCACGCTGTTCTTCATGATTTAGACGAGAAAGGGAAAAATGAAACCAAACCAAAAACAAACTAGATGGGTAGTAAAATTTCAAACTTTGAAATGATCAATGATCTTTTTTCCCTACATGAAACGCATAAGGGGATAACTACTTAAACTTTTGTCTTGTCTGCAAAAGATTCCAACTTAATTTGACTGGAAACTGTACAGAGGCATGATGATGACATTAATTTGTCACATAAAGGTCAAACCCAAACTTCAAACGAACACAATGGAATCACATAAGTCAATGGAATCAAGAAGTTGACCTTCGTACCTTAAAATTTGCATTGCTTGCCACGCTACATGTACACTCACCTGCGCCGTCAACAAAAATCTTAACGCATAAAAAGTAGATTACTCTTAGTGATTATTAGTAGGTGTGAGCACGGATCGGATAGTACTATATATTTCAGTATTTGTGATTTGCTTTGCACTTCAGGAATATCTAATTTTTATTTGCTTTGATTCGGAAAAATACGGATATTCGATTTTCCGGATATCTGGAATTTTTTTAGATATTTGCGAATATTCACGGATATTTACGGATACTTATCCATTTTGTACAATATAAGTAAATTTACAAAACATTATACAAAAGTGTTTTTTCTTAAAACAAACTTTACATGATATAAAAGATATGCTAAAAATTAGTGAAACTATATGTTTTGTGAATTTTTTAAAATTAACATTGTTTTCTTATAAAACAAATATTTAAGAAAAATTGCAGTTTTTGTTAAATATTTTTTTCTTAATTTTATATTTTATAAGTAATTTTATAAATGAAATTACATATTAAATAAAAATTGTATAATATTATTCATTTAAAACTCTATATTTAGTCATAGATATACATATATTTGTACATACGCCGGAGCGGATCGAATATTCGCCTCTAAATTTTTTAGTATTTGTGATTTACTTCGCTTTTAGCGGATATTGATTTTTAATATTTGCTTTGATTCGAAGACTTACGGATATCCGGATTTTTTAGATCAAATCGAAACAAATAACGAATCAAATCAAATTTAACGGATAAAATACTCAACCCTAATTATTAGTGCTGGAGGAGAATATATTCATGCAGTAATAATCACTCTTAACAGAGAGTAATTGAAACAAGCAATTTTTAACGTGGAAAATCTTCTCGATGTGAGAAGGAAAAACTATGGGAACGTAGTCCACTCAAAAATCCACTATCACCAATATATTTGGGTTACAACCACGTCCACCTTGTTCCACATAAAAAATACAGAGACTAAGGCTACAGAGAGCAATCTCTAATACAACAATCTTCAACAAGAGAGAGATACAAGAGCCTAGAAATTTGTTGTCACAAACACTGTAGGTTTACTAGGATTCCGGCCACCACACTAGATTTCCACCTTACAATCCTAGATAAATGAGTCTACAACACGTCTACCAAATTTCTCAAGCAAAAAAAAAAGAAAGAAAAAAAGAGAGAAACTTGCATTCAGATGTTTGGAAAGATTTTCCAATTAGTGGGGATCCTGATCCTGAGGGCACTACAAAAAAATGTGAACATTGTGACTAAATATTATGACAAAAAGTTTTGTCACAGTATTATGACTATTTACATACGGTCCAGTGACTAATTTTTTTGGTCCCAAAATCGTGGAATATTTTGTCACAATATTGTGACACATGTAAAAGTAACGAAAAATCGTTGCCAAAAGTTACAAAAATGTGACGAAGTGGTTAGTCACAAGTATTGTTACGAAATCGAGACTAGATATCGTCCCTACTAGACACGACTTCGTGGCTTATACAATGTCACCTATGGTGACCAAAGTTTGTAATAATATCGTCTCAATTTGTTACGGTGTTGATAACTTTTAATTTAGTCATAATTGTGACATAATTACTATATTCTATCTTTTTTTTTATAAAATTACTATATTCCATGACTATTATAAATTTATAAAATTCAAACTTAAAGTTTAATCTTTTCAAATTATAGTCTCAATTCTATAACTTAAATCTCAAACACCTACCCCAAACTTTAATCATTAGATCATAAAGATTAAACCTTACACTTTAAATAATAAATTACAATTCCTACAATATGCGTAAAAACTAACATCCGACACTCGTACAAGATTATAATTATCAATTCTAATATGAACTTTAACGTCTTACTTTATATCTAAACTTCAAATTGTACTCTCCAAACTCCAAACCCTAAATAATAAAGATAACCCTCAACACTCTAAATCATTGAAGTTAAAATCATATATAATAACCAAAATACAATCACTATTCATATATACAAATATATAAAACATTTACATATAAAACTTAGTAAAATTAGTATTTAAAAAAATATATCACATATAACAACAATAAATAATGTTGTTAAAAATATAACAACAATAACAAACAGTTTAATATTTAATAAATACTACACATTAAAACAAACTTGAAATCAATAACCCTAAACTGCAAATTCTAAATCTAACTCTATATTCTTAACTCAGAACTTTAAATCATAGAAACTAAATCACAATCCTAATATCACAATCCTAATAACAAACCTTAACTTTAAACATATATATGAAACCCTATACCCTAAACTCTAAATGATGAAATATGTTTTAGTCTTTTAAAATTTTATTTTAAAAGTTTAAATATTAAACCATTATGCCAACATATAACCAATGTATACGTATACAAAATTAATCTAACTTTATCAAGCAAATCAATGAATTAAACTAGAAACCAAAACTTAAACAGATTACAAAAAAAAAAACCAAAAAACAAAAATAAATAACGTTTTGGTTTTGGCTCCATATTATTTGGTTTTGACATTAAATATTTTAGGTCTCCCACGTTTTGAGAATATGCTCTATCTCATAACCCCTTTTTGCGCACGATCTCTATCTCATAATTCTATTTAACTCTTATATCTCTCTTTTTTTGGTGTTGCCTCCATCTACTATTTTCTCTCTTTCTCAAGTTTGCTATCCATTTGATTCTATCTATATCTCTTATTTTCTTCCTTTTCTTTATATTAATCTCTGCGATTTTAAGTTTTCAGGTACAAAGCTCTTTTCACTCATTAAAGGTCGAACTTTTTAGCCTACTGCCTATCAACGACTCCAAGGATCCGTAATGCCAATGGAATTTACTAATCGATGTATGTATCTCTCTGAGTTTCATTTCTTTCCGACATGATTTTTTACTTTTTCACATCCCAGTTGGTTTATTTGATTTTTTTATGTTAGATTTCTGATTCAGATCATCAGATGTTGATATAGCCACTACTTTGTAGTAGATCTGACCACTACAGCGTTAAAGGCTTTCATCAAGACTATATGAACAGCCAATGCCAATGATGATAGCAAAAGTGTAGAAAAGGGTGGAAGGAGAAGCTACGAATCTCGTTTGGCTGCTGCGGTTTGACGGAGGCAAAGGAGGTGGCGTAGGACAGTAGGAGACCAGTTTACCCTAGTTTGCTTTGCTTTGGTTTGTATCATAATTGGTTATCTACTACCAGCTTAATTTTTGTAACCAGTTAACCGATTGGTATGGGTTGTCAATAAAATATATTCTAATTACTAATTTCTTTTTATTTTAATTTAATTTTTTTAATATGAATCAGCTTTTTATTTACTTTTAATTTTAATTTATTTTAACTAATTTTTTTATAAATAGAATTAAAACATATAAAAGCCACGCAATAACCATAATTTATTTGGAGAGTTTTGTTAATTGCCACAGATATTGAAGTGACTATTTAGTTACAAAATGTAACGGATATGTGACAGAAATATTGTTACAAATTGTGTCGTATTTACTTACGTAATTGTGCGTAACACTTTGTGTCAGTTTTGTGACTACTTTATCTCGTAACAATTTGTAACAAAACTGATACTATTGTAATGGTCTCTATAATTGTGACATTTTTATGACTGAGTTGAATTTGTGACGACTTTATTGTGACTTTTCCGAAACCGTCACATATTCGTCACAATAGATAATTTGTGACTAAATATTTGTATATTGTGACTAAAAGCATTGTCACAATATCTACTTTTCTTGTAGTGGGGTAATCCTGAGGGTAATCCTGAGGGTAAAGAAGAGATGAGATGCAACCATTGTGATCTGGTGTATCACTTCAATTTACACAAGAATGGAACTACAACTTCGAAACGCCATTTGGTGATTTGTCAGAAGAAGGCTAGAAATGGTAATATTGGTGAGATGTTGGTCAATCATGAAGGAAAACTCAGAACAAGAAAGTTTGATCAAAATGTCTTTCATTATCTAATAGCTATGGCCATAATTGATTTTGATCTTCCATATTCTTTCGTTGAGAATGTGAGGTGAGGAATTCTTTTAAATATGCTAATCCAGGAAATCAAATTTTGGACTAGAAACACAGCAGCTACAAATGTCTACCAGTTCTACTAGAAAGAAAAACGGAAACCCAAGACGATATTGACAGAAATTCCAAGTAGAGTTTGTTTGACTACAGATCTTTGGAGGGCAATTACTATCGAATGATATATGTTTTTGACTGCTCATTACATTGATAATTATTGTAAGCTGAATAGTAAGGTACTCTCTTTTTGTGCTTTTCCACCTCCACATACTGGTGTGCAATTATCGACGAAAATTATGAAATTGCTAATTAAAAGAAAAGGGATTAGAGAAAAAGTTATTTTTTTCTTACTTTGGATAATGCAACTTCTAATGACAGTACTTTTTCTTACTTTGGATAATGCAACTTCTAATGACAGTACGCAAATAATTTTGAAGAGGCAGCTGCAAAAAGGTTTGTTGTGCAATGGAGAAGTCTTTCATGTTAAGTGTTCAACGCATATATTAAATCTAATTGTTCGAGATGGATTAGCTGTGATTGGTGGTGCTTTGCAAAAAATAAGAGATACTATTAAGTATGTGAAGGCATCCGAAAGTCAGGAGAATATGTTTCAAAGTTGTGTGGAAACAATATCTTCAGACAAAAGCTGGTTTGGCTCTAGATGTTGCTACTAGTTTTTGTAGTTAATTACCTATTTTCAAGCAAAAGCTAAAAACCATATTTTCTTAGTTTTTGAACAATGTACAGTGGGTTTTGTTTTCTTTCTTACTTCTTTTCAAAATATTTATATATTTATGTATTAGTATAATAAAAGTTAATAAAAAAGGATTGTGATAAAATAATAAGTATTCCAAATCACTAGAGTCAAGTAGTTTCATTTATTTGTTTTTGCTCACGACAACGTCTACAAGCATTACTTCTTTAACTCCATTTTTATTTTTAAAAAATAATATTAAACTTTAAGTTATTGGATTTTGTTTAGATAAATTTAATTAACATATTATACTATAAATTATATAAAGTTTTCTTTAATAAATTTAAATAAAGTTAATTATTTTTATAATTATTAATTATATATTTATTACATTTTATTTTTATTTAGAATATATCTTATTAGTTTATGTTAAAATATTTGGATTACATAAATTTACGTATTTACAATCTCTTAAAAGTATAATTATTTAAGTTTTTTGTAATATTTAATTATTAATTATCTAGAAGTAAATTCAGTTTAAAATCCTGTTATGGATAGTTATTTTTTAAAAGAGCCTAACTATTAGTTTTGTATTTCCCTGGAGATATAACTAAATTTATTTTAAATAAAGCTATTAATTTTTATCTTATATTATATTTATATAAAATGTAACTATAATTTTATTTATTGTTAGAGATAATAATAATAATAACATTATTATTATTATTTTGTATTTATTGTATTTAAAAGAAGTATCTTACTTTAAATTTAGTTTAAAAAACAAAAAAAAAAACCAAAATCTAGTGTCACCATTCAAAATTTTTGAAAAAACCAAAATCTACAGAAAAAACAAAAACTAAATCCAAAAACTAAAAACTGAAAGCCAAAAACCACTTAAACAATCATCACCTTATGATATTCTTGATAAAGCCATCAAACATCGATAGGCATTATGTCATCTCAATGACATAGATATTGGTTATAAGCATCTTTCATCTGAGGTAGAATGGACAAGAGGAGAGCTGATCTGTGAGTTTTAAAGCCTTTTCAAGAAATTACAAATTTAATGTCTGGTTAACATATCCTACATCAAAATTGTTTAAGCAAGTTAGAGACATGGTTGGAGTAATGAAATGTAAGTTTGAGAAATATTGGAAAGATTATAGTGATATTCTTGCCATATGTGTTGTTTTGGATTCAAAAATGAAATTCGCTCTGAGAATCAATAAAATAGTCCAAAAAGATGACTTAATTACAAAAATAGTTTTTTTTTTTGGAATTTCCAAAGTAACTCAAGTTAGAAAATTACATGTAATTCTGAAGATCATAAGTTTATTAAGAGAATGCCATTATAATTTAATTTTTATAAGTAATCAATTTTATTTCCTTCTTCTTCGTCAAAGAAGAAGAAGAAACAATAAAAAAATATTAAAAGATTTTGTTGTGGTTTTGTATTGGTTCCTTACAGTTTTAAATACTATATAGTCATACTTATCACTCCTCTAAGGTATGAGTTAATCAGCTTCATTTTCTTGGAAGTTCAGAACTCCAAAATTGCATATTTTCCATATAACTCGATTTGAGGGTTTTGTTGAGTGAGTTGAGTTATTGTGTCAATATTGGTTAGGAATCTTAATTAGAACACAAAATTACGAGGTTAATGTGTTAATTTGGAAACTTTTGAAATTTTCGAAAAGTTAGGTTAAAGATGATGAATAGTGACAAAAATTCTACAAAACCTTGAAGGAAAACCTACAACCAACCGGAAAAATGTTTTACAGCGATAAATCTACAGAAAATGTGAACTAAGTCGACAACGACAAAAATACAAAATAAAATTATGAACCTACAAATAAGAAAAATAAACTAATTGTTGAAGACTCAAAAATAACTTACAATCACTACAAAAAAATGATCTTTAGTAGTACCCTAACGCTACCAAATTTATCTAATATAATCTTTTGAACCGATTGAACCAATGGAACTATGACATGGAAGTCTCGCTGGTTCGATTTTCAAAATATTGGTTATTTAAGAAAAAAATAGATCGTTTCGACTATATAATAGTGACAAAGACTAAAACATCAATAAAATAAATTTTGTACAATAAATTTTTAAAAATATATAAATTGTAAAAAATATATTATATGATATAAACAAAAAAAAGTGAAGGAGTTCCATAATGATAGAGGCTGGGCTGGGTTGAGTCAGACCTCCACAAGAAAATCCAGACCGACCAGACTTTATTAATGTAATGATATTACAAAACTATTAAATGATAAGCCAAATCCGAATATACAACGGAAAAATTTTTTGTCTATCTATTAGCATTTTCAAGTACCGAATATGAAAAACAACGATAATTATTTAGTAGAGGGTCCCGTTGTTGAAAGGGCTAGGTTTAAGGTGCTTGTATATTTCTGATGGCTATGAACTTCTTCAAAACTTTAGAACAGAATAAGAACAATAAAACTTTACTTTTGGGTAATTAAGATGCCTCTTTTTTGGCTTTTTTATTCATTTAAATAGAGAAGATACATAAACACAGTGGAGTCATAACTCCTTTGAACATGGAAATTAAGGGAAAGTGGAGGAGATGGTTTCCTATATAGGAGGAAGACCTCTTCTCTTCTTATTATCAACTGAAACAAAATGCAGAAAAGAAACAATTACGTAGAACTTGGTTTGGTTTGAAAGGTGTCGGTTTCGGTTCCGTAACTCCATCAACTTCGAATGCCGAAATCAAGTTCCGGCCAACCTGTTGAAGACAATCTGATTTTCTTCATTGATTTTGGTTGTAGCAATGATTTGGTCCTTGGACTTTATATGACCCCAAAAGTCATAACCTGCCCATCCGCCAGCACCCTTGACGCCGGACAATCCGAATCCCGTGGGTGTGCCGGCGTTCAATTTAATACGACCATACGTGGCTTCAGGTCTGTTCTTTTCCATCCGAGTCTGTAGTCCATTTCCACGAGAAGGTGACACGTGCCCCGTCGTGCAATCCGTGCGGAATATCAAGCCGGATCTTCTCGTTCGGGGCATACTCGGGTCAATGAGTATACCAGTGAACACAGCGCCATGAAAGTGGTGCACACCCTTGGATTTGCCTCCGAAGACTTCACTCTCGAACTTGCCCTCTGAGGACTCGGCGATGAGTACATGTCCGCTTCGTTCATCCAGATTGTTGGTGATTTGGACCTCAGGCTTTTTGGGCTCGTGATGGTAGAGCTCAAGCATTTTGTCGTTGAACGACTCGGCCATGGTGTGTATAAGGACGGTGGGTTCGGCGATCTGGCTTAAGAGAAGGACATCGCGAACGGAGCTCTCGAGGGAGTTGCCGAGGGACTGCCAATGTTGCCTCCAATCCTCCTTGCTATATGCGACACCGGGTCGTTTTAGAGAGTACACGGTGCCCACTAGTGGGATATGTTCCACTATGGAGTAAGTGACCTCTTCGAGTTCGGTGAACCACCCAGACATGATGGCTTATATCTGTGTAAATGGATGATGATGTGTGAAAACTTCTACCTATGGGGATATCCTTTTAAAGGCAAAGAAGGTGATGAGCTGGCTTAGGCTTTTGCAATACCCTATATTTTTCTATAATAAATATAATTAAAATAAAAGGAAGCACGTTTTTTACATTTCTCCATCTTCTCGCGAATAGATAAGATAAAAGAATATGACTGCTGACCATTAACCCTCTATCCACTGCCACGATGTCATATACAATACAAGGAAAGATCTATATCCTCGATATGCTAAAGGATTTGATACCTAACTAACCACACGTTTTTTCATGCCCATTATTTCGCTCAATGTTTAAATATTGATAACCCATTTGTGTAGGTGTAACCTTATCTACACATAGGAACGTAAAATAGCTAAAGTATTGGAATATGTGTATTGGAGTAGCTGTGTATTGGAATATGTTTAAACAGACAATTTCATAATATTTACACTAATCATTGTTAAATAGTTCGTTAATATTCCTTCCGTTCCACTTTAAGTGAAGTTTTAAGATTTTCATTTTGGTTCATAATATGTGATGTTTTCACTATTCTAGTTAAAATTAAATGTCATTCAAATTTTGTGACCAATTACAAAATTATGTATTATTTTGTTATTGGTTAAATTTGTTTTATTTAATGTGATTTTTATATAACCAAGATAAACTGCATAAAATTTTGTATTTTCTTAATAATTGTGTAAAAACCTTAAACATCACTTAAAATGGTACAGAGGGAGTAGTTAATAACAACGACTAACTTTCATGTTAGCGGGATATATCCAATGGTAACAGTTATTAATAATGTTATTGGCGATTTAACTATTATCTAGAAAACAAAGAATTAAATAACTACTTTATATTCTTGTTCAAAAACGCGGCCGCCGAGCTGTATAATCGGTTGTAAGACTGTTCGTTTGGTTGCCGCAGCTACCTGCGGCTGCGGCTGCGGCAATTGTTTTTAAAAAATCTTGTTCGTTTGATTGACGCCGAGTCCTGCGTCTAATGCTGCGTCCGAACGCTGCGTCATGCGGCTGACGCCGAAAAATCCAGCGTCATGCGGCATGCGTCCAGCGTCTATTCGTCGAAGTTACGTTTTTACCCTTGACCTAATTCATTATTAACAAAAAATAATCCTTTCTTTTCTTCTCCAGCTCCTGTTCTCTCTCATCTCTGAGTCTCTCCATCTCTCTCGATCTCCCATCTCTCTCGTTCTCCATCTCTCTCCATCTCAGTCTCTCTCTCCATCACGGCTCTCTCTCCATCTCAGGCTCTCTCCATCTCAGGCTCTCTCTCTATCTCAGGCTCTCCATCTCTCTCCATCACGGCTCTCCATCTATCTCCATCAGTTTGAATGTGTTTAAGCCTTTGTTTACAAATTACTTAGAGGAAGCTTTACTGTTAGGGTTGGCTAGTGATAGAGTAAAGGTGTAAACTTGTTGATTATTTGAGACGTGTTCTTGTTGTGAGGATATTTTCAGGAGAGTGGATGATGATGCAGAGAACATCCTTACACCTCTAAAGCTGGGGAATGTAAAGAACAGAGGACATGAGCGGTTACTGCAGCAAATCAGAACAAACCCCCCATCTCCTCAGTGCTTCTCTGAGAACCGGACAGCTTCTTTGAAGGCCTTGGCGACCGAACATACGGTATGTGATGCTCATATTCCTCTTCATTTTTCTGCTAGAGACATTCCTGAGCAAAAGTATGGTTTTATCGTGTGTACACAGGTTGAAGAAGTGGTGAAGAGAAAGGAGGAAGGAGAGCAGGTCAGAGACAGTAACAACAACAAAGAAGGGAGGGGCTTGGACGTTCTATGGTTCTTAAAGCCTTGCTCTATGGCCAACTAAATTCTTTTACCAAATACGTTTTTTTATATCTGATTCATTCTTTTGTTAAAGTTCATTTTTATTAAATTGTAACTGATGATCTTGCTCAGATTCATCATGTAACTCTGAGCAATTTGTATCATTCAATCTCACCTTTACATACAATAAATAAAGTTGATTGTCAGTTAAATGTGATATTTATTTAAAATTTGATGTAAATTATTTTTTATCAACCAAATTGATGTATTATTTAGCTTTTGTTTCATGATAAATATTTTGAGTTATTTTTTTTTAATATAGCTTATGATTTATGATAAATATTGTTACATTTGTATATTTGATCTAAAATTTATTACCAAGTAAATATAATATTTTATGGATACAAATATATTTAAACTAGATTTTATTTATTTAAAATATAATTTTACAATTTTTTTTGAAATAAAATATGAATAAATAAAAATAACCGCAGCGTCTGTCAAACGAACAACGATCTACATCAGCGGCAGCGTCGGCGTCTGCGTCTGCGTCTACGAAACGAACAACAATAAAACTTCATTGACGCAGTCGCTGCCGCCGACACCGATGCTGCCGCTGACGCCGAAAGCTGCGGCGACCAAACGAACATGGCTTGTGTAATCGTGAATCGGAAGACCACCGTGGCGAGTTAGATCGATTCAGATTCATTCCACGCCAGCCCAAGTTTTGTCCGTGTAAAGCATGGTCTATGGTAAGGCGGCCGCTTAACATAGAAATCGGGATACTTAAAAATCATTGAGAAACTAAATTTTAAGGTTTAAATCATGTATTAGGATAAGAATCTGTTAGATGTGTGCATGAATCATTAAAAAAAGACAAGTCTGATGACAAGATTCGTGAGTAAAAATTGGGAGGCGATGAATCTGGGTTTACAGGCGAATTAGGTTGAAGAAGAAGTGAAGGTTATTTATGTAATTCCATGTTATTAATGAAAAAATAGAAAAAAATCAACAAAACTGATGTTTCCAGCAGTCGAACCCATGTTATTCAAAGGCAACTGCCGACGAAAGCCACAGGACCATGTTTGATTTACGCTTCTTTAACATGTATACTCGTTTATATATTAAAAATATAATGAGTACCCTAAAACTAATCTCCGATTAATCTTCGATTAATTTCCGATTTTTTCATTAATCGCTAGGCCCAACCCGAGCGCACGCGTAGCGCCTAACGCGTTTCCGAATAAAGCTTTATATATAAAAATATATTGATATAATAGTTGATAAAAATGTAAGTTAGTGGTTAACAAACATATTATTTTACGTGTCTTAGCATGTAAATATAACACATTTAACATTGAACATTATACTAAAAACATATATATTAGAGTATAATTCCTAGATAACATAGGAATTATATGACTAGGGTTTTTATATGTCGGTGTTAGTTTTTATGATTTCCTTTTTGCTATTTACTTCTCTTGGTATAAATACCAAGCTTTATCATCAATAAAATTTAACTTTCTTTTGATCTTTAACAAGATTTATCATGGTATCAAAACAAGAAAAAAATTAAAAACACCAAAAATTTCTAAGATTCACGTGTTGTTCTGCAAAATTTACAGAACAATATCTATTCATTCATTCAAAATTATCATTCTCTAAACTGATCTCTGCAAAAGATTCGCAAGATCACATTCCTTTTTTTCTTAACTTCTTTTTCGAAAAACTTGGAAAAGAAGATTTCATTCATAAACAATGTCTATTACACCAGCTGGTGATCGCAAATACAAAACCATCACACCGTATGACTTGTCATCTAATGATAATCTTGAAGCCGTTATTTCTCAACCTCTCCTCCATGGATTGAATTATGATGAATGGGACATCAACTTTCGTATGGCGCTTAGCTCGCGAAAGAAATTCGGATTTCTTGACGGCAGTCTTCCAAAACCGGCAGCCGATTCATCCTACCTTGAAGATTGGGTGGCAAACAATCATATTATTGTGGGGTGGATAAAACAAACGATCGAACCAAAAATTAGATCCTCTATTTCTACTCGAGAAAACGCAAAGGACTTGTGGGAGATGATTAAAAAGCGTTACTCTCTTAAAAGTGGCGCACGTCTACAGCAACTTAGAAACTCACTGGCGAACTGCAAGCAAAACGGGTCATCGATCGATGAGTACTTTGGTCGTTTGACAAAGATATGGGATGCAATTGCTGACTGTATGAAACCAAAACAATGTAGTTGCGGTAAGTGTTAGTGCGACATAAACTCAGCCAGAGAAAAAGAAACAGAGCTTTTACGAGTTCATGACTTTCTATCTGGACTAGATGATGCTACTCATGGTGTCATCCGTTCCCAAATCTGTGCAATCTCTCCTCTTCTAGATCTTGATAGTGTTTATCAAACAGTCTCGCAAAACAAGATCATTCGAACTACTGTAACTCATGATACGCCAGTCATGGGTTTTTCAAGTCAAGCCAAACCTTCAGCAAATTTTACAAAACAATCATCAGCAAGAGATAGTTCCAGACCGGGCAATAAAGATCCTTCAAGACAATGTACTGCTTGTGGACGAAGTGGACACGAGGCTGCATGGTAATATAATTAAAATAAAAGGAAGCACGTTTTTTACATTTCTCCATCTTCTCGCGAATAGATAAGATAAAAGAATATGACAGCTGACCATTAACCCTCTATCCACTGCCACGGTGTCATATACAATACAAGTAAAGATCTATATCCTCGATATGCTAAGGATTTGATACCTACTAACCACACGTTTTTTCATGCCCATTATTTTGCTCAATGTTTAAATATTGATAACCCATTTGTGTAGGTGTAACCTTATCTACACATAGGAACGTAAAATAGCTAAGTACTAGGATAAGATCCGCGCCTTGCGCGCGGTGAGGTTATTTTTGAGGTTTTACGACATTAGTTATATTAATTTTGGGTATAAGTTTGGTTTTAGGTTTTGTTTTCGATTTTTTTAAATCGAGGGGGATGATATTTGGAAATGATTATTCAATGTTTTAATTCTATTTAGTTCGTTGCAATGTTCAAGGTTTTTTGGACTTATTTTTTTGGTGTTAATGAGAAGACTGTTTATAATTGTTTGGTTGAATATTACAATAATTTTGAAGACATTCATACTGTCAACAAATCTTTTCAATTTCATAATTTCCATAAGAATCATAATAAAACTACTTCAATATGAATATTTATGTGTCTTTAAAGAAAATTAAATATGTTGCATGAATATATATAAAAATAAATTTAATAAATATTGAAAGAATTGTTATTTAATACTATAACAAATAAAATACAAAATTTTAACCAAAAATAAGTAAATAACAATTTATATATAATTATGAATTAAAACATTAATAGAATATGAATTGGGCTGTGTCCAATTAATTAACATAGGCCCAATTCATTGTGTTTATTTACTAATTATCGTGAAATTTATATTTTTATTGGGCTTCGATTTGAATGTCAAATAAACATGGGTCCAATAACTATATCGACAATAAGCCCTTATCAAAACAAAGTTAAACATCTCATCTGTAAAATGACGCCGTCTTATACCGTTTAGGGTATCTTCCTCACCGCGACAGACCAACAGAATTTGGATAATCGTCAGGTGATCCTGTCGTTTTTGTTTGTTTGGAGACCAGTGTTAGAAGATGCGATAGCGGATTACGATCCAATGGATTCCATCACGACATTTTCTTCATTCCTTCCTCCCGATTATATCTTCAACATTTCGACCAAAAGCTTGATTGGATTGATCAATGAAGAGAAGTCTGAGAAATCTCGACCAGTCGGTCTTCACCAAAAGGTTTTATCTCTATATCTATTTTGTTTTCATTAACTATTGTTTCCGGTAATATATATGTTTGTTTATCATTCAGATTGTATCGTTCAGATTTCACATTTTTAATTCTATCATTACTTTTGTAAATATTCTTTTTGACTCTGGCTTTTCATGTACAAACGGCGAGTGCAAGTGATGGTTGTGCTGCGAGTTCATATTTCAAAAACGCATCTATAGTACAAACAGTGAAGTAATCAAAATAGAGATCGCAGAGAGGAAGGTCTTAAGCTTACCATAGAAAAGCAACAACAACAACAGTGTTGTTAAGGTAAGTGGTCTAGCTAACTACAACTTTCTAGTATCTACAATACAATAACACGAATAAGATAAATACATTGAATACGATCAAACAAGGATAATTTCGTGTAGGGTACATTTTGAACTAAAAATAAGACACCAAAATAGATAAACTAATCAAATATAATAAAAATAAGTTCCATGATAAAAAAGATCCAAATCTCATCCTTGCTATTACAAAGATTAGTCTAAATAGTATAATTAAAACCAACTTTAAACTAAAAATATAATAAAACATCTTCGATACTTCAGAATTCAATGAATGGAATCCTGCATAGCACAAATTGAAAAAACTATTAGGAGAAATCCAGTTTTAATATATAGTACTCATAAGTAATAACCAACTTTTTACAATATACTTACTGCGCTTTGAAGAACCGAATATCTGGAATATCAGTATCAAATAGAATTTCAGAACCACCTTGTAAGTTTGTAACATATTTGAAGCCACCTATAAAGTAGTTTGAACAGTTATAAGACAAAAGAAACATTTTGAGTATAAATGAGTGTGAGTAATATAGATTACCTGTTCCCCATTCAATTCGCCATAACCTTAGAACACACACGACAACATCTTCAGTAGTCGAACGCCAGAACGCATTTAAATTATGGGCTAGAGCTCCGTAAGCAACACACTTTATATGAGTGAACCTGTTATTTTTAAGATCAAATTTAAAATTAACAGATACATCAAACTAAAATTTCAAACCTGAGACTTATCAAGGAGAACTCCATCGAATAGAAGAAAGTATTGTAAATGTTAGCAGGATCAGGTTGCTGATGCGCAATAAGATCTCCTACACGCACCAACGCTCCACATAGATCTACATAATCGAAAGGTCTTTCGGTTTTTAGTAACATTACTTAACAATATAAGAAAGAGTTAAATATAGTTGACATACCAACACAGTACTTAGGATGATAAAGACCCCGCTTTATAGCATGAAAGTTGGCACAATGAAGAAAGTTAGAATCGTTGAGTGGTTCTATCTTCGAAAACAAAGTTGATTCCGTGAACTTGATTCTGTATTTGTTCTTTGTGAGTCTGTACAAATCAGTAGCAAGTCCTACTTCAAAATTGAGTATCTCAACCCAATCACCATCTTTCAACTCAATCTCGTTACGTAGAGAAATAGAATAGTTCAAGCTTCCTTGTATTGTTACTCCCTGTTTAAAACAAAATAAACTCTATTAATTATTTTATACATTTGATTTATAAGAAGTTAATTAAAATATAAGAAAGCTTACATTCTCATCCCCTAAGAGCATGACCGAGTGATGATCTCCTCCGATTTTTGCACTCCATTTGCTGATTATCTTAACACGGATTGCAGGGAATGAGATCTTAGTACGCAAAGCATTCAAAGGAATGAAGTTCACCATCACGAAAACTCTGTAAGACCGGACTATATAATGTGTTTATTTTTAGTTTATGTAGATTTATTAGCATAGACAGCATATATATATATAGGTTGTGCACAAACCCTAAAACAGATTTAGTTTCTCGCCCTTGAAAATATTATGGTAGATTCGATATTGCAAGTTAATATACTACATTCCTTATTGAAATGAGTAAACTTTATTACAATTGTCATGGCTTAGTAGTGGACATTCCAGATTAACCGAAATAAGGATATACCTAGGATCGGGTATCACGAAAACTCTTTTCTTAAATTATTAGTGCATAAATTTGCTTGCGCTACAATTACTACCTATTTATAAAGGTCAGAAAAATTAGATGGGTTGTGCCGGAACCGTAAAATAGATTTATTGTTAGAGTTATGCATATATTTGTAAAATCGAAATCGCAACTTAATATACTACATACCTTATACAACACGCATACAATTTATTAGAAATGCCATGGTTAGATGTAAATTTACTTTTTTCGCGCAATACTGTTAGAACGTTTAAATATTGTTTTATTTGCTTTTCAGGAAAGAATTGAGTAACACGTCTACGGTTCAGCAAATAAGGAGAGTTTCATTTTATCTGCAAATAAGGAGATACTTACGATCATATATAAAGAAAACTTTGGGTTAATATTAATTATAACATGTTTTTTTATGCAGGGAATATTAAAAATAAAAAAATAAAAAGAAAGACCAGCTAATGGAAGCTACTACATAAACCATTCTCACTGGTTACACGACATCGTTCCAAATCCATATAAGGTTAGTAGAAAAACAACATTTTATATAAAAAGTGGAATGAATAAATGTTCAAAGAATTTAGTTATCAGTAATAATATACCACATATAGGAGTAGTATAATGGAACTCTCGGAACTAAATAAGGAAAATTTGTTGCAAGGTCTTAGAATCGTAAATTTTGATTTCCTTGACCTTCTCGCATCTTGTTTTTGGTTGCAAACCGTGTGGCTTGATCTGTCCTGAGCTGTCCTGCAAATGCTTACATTTGATTGTTATATTAGACCCTTTTCATAATACACACTCACATAGATTAATACTATTTCAACTTTCCAATCAGCCTAAGAAAAATTGAATTATTAATACAGTTAAACACTTACAGTATTGAGCTGATGATAGTTTCATTAATTAGAAACAATGTCTGTTATCGTAGCATAAATATACACAACTTCTAAAATCCTACCAAGTAAGCTCCACTGTCACATATTTAAAAAATTCTTACACATTGTACATCTAAAAACGTAAAAGTGTTATAAAGTCGTTCCATTTCAGGTATGCTTAAACTAACAATTCCGAGATGATAATAGCTAAAATCAATAACACATATGTAATAAGATCCCATGTTTAAAAAACACAAAGAAAATATTTGCTTTTACACTACTAAAGGTCACGGTTTGAACCATTTTATAAAGCCATTTAAATGGGTTAAACATAACCGAAAACAAATTAGATTAACATATACCATGATCAAGAAACAAATATTGGTTATCTAACTTATAATCTAGGCTAAACTAACTTCATGTTTAAGGTCCATCAAATCTCCTATGTTTATTAATCTACTCGGCATCTAACTATTCAATCGAACCAAATCATATTTCTCTGAACTAAAACTAACCAAATATAACAATATATCATATATATATAAATTACCTCACCAGTTCGTAGTGGTCCTCCAAGTTAAAAACGGTTGCCGCTGGGCGTTTAGCAGGAGTCAATAGGTTAGTTTTAACATCCTGGGACGACCCTCCAGATAACATTGCGGATCCCTATAATATGTTCAGAATATATAATATTACTTAATCTAATCCACATTTAGAAAAAAAAATATAATGCATGTTCGAATTTCACTTATACTTTACCTCCGGTGCATCTGAAATCACAGAATCTTCCAAACACAAAGTATTTCCCATTGCCTACAACAAAAAAGGGCTTAGAAAGCCATATAGTGATAGCGGAACATTGGAACGTCAAAAAAATACTTTAGATTGGGACCTGGGGTTGACGCAAGTTCTCGAACTCGTTTAATCATCTCAATGTTGGTCACGATTTTCAAGACTCTGTAAGTCCCATTCTTGTATAGAAAATTATCTCTCTCAATGGCAACCTTGAACAGATAGGTTTTCCCAGCTAAATTTTTGAGTTCCATAGGAATAAGGTCTGGGTCTTACATCTGTAGATAGAACATGCATAATTGAAAAAAAATAAAATACAATTCTAGTGAGTCATTGTTCACCATTTGAAAACACGCATTACCTCTTCAGCATTAGGTCCAACCAACTCATTGCAAGGATGATGAATGAGTTGCACTGCAAGATTATCAAAAAGTAGAAATTTTGCATTCCCAGTATTGTCTAGCACAACCAAATGCAACTTGTATCTAGCATATATGACAATAATGATATTAGAGTTGAGTAATAGTGTTCAGTTATATTAAAAACATATTGTATTATATAATTACCTTGGCAGCAACTTCGGGTTCTTCACCTTGCATTTGACGCAATAATAGTGAAATCCCAGTTCATCGTGATCTTCTCCATCCTCTGTGATTTCGTTAGGAACATGTAACACCTTCTTTGAACATACTTTGCAACTCAAGTAATACCAACCCATATCGGAATCAATAGCTGCTATTGTGCACATCACAATACACTGCTCAACCTATAGACGAAAACGATGGAATACATGATAAATCCCACACAAAAAACAATAAATGATGACTATCACTCACACTGTAAAGCAATTACGGGTTTATTATTCCAAACAAACCTGGTTTGACTCGATCAACTGTTGGATGGTTTTCCTAGGAGTGTTGGCAAAAAAATCATTTTTATCACCAGTACCATTAGTCAGCAAAAGCGGCTTGGGTTGGACAATTGACAATGCAAGTTCATCCCTCGGCAACCTATAATGAATCACAATATGTATAAAGAATGATATACATGATTATGAAATAAAACATACGTATATTTGATATGAAAATGAAAAAAATATATGAATCAACACACTTACAATGACATAAAAGCCTCCACCTCAGGACCAAAAGGATTAATTTCCACATCTGAAACGTTATAAGCATTGGACACACTACGCTCTTCTGCAATTGATTGTAAAATGAAAATAGTATTATGAGCAAAATCTCTCAAGATAAGAACTATTTTCATAAATTAAAATAACAGATGTTTCAGATAGAATACCTTTCCAAACTTTAATTTTACCAAAGCGTAACACAACAACAATAACATTTTCACTGCTTCTTTGAATAGCCTCACTGATATCAGTAGCTAAGTTACCCCATAAAACCATTGGCAAACGTTCATCCCTACAATGAATCGATGGAAAAATTCAGCGAAGAGTTTGAATATGATTAAGTTAGGAGTATAGAAAAAATTTCTACGAAATAACTTGCTTTTCATTACGAAGTTCAACCGAGATTTTCTTAGTCTCCTTCCCATTAGCTGATACAACTTCAAGTGGGGTAACCTCCACAATCTGACCCATTACATCTGACAAAAATAATATGTGTTATATAATGGAAACAATTACTGTGCAAATTGTAATGAAATTAGCAAAATGAGATAACATACCAACCAAATAGTCGGTATTGAGTGTCCCATCGAGAATGTCTCTGTAGTTGACTGGTTCAAAACCAGTTAACTCAATGGGCAAATCATCACAACACCTCACACGGGTGGTGGAAAGGAATCCAATTTTGTAGGGATGAATAGTTGTTCGGTATGAACCACCTGAGGGGATGACAGTAAAGTTGATGAAAATCTTGGAACTGCCTTCTGAAAGAAATGAATCAAACTGATTCACCAGATCCTTTTTAACGGACGCATTAATCTTAACACCCTGTAGAAGTTTATTTCATCAAAATTTTGGTTAGACCACGAGGAATAAAATAGAGACATATATAAAATAAAGAAAATTTGGGCAGTAAGGTTTTCATACATTAGAATCGATTAAAACCATCTCAATCGTTAGGCCACCAGCAACAGAATACTATGATGATCTTAACCCGGATCTTCCACATTGATTTGAATGGTTTCAAATCACACACAGCAGTTATCGCAGCCATTATAGAAGAATGAGTAAAAGATGTTATGTTTCGAGTCTATGGAATTACAAAGATGAATGGAAGTAGCTTTGCTTTTATAGGTTTAGTAAACCTAGTAGTAATACGCAAGGAAACCTTTAATGCTGCATTCAATCCCATATATTTTTCGCGTGCTAATCACTCTTCGATATTAAATTTTCCATAATATATACCTTCGAAATATTCTAACATTAATAACATATATTTATCTTGCACAGAAAGGCAGACCTATTAAATGAAGTTTAAAATAGACCGACATATGTAGGAGAACTCGGCTATCGGTCCAAATTGGTTCACCTTTTTACCATTGCTTTGGTTCGCAATTGTTAACCAAAATTGTATAATAAATCACGCTATTATCGCAACTTCATAATTAAAACACGTAAAAGCATGCACACCACGTTCAACCCGATTTTACTAAAAAGTTTTGATGCAGTAATCTTGTCTACAAACGTTTAATTGATATTTTTATGAGTTGAAATAATGAGTTCATATCTCTTTTATATTGAGGAGCTGTTGCCATTGAAGCTGTAGAGAATAGGTTGTAGCATCATTGAGAGAAGCTGAAGAAAGGCTTCTTCACTGATGATGATTTAGTGGGTTTCTTTAATTGCTTAGACACTCTAGACTGAATTATTACTTATCAGTTCTTAATGTTGAAGATTTAGTAATCGTCTTTGATAATGATTTGATTAAGTGTGTTTCTTTGATTGGTTAGAGTTAGAGTATTGCAGAGTTTCGAACACATTTTCTTTTTTTATTGCTATTGTCTAGATTTACATTGTTGATTTTAGTTATGGAGTATCTGATGAGCGTGGGAGAAGTACAGTTCGGTTCTATTGCCATTGGAGTGAAGACAAAAGAGGGAGTTGTGCTTTCTGTCGAGAAGCGTATCACCTCTCGCGGGCTGGTTTTACTGTTTACATTTGATCTGTTTATTTCTTAGAGTTCTCATTTGATCGTTACATTTCCACATGAGTACTGATTCTCTTTCTCCTTCCATGTTTTACGCAGTCTCGACCATTTATAGTGTCTTTTCTCATTGCTGCTGATGACGAAAACAGACCGAGCTTGTAAGTATAAGCCTTATTCTAACCATATGATCCACTTGTTAGTTGATCACATTTGTCAAACGATGCGGTCTTCTTATAGGTACTACACAGATACATCGGCAAAATTCTGGCAGTGAAACACAAACGCGATTGGTTTAGGCTAAGAAGGAGCTTATAGTTCTCTTCAAGATCAATTCAACAAAGTAACTTGAGAACTTGTAAAATAATTAATTTTTCACTATGACTTAACTGTTGTAACAGTTAGATCCCTTTAACATTGGTACAAGATATGTCACTTGAAGAAGCTGAGACGTTCGCTGTATCTGTCGTCCATCAAGTTATCGAAGAAAAGGTATAAATATTGGTCTGTCGCCGGAAAGGAAAGTGAGTAAAAAAATTCTCTTCCAAATCGCTATTAAGATGACACGTAGGATTCGTTTCTCCCAAACTCATAAGAGAGCGCCACGTGTCAAAACCAATGTGAATGCATTTATTGACAATGCATCCCTTTTAATATATAGGGGATTAGAATATGTGTATTGGAGTAACTGTGTATTGGAATATGTTTAAACAGACAATTTTCATAATATTTACACTAATCATTGCTAAATAGTTGACAACGACTAACTTTCATGTTAGCGGGATATATCCAAAGATAACAGTTATTAATAATGTTATTGGCGATTTAACTATTATCTAGAAAACAAAGAATAAAATAACTATTTTATATATAAAGATATTGTTATAATAGTTGATAAAAATGTAAGTTAGTGGTTAACAAACATATTATTTTATGTGTCTTAGCATGTAAATATAACACATTTAACATCGAACATTATACTAAAAACATACATGTAGCCGAACAGATTATATAGTTTAAATTAAGTTACACGTTAACGAGATACATTTATAGGTGACGAACTACTGGTTAAGTTATCTGAAAATTTAAGAATTGGGCGTTCTTGAAGCACTACGCTCGACCAAGAAGCATAAGCAAGGGTTCATTGTCTCTAACTTTCCTGCTACTTCCGTCTGATTCTCACCTTCTTCACCACATCTCTCAAGTTGTGAAAAAGAATCTGGTCAAGGAATGTAAATTCTTCGAGCTTGAGACTATATAAGAAACATAGCTTTCATGGATTAGCCAGACAAGGTTGTCCACGGTCTCATCGCTTACCTCCTCCACACCAGATAGTTTGGAAAGTGTGTAACGTCCACTAGCATGGATATCACCTCTGCCTGCAGAATTATAACACCAAGACATTATAGTAACAACTATGTCCCGTTTGGGCATTATCCAATAGTAATCTTACCATCTAATTAATATAAGAAAATAACAGTTGTGATAGCAATGTTTGGGCATCATCCAGTAGTAATATTAGCATCTAATAAAGGAAAATAACAGGTAATGATTGCGATAGCAATTAGTTTGATGGTTAACACGTACTTTACAAGGATAAATTCCAATAACCAAATGTGAATCTATTAGCTATTACTTATGGTGATAGCGGCTATGTGGCAAGACACTTGGTGAACGAAGACTTAACTACTTTTGACCAGATTCTTTTTCACAACTTGAGAGATCATTAGTTACTGACCTTTCATTCTTTATATAACTCTTTTGCGTGTGATGGATTCACACAGTAGCACACTACTTTCGGTGGGGACAGTGGGATGTTGGTCTCTTCATCTTCAGCTTGAAAGTCATTACACCCTGACTCCGACTCGTTGACTGACTCAATCACCACTACTGGATCCGGCTGGGGGACCTTTGATTCTTCTCTGTAACCCTTTTGACAGGTTCTTCACCGGAGGCAACTGCACTTACTCCATAACGCCGAATAATAGATTTCCTAGATCTCTGGCAGCAA
>CM033981.1:42358084-42421413 GCA_019706035.1 Raphanus raphanistrum subsp. raphanistrum | reverse complement strand
AGGGATATCTTGGACTGGAGCATATAGTCAGACCACCTCCTTATGCAGGGATGGAAAGGTTTGTAATTTTTTTTTTATCAATGCTCATTTTATGGGTTTTTATCCTGGATTGAATGAACATTACCATTCAAAATCATCGATTGAGCACATCCCGTGTGTCAAATTTATTTAGACGGTTCTTTGTGTAATTCATTTGAGATGAACTGTCACCTGTCGTTTTGAAAATATTGTTGTCTGTCCATCCATAACGACCCTTGCTTTTAGACTTCTTATGACATTTTCGAGTTTATTCATATCTGCAGCTTTAAGGACTCTATTCTAACACTCACCGCACGATGACAAACAGGTATACCTACGTCCCATTTAACTTATGAAATTATATTGAATTTTTTACTCTTAGACACCATATGACATATACACCTGCAGGTTCATCAAATTGCACGAACTTCCGAGACAGATGGATCCCTAAGCATTGTAGAAAACCTTGGCGCGTCGTCGACAGGGAGAAGGAGAGATCGGAGTCTAGAAGGAGATCACCTATAAACAGCAGATTCAGACATCACAAGAACAACCTAGATATGATCATCATTCTCCAAGACCTCAGAACCATTACCATCTGTCACATCATCAAGGGCTGCAACACCTGAAACAGCTTCTGTATCTGACGGATGTTCAGAACCTAATCCAAGTCTTCCCAAGACAAATGGACGCAAGCGTAAAGCAGATGGGACCAGCCATGTCAACAAACAGATGCAACCCTACACGACCTTCCGCCACCAGGGTTTTCATCACCTTGCACGGTTGCGTCTGATAATACAATCACCGCACAGCCGCAAGAGAAGTTTCTTTCTCGGTTAACAGTCTCGTATGGGATCCCTCTTAGCATCGTTCATCAACTTGGTTCACCCAGCAAAGATGACCCGACAGGCTGGTCCGTTGCTCCTGGGATACCGTTCTTTCCGTACCCACCTCTGCCTCCGGTTTCTCATGGTGAGTTTTTGGCTAAGATGAATGGGATCTTACCGGATACAAACATCTCAGGTGTTACCGGGACTGTCTCAACCGCTCCAAACAGAAGAGGGAGTTTTCATCTGATATAGGACAAGTTACTTTCGGCAACAGAAACAGAACATTCCTCCGTGGATTCGGAACAGCAAACAGCCTTGGAAACCTAACCTTAGAGAAGAAGATCACAGTTAAGAAACTCTTAGCTTTAGAGAAGTACACAGTCCTTGAGAGTTAAAATGGAGAGACGATGCAGCTCTTGAGGAGAATTACAGTGATTGATTGGTTAGTTTTGCTCATAGTAAAGTCCCCTTTAAGGGAATCATGTGCTTTCTTCCCTTTTTAGTATATTTTAAATTCTTTTTGTTTATGACTTTTTAATATTAAAAGTCACATGAAATAGCAATCACATTCTTTATTCTCTTTGCAAATATTTTTTCTAGTGTTACATCTAGGATTCCTTTTTTTTTTTTTTGGGAAACTCCATCTAGGATTCCAATATCAATATTTTCTGAGTAAACTTCAGACTCTATCAAAACGAGCATCCAAGTTCTTACATGTGTTCCATACTTTCTCCACTTCCTGTCGGCCTTCTTATAGCTTAGGTCTCCTTCTCACAAAGACCTGACCTGATACTCACCATGATTTTTCCTGCTACTTATATACTCATCTTCTAAATCCAACCGTGAAAAACCGAGCTAGCACCGGCACTAGAATCACATCAGCCATACTAAACTCATTCCCTGCCAGTCTGCTACATTCGTCGCTCCCATCTAGCTTGGTTTCAGCCTCATCTAGAAGCCTAAGCAAATGGTCTTTGCTTCTGCCTAAGGCCCCATGGGCTTTTATTTTATGCAAATGGTCTTTGCTTCTGCCTAAGGCCCCATGGGCTTTTATTTTATCTTCTTGTGTCGTAAGCTTCCCTTATGATGAAAAGCTTGGAGTCCAATTCCTTAATCTTCCGCATCTATTCAAGAACTTGGTTACCAACAGTAGCATCTTCTATACCAGAAGAAACCTCAGCTATTTTCTTAAAGTACCTACAAAATTTCCACAAAAAGATGAAGAAGGTTTTGACTTATGCAACACTCTGTCTTTTTTGGCTTATTTTCTGCCAACTTCTTCAACTTTTAAAGTTTTCTCTTTATATGACGCACCTATATACATGGTTCTATTATTGCATCCAGATTATCATTTTTAAGAGATATGAAAAAGAAAGTTCAAAAAGTTTTCTTATTGAGGAAACTTCCTTAACTAGTAGTTGGTCATATGTTAGTACAACTTCTACTAAAGTACATATAAATTTATACAAATTATAGATGAAAAAGTTATTGGAGATTTAGATGTATTATATGTGTAGTTATTCTTTTTTTTTGCTTTAAAATATATGTGTAGTTATTCGTAATAGTTAATGTATATTAGAAAGTTTTTTTGTATATTAGGAGTTAAATATGTATATCATGAACATAATCCAAATAAAACATCAATTGTGAATAAAAAATAATTGTTCATTACAGAAGTGTTTGTGTATATATGGATTATGGAACTGTTTTAACCTATAATGTTGTTTGTTGTAAATATTTATGTTTATTAGTTATAAATAATCGAATCACTATTATATAGAATAAAAAGAGAATTTTAATTGTAAATTTCTGTCTTCAATACATTATAAATAAAAATATTTTTCAAATATTTTTTTATTTAAAATAGTTTTCAATATATTTTGTTTAAAAGTGTGAGTATATTATATAGAGACATATAGTACAATCATGTATAATTCACGTGCATGGGCCAAGAAAACTACCAACCTCTCCTCTAAATTGACCTCTAAATAGAAGGGACAACAAATATAAGCACCAGAATGATGACACGTATGTAGCCAAAAATATTACAAACATCCCAATTCATCACGATCTCTTGAATTTAAGAACTTTTATGTTATAACCACGGTTTTGTCTACTCTTCTCATTTTTCGTTCATTAAAAATATTTAATGAAGCATCTTAGTTAATAGTAGGCCCAATAAAATTAAATTAATTAATCGAGTTTTTCAAGATCCTGCATGTTGCAGATTTGTTCAAAAGTCCCAGTCCTTTGTGTTACTAATTGCTTCTTTTTTTTCAGATCAGAGACATAGTTGAATTGATCCACAACGCATGGAGGTAAGTAGAAAATTAATGTATAAATGTACTCCGCACTCGTGTAGATGTTTAAAACAAGATTACTATTCAAATGTTAGGTGACAGTGTGACACTTAACATAAGTACTACAATTCTTCTTTTACGTACAGTGTTTACTTCTGCAATGCTTTGATAATTGATTCTAATGTATAAAAACTTATAGACAATTGATATTAATTTTGACTTCCAGCACTAATTAAAAATATAAGGTTACAGTATATTAGAAATTTAGAATTGTTGTCATATAAAAATACAGTGATCTATCTGTCTTTTTTTCATCACTAGCGCAACAACCAAATCAAGTTTGTGCTTTATTGTTCGTGAAGTAGTATCACAATGAATAAAGATATTACAGACAAATCATTGTCACGGCGTCTTAATTTTTAAATTAGTGATCCATTAATAATACACGTGTTTTATCATTAAAAATATAATAAATTTCATTATTTTTCATTGAAAGGTATTGATTAAAAAATATAATAAATTTCATTATTTTCTCACATTTAATTCTATTAAATTGGCATAACTCTGATGTATGCATGTAAGTTGTATCTCTCCATCGTTTTAAATGACATGCTATTTTTATATGGTTCATGATATCTTGTATAATGTATGGTCATGATTTACGCTTCTTGAGTTAATGCAAAAGAAATGGAAGAGAATGATTAGGTTTACAACTAAGTTAATTAAAGTTGAAGAAATGAGATATGTAAGTAGCAAAAAAAAAGAAAGAAGATCGAGTGGCGTTGTCGTGGCGGAAACAAAAGCCACCAACTGAGCAGTCTACGTTTCCTCATCTTCCGGTTGATGTGTGTGTTGACCCTCTCAGTTTGTTGCCACTTTCATTTTCATTAGTTATACCCAATTATCAAAAGGAATCGTTAGACGGTATCTAGATGATTTGTATAAACCTATCGACTAGATCAATTATTCGGGATATAAACACCGTTTAAAATTTATTTTTGTAATCATTTAACATTATGAAGTATATCTACATTACGAAGATTAGTAATCAAACAATAGCACAATGCGTTCATTTAATTAATAAGATATCTTGTTAGAAATCAAATACAAAATGAATAATTAAATCTCCTTTAGTCGAATCACAACAATTGAAAGATACTCCTAGGCCCTAGCAATAATCTTCTAACTTTTTCCTTCTCGACGAGCAATAATCTTTTATGTATAATCATAGTTTGTCTTGAAAATGTAAGAGAGAAATCAGCAGAACCAAGTTGTCTTGGCCTAGTGGTAAAGGGGCTCCGACTGGAGTTTTCGCCCTGAGTTCGGTTACAGTTGGTCACCGGGGTTAGCGTTAAATCGCAAGAATACGTGTTGTCGTCGGTCTCAGAGGGATTAATCTTGGGCCTAGAAAGTCTTTGGATCACTCTCTGATAAAAAAAAAAAAAAAGAGAGAGAAATCAGCAGTGAGATGGTAAGGAGGGGTCCACGACTCATCATGAAGTAGACGATGATGCATGCCTTTCAGATTTAGTTGGCGTGTCGTTCCTCGCATCTAAAACGGCAGGTATTCTGTTACTACTGCTTCCCTCCATCTTTTTCCACCATCATAATTAACTAACTAACCTTCTTCTTCGGCAATGATGGCACACGTAACATATTCTTTAACGGCGTTTTATCTAATTACGTCATTAATGTTGTGCACGTTACCTGAGGCAACCGGTAAGCATGCGATGTAACGTCTTCCGTTATGATGACGCGGGTATGGAGGATATTGACATTTGTAAGTTAATGGGTTGTTGGAGAGATCACATGACATGGGATGTTTTGTTCTTCGGACCGGACATGTTAGAGCCACAAAACGGTCTTATTTCCACCGACCCATTCTGTAGAAATGCAATGCATTTATTGTAACAAACCATGGTCCATGCAGTAATATTGTGATTTTCATTACACTCTTTCCATTTTAAATAGATAACACTTTAAAATTTAAACACATAAATGAAAAAATCTATTTTTATTTATTTTCAACAAAATATCACTAAATATACACATACTGTAACCAATAATAAAATAGACTATATAATTTCATTGATCATATAACATAAATTGTTAATAATTTTACACTAAATTTTGAAAACAATTTGGAAAAAACTTTTTTAAAAAGTACTAGTATTAAAGGAGTATATTTTAATGTGTTTTTGGTATTTAAACATATTTTAAGTTAATGTTGTAAAAATAAGTTAATGATGCCACAAAATGTTATATATACAAAAGGGCATATATAGTATGGTCGTACTGAAAAATGGTTGGTCGTAAATGGAAAAAATATTATCCATATTTTTGAAATCTTTATACTTATCGTTTCCATTTGACTGACAAGATAAGTTAATAAGTCAAAACTTCAACAGTAAATCTAGAAAATAGGTTGAAACAAATTTTCATTTATATCACGTCTGCCTGGATGTCACAAATCATCGTAAAAAAAAAATTCATTTATATTTTTTTTACAACTTTTTATTTTTCGCCATTTTTATCTTCGATTTGTTTTTAACTTTGCCGTTACTATTCTTTAGATTACTTGCATGATATTCATTACCATTCAAAAAATATTTCAACTGATGTACGCGTATCTTTTGTTCGGCTTTTCAGATGAAAATAGAGTCAGTATATGTGGATTATACAAAAAGAAATTGTTTATGTCATTGTGATTGATGCACAGTAAGACTATGTCAAAAAACTGGAAAATGACAGAGAGAAAAACAATGATTAATTTTTTATATAAAAATACAGTAAAGTACTAGTAGGGTTAAGAAAAATCATTTTCTAAAATAAGATACTTGCTCTTCTCTTTCTTTCTTTCCGACAAGCATCAAAACCAAAAAACCAAACCTGCGGTTAAAACTTATACCTCCTCTGCAACTAAAACAGAGAGAAACAGAGGATCTTTGTCTATATAAGCACAAGTCAAGCAACAAGGGAACATTTCAAAATTCAAACAAATCTCTAAGGATGATAGAACGAAGCTCCGTCGAGGAAAGAAAGGGTGGCCGTACAATTCTTGTCGGCGTGAAGCTAGACGCGCCGAGCAGAGAGTTACTCACATGGGCTTTGGTTAAAGTAGCTGAGCCTGGTGATACTGTGATCGCTCTTCATATCCTTACCAACGGTAAATAAACTTTTTTTTCTCTCTCTTACAGACATAAAGCTCTGATCTGTTATATGTTCTGTAATTAAAAAAAAGGTTTCGTTTCTTTATTTTTTTGTGTGTAGAGATTGTTAAGAACTCTTCGCTTCTCTCTTTGGTGAAAACATTCGACTCTGTTCTCGACGTTTACGAAGGCTTCTGCAACTTAAAACAGGTAAAAAAAGTCTGAAAACTCTTTTTGATCCTTTTTTGAAAATGTTGAAAGTTTTGTCCTTTTTCTTTGTTAGGTGGATCTGAAGCTGAAGCTGTGCCGTGGCGACTCTGCTCGGAAGATCATAGCTAGAGAAGCGAGATCGTTGTGTGCTTGGAAAGTTTTAGTTGGGGTTTCGAGAACTCACCATAAGATTCGATCATCAGCTTCTGTGGCTAAGTACTTGGCTAAGAAGCTGCCAAAGGAGTGTTGGGTTCATGCTGTGAACAATGGTAAAGTTGTGTTTCAAAGAGAAGGTTCTCCTCCCTCATTGGCCATGAACAATTCTCAAGGTTTGACCTTTTTTCTTGAATTTATTTTTTATTGTTTAGGTTAAATAGTTAACTATATCTTAGTAGTATTAGTATATTTAATTAATTTAATTTAATTTAACACTTCGATTTTTCGGTTCGATTTATTTTGATAAAATCTTGAACCAAATAGTTTACAGATATATTTTGGTTTGTTATGGATCTTTTTATCCACTCCAGTGTTTAGTGCTTTAAAATTGGGTTTTGGTTGTTTGTCATAGGGAAGGAAGATGTTAGGAGGAACACTTTGTTGAATGTGCTTCAGAGATCTGTTACATTGAGCACACCTACCAGAGTTGTCAGCCATTTTGAGGAGGAGGCTTCCAAGGAAGATCAATCTTGTGGCCAGAGTTTGCAGCAGGCCTTGGAAGCTGCTCGTTTGGAGAGTTGTTCAGTTTGTAGTTCTGATTCTCTGTCTCCAAATGGTACAAAAGCTTCACATATCAATGATGAGTGCCACAAAGCTAAGGAGATTGTGCCTGTGAAAGGTCTAGAGGAATTGGTTAGGAAACAAGCTGAACCTATACCAGGTTGGCCTTTGCTTCGTCGTGCTTTATCTTCACCAGGACAACCCATTACTACTCATAAACAGATACCAGTAGCTCAATGGGCTTTAAAGCTTCCTCCAAGGAACAATAAGCAAATTAGTTATGACCCTTCTCATGGTACTAACTCTATCACCACTCCTGACACTAGTCCAAGAAAGCTCCCTCAGGAGCTAGAGAGACTTTACCAGAGATTTTCTTCTACTTGCCAGTTTTTCAAATACAAGGAACTTGTTTTCAGTGACATCAGACTTCTCTGCTGGTTTGTTCTTGATGACATGTTCACACTTCTTGAAAATCTTGAAGCCTCTTGTTATGTAACTAAGAAAAAAAGCATTGTGGTTTCAGATAACTTCATAGGCAGAGGAGGCAGCAGCAAGGTTTATAGAGGCTGTTTGTCAAATGGAAGAGAGGTTGCTGTGAAGATCCTCAAGCAAACAGAAGATGTCTTGAATGATTTCGTCGCGGAGATCGAGATTATCACAACTCTACTCCATAGAACATTATCTCCTATTAGGCTTTTGCTTTGAAGACAAGAACCTATTGCTTGTATACAATTATCTCTCAAGAGGAAGCCTAGAAGAGAACCTTCACGGTACCCGTTTTAAGCAACTCCTAAGACTATTATGAATGATCATGGATCTAAAAACAAAAAATGTTTGGTTTTCAAATTTAGGGTAACAAGAAAGATCTGCTTGCATTCCAATGGAGAGAGAGGTACAAAGTGGCTGTGGGAGTAGCTGAGGCGTTAGACTATCTGCACAACAGTGCTTCACAACCTGTCATACACAGAGATGTTAAGTCATCAAACATACTGTTGTCTGATGATTTTGAGCCTCAGCTTTCTGATTTTGGGCTTGCGAGGTGGGCGTCTATATCTACAACTCACATAGTCTGCTCAGACGTTGCAGGAACCTTTGGGTATGGAAGAGTCCTGTTCTTTTTTTTCAGCTGATGTTTCTTGAAAGTTCTTGGCTAATCTTGTTTTTTTTTGTTTGATGCAGCTACTTGGCTCCAGAGTACTTCATGTATGGTAAGGTGAATGATAAGATAGATGTGTATGCATTCGGCGTTGTTCTACTCGAGCTGCTCTCTGGAAGAAGACCTATTAGCAGTGGATGTCCAAAGGGACAAGAGAGTCTTGTCATGTGGGTATGTGTTTTGCATTTGCTGCATAATAGTATGTTCTCTGCTGCTCTTGTTGAAACAAGAATGTGTGTAATGGTCATGTACAGGCCAAACCAATTCTAGAAGATGGAAAGTACTCTCAGTTGTTAGACCCGAGTTTGCAGATTAACAACAATGGTGATCAAATGCAGAGGATGGTGTTAGCTGCTACTCTCTGTATTCGACGTAGCCCTCAAGCTAGACCGAAGATGAGCAGTGTAAGTCATGTTCTTTTTAATCTAATCATAGTACCTATATGCAGTTGTCTTAACGAGTATGGAATGATTCAGGTCTTAAAGCTGCTAAAGGCGATGAAGACACGCTCAAGTGGGCAATGCAACAATTGAGTAGTAGCTCCTCAGATGAAGCAGAGATGCTTGAGGATGAGCAAAACCAAAGATCTGACTTGCAGTTACACCTCAACCTTGCGCTTCTTGATGTTGAAGATGACTCTGTCTCCATGGGTAGCTTTGAGCAAGGCGCTGTCTCTGTGGAAGAGTATCTTAAAGGCAGGACAAGCCGTTCTTCAAGCTTTGACTAAACCCCCCCCCCCTCCCCCTCCCCCCCAAAGTTTTACTGAAACTATGTATATATGTGAGACTGGTGGTGGGATTTGTAGTGTTCTTTTTAGCCCTCGTACCTCACCTGGTTTAGGATTGTGATTGTAGTTTTCAATTGTTGTTTTCACAATTTTTCATTCTTTTGAAGTTTGTTTTTGTGTAAACTTGTGGTAATAAAATAAAAGAGAAAATAGTATCAACAAAGTATTACATATCTTTTATTTAGACCACTACACTGCAATTAAAGACTTTTAAAATGATAATTAGAGTGGTTTGGAGTCTTAAACTACTACTACCTAAAAGATAAATAGATAATTGCAATAGTCTTTGAGTTCAGTGAAGAAGACTTAGTGTTGGTGCTGCCTTACTTGATGATGCATACAATATCTCTGCATTCTCTCATCACACGTGCTTCGTGCAGCCATGGTTTGAATGCACCTTCAAGAACTATGTTCTGCAACAGAATGCAAAATCATACAAGACATTAATACATGAGTTTCATGACACCAATGCACACAGAGACTTGCACATGTTGTATCCCAAAAGATTAGTCCATGCAACAGAAAGCTGTACCTCCAAGTAAAAGAAAAAGCCGCGCAATAGGTTCAAAGCTCTAGATTCATCCTTAGCGTGACGAGAACTACGAAACACACGCTTGAAGTCTGCATATAATCAAACAAAAAAGGCAAAACTGAAAGAGATTGACAAAGATACATACATACACACCATTCCTTAGCCAGTAGTAATCAAGATTATATTTTACCTGGATACCGATCAAGATAGGAAGGGCCTAACTGGTGATCAACGTTATATTCAATCTCTCTTCCATCTCGTAGTTGCCTAGACCGAGTCAGATGTTTCTTCTGTGATACCTCAAGAAAGCGTTGCTTGAACTCGTTTTTATCATAGGGCTGTCTGAGAATCTCCAGTAGCTTCTTGCTAAAGGTAGAGTTGAACATATCTTCAAGCTCAATACGGTCTTCAAGATCCTTTAGAAAAAAAAATGTCAATAAATCAAGAATGAGAAAGGACATAGAAAGTAAAGAGAGGTTTTCACATACAATCACTTTGCCGTCTTTGTTTGCTTCAAATGGGGAAGGGCCTCCATCAGAAAACGGACAGTTGCTGACTGCAATAATATCAGGATCTGATAAAGGTACTGAGGCTTTCTCAGGCTTCAGTTCAATGACAGTAACAGAGTTTCTCAGATACGCTAGGAAATATTCATAGCTTTTATCCATTAAGTTCTTGTGAGCTTTGAAGCTGTGAAGTAAGCTGTCTTTCACATGACTTGTAGACTTTGGTTTAGCCTTGTCCTTGTTCACATGGATCTCCTCTTCTTTCTTTCGTTTGGTGTCTTCTTTGTTGTTAACCCAGTTCTGATCAGTCTTGAGTCTCTTTGAAGCTCTGAAAATCTCATGAGGCTTTACCTTTCTCCTGTCGCCATTGCTATCCTCATTCTCCTTCTTGCTGGCTTTGAAATCGCTCTTGGTCACACAACTCTTCTTCCCTTGTGGAGCATCTTTGGTGGTGTTAACCACTGGGATGATCTTCTCAGCCTTCAGTCTCTTTGAAGCTCTGAACATTGCCTGAGGAATTGCATTCATTGGCTTCCTTCCTCGTCTAGTAACTTCTTTCTCTTGATTTTTGTCTTTGACATCACTTGTACTCTCTACTTTGATAGTGTTCTTGTGCAGAGAGACTTCTTTCTCTTTCTTGGTGTCTTTGCCACCATAACTTCTATGCTCTAACTTGATAGTGCTCTTGGTGGACATATCAGTCTTCTTCTTTCTCTGTAGAGGGGCTTCTTTCTTTTGTTGGATGTCTTTGCTTCTATGCTCTGCTTTGATAGGAATCTTAGTCATAGCAATCTTCCTTCCTCTTAGAACAACATCTTTCCTGAAGACAGTTGACTTATGATCTTCTTTACGAGTCCCACTCTCCAACTTCTTTGAAACGAAAGGAGGAGGCTCTGATCTTATTCTCCTTCCTCTACGCTTCACTTCCTTATCAGTAGTGTACGTAATACGCAGTGGAGAAGCCTCCCTCTCAAGCAAATGAGGATGGTGGTGATTGCTTTCCTTAAAGATCGTCAAGTACTTCATATAGTCTAGATCATACTCCACATCATCAGCGCAAACAATCTGCATATTACTTCTAGCGTCGAGTGGCTTGGGTGGTGAATCCACTTCACCGCCACGAAGAGCCAGCATTCTACCGAGATCTATTAGTTTCCTCTTCACAGCTGTCCTGCCCAGCTTAGAGCTGTTCGGTTTCCTCATCCTGAAAAACAAGCATTGACAACAACAACATAAGAAAAAAAACATGAAACTGATCAGACTCAAACACATCAAACATAAGATAACTAATAAAAAACAGCATACAACAAGTGTTTCACCACACCATAATGTGTAAAGAAAATGAAAAATTTCTAATTTTTTTTTTTTGTAATTCTAGTAGATGAAAGTAAGGTAAACACTAATATAGTAAATCTGAGGCTAGAAAACTAATCACAAAGCTCAATTACTTAACCTAATGGTACAACATTGAGCCCAAAAACCTCAAGAACAGCACACAACTAATGATGCTTCACCACACCAAAAGGTGTAAAGAGAATGAAAAAGTTTTAACCTTTTTTTGTAATTCTAGCTGATGAAAGCAAAGCTATTACACAAACACAGCCCCCAAGAGAAATTACTATTTTAAGAAACTAAAGATTGAAACTTTCTTTATTGCAAAACAATTTGTGAGCTCTTCCCGAGCGAAATCAAGACACTTTCGGGTGATTAAAGACCAATTCAAAGATGGGTAATGCTTAGAATCTAAAGAGAAGCTAAGGTCGCAAAAACCCCAGAAGATGAAATTCGTGATCTGTAAGAACGAACAAAGACCCATTCTTGTATGAGATCTAAGCAAACGGAAAGTAGCTTACTTTACTGACGAATCGAAATGATGTTGATTTGGTCTCTTCTTCTTCGCCTGGATTCGTCTTCGCTCACTGTAAATGCATGATTCGAAAAAACTCAGAGCCGTTCCGTTCCGTCTCTCTCCAAAACTACTTACGCGCTATTTTTGTGCTAAGTACCCTATATGGGCCGAAATAGTGGCTTTAAAACATAAGGCCCAATAAAGGGTTTAGCTACGCAATATAAGTTTTACTACATATAGGCTCAAACTCTGAGCAATATACTATAGTATTAATGATTTTATACTATTGAATTTATTTATCTAAGTTTTCAACTGATAAATATGAATAAAACACATGAAAAAAAATTATAGTTATTCTATTGGTAATTTATTTTTATCTGATATTATATAAATGTAAATTGCTAGTTTTTACTTCATTTTATTTCTATATACAAGTACATATTTTGTGGGGACGAGTTCACCATTGAAAGGCATGTGGGTTATGTACGACATCTCTAAAGTCAGCAAGTCAAAAGAATACATAACTGAGAGTTGTACACTTGTATTAAAAGCTTGTTTGATCTTCTTGTAATTTCTTTTTTTTTTTGCTAAGAATGCTAATATCATATTAATGATGTTCAAATTTTACAAAAGTTAAATCTAAAGATACTCTACCAAGCCAAAAAAAAACAAAGTAAAACCAAGATAGAGCAAGAGACGGTTAGGAAACCCCAAAGTTCAAATTATCCAACTAGCAAGGAGAGAGTTGAATTGCTTCCTCTTTCTCTTAGCCATGATTGTATTCCTCACTTCTCTGTAAATCAGCTTCCAAATCGCAGCAGCACTAAACTATCCAGAGCTTGACTGTTAGGCTGTAAACATTGTTTCCATAAGTGGACTCAGCACCTTGCCATATATGAGACTATCACCAAGACTGCGGGCTTGTAGCTAAGGAGTATACCCGACCAAAAACTTATATACATATATATATATGTGTGTGTATGTATACAAAGTGTATAATATATTAGGTGTATCATTGAATAAATAGTGCAATAATTCCTAAATATTATATATGGCCTCAGCCTCACCATACTCTTCTGGAAAATCTTCATTTTGGAATGATTGGTTGTTGAAAAGGGCTATCATCGCAATAGGGCTGGAATATAAAATTAGAGAGATAAAAGTTTGAGACTCGTCGCCAACCTTTTGATATATAATCCAGGAATCACGAGATCGCCTTCTTTGATCTTCTAATAATATATTAAATTATATTCACATTAGTTTCATGGTCTCTATCAACTTTCCATCATTTCATATTTTATTCCAACATCATATATTGGTAATTTGGCATTACCATGGATTATTACTTTTACTATTTCTTACATTTTTGAATTTAATTACCATCATATAAACATAAGAAATGAATTAATGATTTCATATTTTATTCCAACATTTCATATTTTATTCCAACATCGTATATTGGTAATTTGGCATTACCATGGATTATTACTTTTACTATTTCTTACATTTTTGAATTTAATTGGTAACCATCATATAAACATAAGAAATGAATCATGAGAAAACGATGAATAAAAATAAAATTATATAAATAATAAGGAATAATAATTATTTATCAAAATTAATGAGGAACAAATTTATTCTATATTTTTATAATAAAAGAATGAAAAAGAATCAAGAGGAAAAATTATTTCTTATGGATGGTAAAACTTTTAAAGAATGTGATGTTCATTTTCATTTCTTTTGTCACCATTTAAAACCGTCGTGTTGAAACGTACCTACAGTGTTGAAACGTACCTACAGTTATATATACAATATACCTCATTTAAAGCTTGAAATATGTTATGCCTCCAGTTATAGTATTCTTGGTTTCCCTAGTATATATCCAAATCAGTCTTATAAATTATCTCATTGAAAGACCAGTTGTCCGGAAGGAAAATCGGATAATTAATAACAACACTCATGAAATGCATAGGAATCGAGAGAAACAGAGAGAGAACTAGAGAGAGAAAGGCGCCGTGAGATTTCTCCGGCCGACGGCGGGGCTCCTAAAGTCACCGTCGGTCCAGTTATGAATCTTCTCTTTTCTTTTTTTCTTTCTTTTGCATGTTATGAGTTTCGAGGGTGAGGCTTCTTTGTCTCTGTTCCTTTTGGTTTTTGGATTTGAAGTGAAATTTCCGGAATGCGGAGGCTTATATAGATCCGTAGCCGCCGTTCAAGTTTCCGGGGGGGGGGGGGGGGGGGTGGAGACACCTGCAGTTTCGCCGTCGCCGTCAAAGCTGCCGGGAGGTGAAGGCTTCCTCAGCTCTATGTCGCCGGTTTTGAGATTCCGGGAGGGGGAGGTCCCAGTGTGCCACCGTTGCCGGCTCTGCGTTTTAAGTTTTTTTTATCTTTGGTCGATTTGAAGTGGGTTCCGGTTTTATCTTTCTGGAGGAGATCTCGTCAGAGGATGAGTGAAGCGTTCCGTTGGAAAGAGTGATGTCGAATGCGAAGCTTTTTCTTGGGTGGTTTGCGGTGAACGATGGCGGAGGAGATCTAGCCATGACGATTGGAATCTCTCCGATAATAAATTTCCGAGTGTGAAAGTTTCGTGGTGAAGAGAAGAGGAGTTCAGAAGTTCCGGTGTGATCCGGTGTTTCGAGGATAAGATCTCCGGTATGGCGATAAGTGGTGGTAATGCGGTGGTCTTCTCGATGCGTGTCCCTCGACGTCGAGGATGGCGACACGTGTCCGCTTTTTTCAAAAACAGATCTGTGAGGCGGCCAGCGTTGTTCACACGCTTAGATTCTAGGGTTTTCCTCAAATTGGGCATTGAGACCAGTTGAGTGAATGTTTGTTATGCCCAGTAGGTGTGGGCTTTGTAATTTGTTTGTTTGGGTCTAGGCCTTTATCTTTTATTTAAAAAAAAACTTGGTGGAAAAAAAAAAAGAAATGCATAGGAATCATTGTTGTGTCTCTATGCACGAATGTAGCAATGAAATAACCTACTATATAGTGTATATTCTGAAATGAAAAAAAAAAACTAATACTGATCACCACTCTTTATACAGTAAAATGAGTTGAGCAATATGTATTTACTATGACTTAATGTACACCGTTGTAAAAGTAAAATTTACCGGTAATAAAAACTGAAATGTAAGCAAAGAATACTCAGATTTGGTTTTTGCTCGAATACAAAAGTTTAATTAGTTACTCAAATAGACCCGGTTACATGTGACCAGTGGCGAAGCTACGTTGACGTATATGGGTGCACGTGCACCCCTAATTATTTAGGGAGTTAACTTTTAGACAAGACTTGGGTTCACCCCCTATGGTGAACCTTTAAATTCACCACCTCCCTAATAACCAATTAAATTACCAATTAGATTAATGATAAAATAATTTTAAAAATAAATAATATCATATTTAATAATGTTAATGTCACTATTTTAATTCCTAAATTCAAACTCTATACCATAAATCCAAATTCTAAACCTTAAATTTTAACTTATAAACCCAAACTCTATACCCTAAACCCAAATCTTAAACCCTAAACCCAAACCATAAATCATAAACCAAAAAATCTAAACTCTAAACCCAAAAATATACCCTAAACTCAAATCCTAAACCCTAAACCCAAATTTTAGACTCTAAACCCAAACCATAAACCCTAAACCCAAACCGTAGACCGTAAACCCAAACCCTGGACCGTAACCCAAACCATGAACTCTAAATCCAAACTTTAATTCTTAACCTTAAATTTCAAAAGAACAACATCAATATTAATCTAAATATTTAGGGTATAGGGTTTGGGTTTTGTATTTACGTTTTGGGCTTAAAATCTAGGATTTGGGTTTAGGGTATAGGTTTGGGTATAGAGTTCAGGTTTTTGGGTTTATGATTTATGGTTTGGGTTTAGGGTTTAAGATTTGGGTTTAGGGTATATAGTTTGGGTTTATAATTTAGAATTTAGGATTTAGAATTTGAATTTAGGGTATAGAGTTTGAGTTTATAGATTAGATAGTGATATTAGCATTACTAAAATTGAGACTATTTATTTTTTTGATTTTTGAAAAAAATATTTAATATCTTTTAATCATTAATCTAGTTGGCATTTTGGTTGGTTATTAAAGAAGTGATGAATTTAAAGGTTCATCATAGGGGGTGAACCCAAGTCTTGTCCTTAACTTTTACAATGGACATATGATCTGGAATTGGTTCATTTAGCTATGGTGCACCCACATATCTTAAGGGACGTGGGTTCAATTCTCCACATTTCCAATTTTTGTCATTAATATTAAGTATTGTGCACCCAGTAAAAGCTATGTCTGGCTTCGCCCCTGCATGTGACTAACGTGGAGATGCAAAGAATAGTAGTATTAAATGTATTTACAATAAGTTAACTTGGTTTAAGGGTTAATTAAGAGATGCACATGGATCATCCATTGCTACGTGATGTCTAAGCGAAGAACACGTGACTTCTTCTGACTTTTAACTGATTGGCTCATGAGCTTTGGAAGAAGAGAAACGTAGCTTCATCAAGCTACGTAGAAGAAGATAAAATAGGCTCTCACTTGCTACTTGCGATATACTCTATCAGCTTATCCGATGCATGCAAGCTTACAAACGTGGATCATCAAGTCAATACGAGTTCTCAGCCGACAAAGTGATAATTAAACAGCTAGTCCCACATATGTTACTTGTAATCATAGTATTAGCTAAACGGAATATAATATTGCAAGATAATGATATATGTTTCACTCCGCCCTAAAGGGCGGAAATTGATTTGTCAAATTTCAATTAATAATATATGGTATATATAATATTATATATATTTTGTGTAACATTTATATATATATACATATTAGACATATATATAATATTTTATTAAATATATAGAGAATTTAATAGTGTTATCATTTGTGTTGTACTTGTTATTAGTTTGTATTTAATCTTCTTTCATTTTTAGTATAATAATTTGCCTTATCACATCTTTTACCTTCTAACTTATATAGTTATGCCCTTTTTCAAAAAAAAAATTATACACATAGTCTCGTAAATTGTAATATATAAAAAATATATTTTAAAAATCTACTGACCATATGCCACCATTATTTGGTTGTTTGAATAAAAACAAAATCATGTTCTTACATAACTGTGTATGTTGTGATATGATGTAGGTGAAGAGTAAATATATGGAAGTAAAGTTAGTGATACGAACATGAGCCTATGTTGGTCTATGCCACAATTATTTGGTTTTTGGAAGATCAATGAGCATAAGCATACACGGTATTTGTATGTTTACGTTGTAAATGAGTCGGATATTTTTTTTCTTATGTCTGGAATGATATGAAACTCATTGATTTAAAAGTGGTTCAGTTTTATATGATCTAATTATATTAAGAGATTAACCAAAAATATTATAAAAGTGTTACTGGTTAGGTTTAACTAATCTATGTTGGTTAAGATTTGGTTTAATTTAAGTTGGTAGGTTGCATTGTATAGGAGGCATGATATATTCTAGCAACAACTATGAAAGAGTCCAAAATTTAAATGAGAACTTCAAATAGTAGATAATCCCTAAATTAATAGATTAGATATATGGTGCTTTACTACATAAACAGACACATTTAGTCATAAAGTTAAATATTTAACAATGGAACTTTTACTCCCACATGCTTCAAACTCATCTCCTTTGACTGTTCTCGGTTTCTTAGACCGAGCCGCCTCCGTTTACGGCGACTCTCCTTCACTTGTCCACACGACCACCACCCATACTTGGTCCGAAACCCACTCTAGATGTCTTCGTGTCGCTTCGACTCTCTCTTCCTCCTCCCTCGGAATCAACCGTGGCCAAGTTGTCTCCGTTATTGGTCCCAACGTCCCTTCTGTCTACGAGCTTCAGTTCGCGGTTCCAATGTCTGGAGCAGTTCTCAACAACATCAACCCTCGTTTAGACGCTCATGCACTCTCTGTAGTTCTGCGTCACAGTGAATCCAAGCTCGTTTTCGTCGACCATAACTCGAGTTCTTTAGTCCTCGAAGCTGTCTCGTTCTTGCCCAAGAATGAGAAACCTCGTCTCGTCTTACTCCAAGATGACAGCAATATGTAAGGACGGTTCTTGCTATAACCGGTTTGGTCCCAAATTATTTTAAAAGCTACATAGATCACATGCTCCAAATTATTAATATTTTTAGTGTTCGAAAAATCGGTTTATACAGATAATATGTCTAGGAGGTAAATCTAATATAAACGAAACGATTTTTAAGAACATTTTTTTTCTAATTAGTATAGACATTATAAATATTGGTGTAGATATCCGCATAATCAATAATTTTCTATAAAATGTCTGATTACTTTCTTGAACGTTTATATATTTTATTAAGATTAATCCTTTATTTTAAACAACTATATATTAAGATTAATCCAAAAATGATGATAAACACCTTAAATTTTGTTGGGGATGGATTGGCACCATCCACAAGGCCCAGCGAATAGGAGGCCCATTACTACCATTCAAAGGATGACCGGCTCGGAGACGGCTTCTGACGAGCCGCGACTCGGCTCGAGACCTCTATAGCTGAACGACGAGAAGCCGATGGAAACGATCAGGCGGCTCGGGCCGAGCAGTCTTCTCGACTGGGCCTTTAAGCCAAAAGGCCCATAACGAAGGGGACGGATTAGGTCAAAGCCAACCGACCTAGGAGACTATATAAGGAGTTGAGGACAGGAAAGAAGGGTATCACCACTTAGACACTTAGACTTGCGGCAAGAATTAGGGTTTCCTTTACTCTCTTTGTATCTCGCCGCTTTCTCTTGTACTTCCGGCTAGGAGCTCACCGAGCATCGACTAGCCGGCTTTCTTACTCTTGTACCCTCGTGATTCCTACTCTAATAAAACGTCTCTGTTCATCCCACTCTTGAGTTCTTTTACTTTCATTCGACCAAACTCACCTCAAACAATTGGCGCCCACCGTGGGGCCGATCAGAGTAACGTTTCTTAGATCAGTATGACGATTGGTGACTCGAACCCTGGCACTTCCGGCGAAGTGCCCGAGCTTACGCCTCCGCCTCCTCCTCCTTTTCTCTCGTCGGACTTCATGAGTTCCGTGATGGCTCGCCTCGCGCATCACGAGGAAGTCCAGAAAACGACGAACGAACAACTCGCCGCTCTCGTAGCTGCCCTCACCGCTCCTGCTGGACCGACAAACCGTTCTCAGCCCGTCTGCCGGCATCTTTTCCCTCCAACTCCGGCGGAAGACCGCGCCGTGGACGAATCTAACCCTAACGGCCCTCCTGCCGTACTCCCTACTCCGATGACAGCAGACCAAACGACGATTCGCGAAATCGCCGAGCTCAAACTCAGCCTTCAACAAATGAGCTCGCAGATCCACCAAGCGACGAGCGCAGCCCCCCAGATCGACAGCGTCATCGCCTCCACTTCGCGTTCGCCCTTCGCCAGCGAGCTAACCAGGGTCCAGCTCCGCAAAATAGAAAAGCTCCGCCTCCCCGAGTACAAGCCCGGCGGCGACCCAGTTGAACATCTGACAGCCTTCAACATAGCTATGGCCAGAGCTCGCCTTTCCGACGAAGAAAAGGACGCAGGATACTGTCAGCTCTTCGTCGAGACACTCAACGAGCAAGCGCTAACCTGGTTCTCGCAGCTCGGCGAGAACTCGATTCGCAGTTTCCGGGATCTCTCAGCAGTATTCCTCAAGACCTACATCATGTTCGCCAAGCGAGCAGCGACCACTTCCAGCCTTTGGAATATGGCACAAGCGAAAGACCAAAGCCTCAAGGACTACATGGAAAAGTTCAAGACGATCGTTTCCCGAGTCGACGTCCCTGATCACATCGCTATCGACGCTTTGATGAACACTCTCCTCGTCAACTCGAAGTTTCGTAAGGACCTGTATTCCAACCCTACGACTTCGCTCCCTGATGCTATCGCCCGATCTTACAACTTCATCCGAATGGAAGAAGATACCAAGGCAATAATTCGGAAGCAGAACGCCGCCAAGCCGGTTGCAGCCAAAAGTGCGGGTACTCGGCCAGAGCCACGCCAGCACGGACCAGCTGATAACAGCAGCAAAAAAGGAGGTCTCCTCTACGTCGTGGATGAGAACAACGCCCCTGTCTCAACCATGGTTATGCATGATAAAAAGTGGAATGTTTATCAGCGAGAGACCGACTCTCCAGATGAGTCTCCCAGTACCCCGAGTGCTGGTGTCGTGGCTAAAGTCGACTCAGCTCCAGGACCGACCAGAACTCCCATCGATCTCACGAAGCATTGCAAGTATCATGACGTGAAGGGGCACGACACGACCGAGTGCAAATCTCTCTATGCCCAGTTCCTCTCCTCGATCGAAAGCGGAGACTACAAGATCCAGCCGCCAAAACCCAAACCAAAAGGGGAAAACAGCTGGAGCAGAAACAAAGATAAGAAGGCTCAGCGAAAATCGCAAGGCAAAAACCGTAAAAAACGACAAACAGGCGAAGGATGCCGAGAAGGCTGCTCGCGAAACCGACGATGACGACGACTCGGCGGACGACGATCAGCCCGCCAATCGCCAGCGCATTGAAGTAATCCGCGTCCAGCCTCAAAGAAGGAGCGAACCGGGATCCTCGTCCGACGAGGACGATGACATGGAAACCCCAGACGGTACAACGGATCTCCGATCCTTCCTCGAGCAAAAGTCCCGACCTACTATCGAGGAAACGCCAGTCTCCACCGATCTTCGCCGAAAGATCGACTCGAATCGAGCCGCGAAAGCTTCAGCACAAGAATCCTCCCTAAAGCAGTCCGCCGAAAAGCCGAACTGTGATCTGCGCGACAAACTCAACGCGAAGATCGGTGACCTGCGGATAACCCTTAACCGCAAGAAAAGGGATGCTGCCGAAACGAGTAACGACCTTCGTGATGTGCTCCGCGCCAAGCAAGCAAAAGCTCGTCCCCGGATAAACGTCATTATGGGTGGATCACCTCCCTGCGGTGATTCGGTAAGAGCAGTCAAAGACCACCGAAGGCAAGCCACCACTTCCCAACGGTGGCCCCAGAAGCAAGTAGACGATCAGCCGATCACCTTCTCGTCCGACGATACACTCGGCGTGCACCTCCCTCATAACGACCCTTTGCTCGTCGTGCTCGGCGTCGACAAGTACGACGTCACGAAAGTACTTATCGATACCGGGAGCTCGGTCGATATCATCTTTCGCGAAACTCTCATCAAGATGGGAATTGACCTCAATGACGTCAAGCCTTCTACTCGGACCCTGACGGGATTCAACGGTTCGTCAGAGGTAATCGCGGGCACAATCCGCCTCTCGGTTCATGCATGCGGAGTCACGCGAACGGTCAAGTTCTCTGTGGTCGGCTCTAAGGCTCCTTACCACGTTATACTTGGCACCCCATGGTTGCACTCGATGCGAGCAATCGCATCAACGTACCACCAGTGTGTTAAATTCCCAGGGTCAGACGGATCAATCAAAACTCTGAAAGGCGATCAGCAGGCAGCGCGAGATCTCTTAATCGCCACGGTTAAAATTCAGCGCTCTCAATCACTCGTCAACTCGGTCACTCCCCCCGCGAGCAAAGTTTGCCCGCAAAAGGAAGAAGTTCTCGAAGTACCAGTTGATGACTCGGACCCAAGCAAAACAGTCCGAGTAGGCGCATTTTTACCCGACGAAATGCAGCAGAAGATTCTCGAGTTCCTTAAGCAAAACCTATCCACGTTCGCCTGGACAATGTCTGATATGAAGGGAATCGATCCAGCTATCACGACCCACGAACTCAACGTTGATCCCAACTTCAAACCCATCCGACAGAAGAGAAGAAAGTTGGGACCAGAACGATCCAAAGCAGTCGCTGAAGAAGTCGAGCGTCTACTCGGTGCTGGCTCGATCACTGAAGTTCGTTACCCGGAATGGCTAGCCAACCCGGTAGTCGTTAAGAAGAAGAACGGTAAATGGCGCATCTGCGTCGATTTTACCGACCTCAACAAAGCATGTCCTAAGGACAGCTACCCGTTGCCTAGCATCGATCGCCTAGTCGAATCGACGGCCGGCAACGAGATGCTGACGTTTATGGATGCCTTCTCAGGCTATAACCAAATTTTGATGCACCCGGACGACCAGGAGAAAACCGCCTTCATCACTGACCGAGGAACCTACTGTTATAAGGTGATGCCATTCGGGTTGAAAAACGCCGGGGCAACCTACCAGAGGCTTGTTAACAGGATGTTCGCCGACCAGTTAGGAAAAACAATGGAAGTTTATATCGACGATATGCTCGTCAAATCCCTCCGAGCCGACGACCATCTAGCACACTTGAAGGAATGCTTCGCGATCCTAAACAAGTACGGGATGAAGTTGAATCCCGCAAAGTGCACATTTGGAGTCTCCTCGGGCGAATTCCTTGGTTACATCGTGACGCAACGAGGAATAGAGGCTAACCCGAAACAGATCTCAGCAGTCCTGAATCTCCCCAGTCCGAGAAACTGCCGCGAAGTTCAGAGACTAACAGGACGCATCGCCGCCCTTAATCGCTTTATCTCCCGATCTACCGACAAGTGTCTCCCCTTCTATGATCTCCTCCGAGGGAACAAGAAGTTCATCTGGGATGATAAATGCGAAGACGCGTTCGTCCAACTCAAGCAATACCTGACGACTCCTCCCGTCTTGGCCAAGCCAGACGAAGGAGACGTTTTGTCTCTCTATATCGCTGTCTCCTCGGCAGCCGTCAGCAGTGTCTTAATCAAGGAGGATCGTGGCGAGCAGCGTCCGATTTTTTACACGAGCAGACGGATGACCGGTCCGGAGACCAGGTACCCAACCCTTGAGAAACTGGCTTTGGCCGTCGTCGACTCTGCGAGGAAACTACGACCCTACTTCCAGTCACACTCAATTGAAGTTCTGACCGACCAACCGCTCCGCACCGTGCTGCAAAATCCCAACAGAGCTGGCCGGTTGACCAAGTGGGCAATCGAACTGAGTGAGCTCGACATTACGTACAAATGCCGAACAGCCGCCAAATCTCAAGTCCTCGCCGACTTCCTCGTCGAACTCACACCAGATCTTGCACAAGACCTTGATGTTCCGAGCCCCAATTGGATTCTTCATGTCGACGGATCATCAACGAGTAAAGGATCCGGTGCTGGAGTCCAGCTTCAATCGCCAACAGGAGAACTCATCCGCCAGTCTTTCAGTTTCGGCTTCCCGGCCTCAAACAACGAGGCGGAGTATGAATCGTTGATCGCCGGTCTTCGTCTCGCCCGAGCTGTCAAAGCCAAACGCTTGAGTGCTTATTGCGACTCGCAGCTCGTCGCTAGCCAGTTTAGCGGCGACTACGACGCTCGCAATGATCGAATGGATGCGTATCTCCGAGTGGTTCAAGAGCTTGCTAGGGAATTCGAGTTCTTCGAACTCACCAAGGTTCCTCGCGGAGAGAACGTTTGCGCTGATGCCTTAGCCGCACTCGGGAGCAAACTCCGCGATCAGGTCAAAAGGACGATACCAATACATCGGATTGACCGACCAAGCATCGATCTCTCCTCCGACGAAAGCTCTCCCACCGCTCCAATCTTTGCAACAACCCGACGATCCACCGCCGATCAAACCAAAATCGCGACACCGGATCAAGCCGACACTGAGATGCTCGATCATGACGACACCCCAGTCGATTGGCGAGACGAGTTCCTGGATTATCTCCTACGAGAAGAACTGCCAAAAGACAAGTGGGCAGCGAGACGCCTGAAGAGACGCAGCGCCCACTATGTCATCATGAACGACGAGCTTCACCGAGTAACCGCGAACAAGGTCCTCTTAAAGTGCATCCAGGGCGATGAAGTGCGCCGAGTAATGGCTGAAACTCACGACGGAGCAGGAGGGAACCATTCAGGAGGACGAGCACTCGCCCTTAAGATTCGAAGCTTGGGATTCTTTTGGCCGTCTCTGAACACTGACTGTGAAGCATACGCTCGTCGGTGCGACAAATGCCAGCGTCACGCTCCGAGCATCCACAGCCCAACCGAGCTGTTGCGGACATCTGCTGCCCCTTATCCATTCATGAGGTGGGGGATGGACATCATCGGGCCAATGCCGAACTCACGACAACGTCGTTTCATCCTGGTCCTCACCGATTACTTCACTAAATGGATAGAGGCAGAAGCATTCTCTCAGGTAACGGACAAGGAAGTCCGCACCTTCGTCTGGAAGAACATCATTTGCCGTCACGGTTTGCCATACGAGATCATAACGGACAATGGCTCTCAGTTCATGTCCGGAAACTTCAAAGAGTTCTGCAGCAAGTGGAACATCCGCCTAAGCCCTTCGACTCCTCGCTACCCGCAAGGAAACGGACAAGCGGAATCCTCAAACAAGATTATCATCGATGGAATCAAGAAGCGACTCGATCTCAAGAAAGGCCATTGGGCCGACGAGCTGGACGGCGTCCTCTGGTCGCACCGAACGACTCCCCGTGGTGCGACCAAATCCACCCCTTTCTCTCTTGCTTACGGGATGGAAGCAATGGCCCCCGCCGAAGTTAACGTGACAAGTCTTCGGCGCGCTAAGATGCCACAGTTCGTCGAGCTTAATCAAGATATGCTCCTCGATGCCCTTGACGAACTCGAGGAAAAAACGCGACCAGGCGCTTCTTCGGATCCAAAACTACCAGAATCAAATCGAGAGCTATTATAACAAGAAGGTAAAGGCACGCCCTCTCGAACTCGGCGACCTCGTCCTGCGCAAAGTTTTCGACAACACGAAGGAGCTCAACGCTGGGAAGTTAGGGACCAACTGGGAAGGACCTTACAAGATCACTCGAGTCGTTCGACCAGGCGTCTACCGACTCGAGACTTCCCGCGGAGAGGCAGTTCCACGAGCCTGGAACTCTATGCATCTTCGCCTCTTCTACCAATAGATTCGTCTCATCTTTTTCTCCGAGCGAATGACCAACAGGTCACTGTTCGCAAAAAAAAAAAAAAAAAAAAAAAAAAAAAAAAAAAAAAAAAAAAAAAAAAAAAAAAAAAAAAAAAAAAAAAAAAAAAAAAAAAAAAAAACCGAGTAGATGCACCTAACCGTCACTTCTACTCGTCCGAGTGAATGCGCTACTACAGCCACTTTCACTCGGTCAAACGAACTACGAAAGGCTTGATCCTCATCCGAGGTACGTAGGCATCCCTTCACAGGGTCCAGCCCCAACCAAAACAAAGTCCAAACTTTTTCGCGAAAGAATGACGAACAGTCACTTTCTAGTAAACGATGCCAACCCCTTTTTCAAGCGGCGTACGAGCACTCGCCCAAAATCAATCGATTGGGTCTTGATCAGACGTCAGTCGAAGGGAATAACAGCCTTGCGTCACCTGTGCGTCACGCATTGACCGGCTACCCGATGGAAATTCTAGACCAGGTCTAACCGAAGAACGACGGTTTGGCCGACCAACAGTTCTCTCGGTTACTGCAATGCGTCTCGGAACCTTTTCCTCGGTAATTCAATAGAACGATTAGAGATTCTCTTTGTAATCGCTTGATCAACCACTTGTAAAAGTTTAGTTGAATAAAGAAGATTCGAACGAGCAACCGCCTCTAATTTCCTGTTCTATCTGAAAAATTGGGAACTCGCTGGCAAACGCGAGTAGCCGCTCGAATGAATCCTTTCTCGGTTAAAAACAAAAACGATTTACATATTTCTAAGTGGAAACGACTTACTGAAATATATAATAAAAATTCATAAAAGGTCTGAAGAAAAAGCAAGGCAGTAGTTCATACAACAAAAGGCCTTAGCCGAGAAAAGGAAATAGTTTTAAAGGCACAAGCGCCAAAAGTCAGATACAACAAACATCAAATACTAATCCAAGGCAGGAAGATCCTCCTCGGGATGTTCTTCGCTCGCGCCAGAGTCCGCCCCCTCTAGATGTCCTTCACTCGCGCCAGAATCCGCATCCTCGAATGACGGCGAGTCGGAGATATTGACCGGCGTGTTGGAGATCGGTTCGTCGGGAGCTGACTTGTTCGTCTCCTCAGCCACGGGAGGGTCCTTAAGGGCAACTCCTTGACCCGGGAGAACAGCATCAGGGCGAGCTGGCGACTGAACGGTGTCGAGAAGGCTCTTCGACGGCTCTTCGGATCGATCCCCTGGTGCTCTGAGGGGAGTGCGAAGCGTCTTGGCGGCCTCGGAGTCGAGCAAGTCCATGTTCGACCCAAATTTGTCGATTTTATCCATCATCTCCTGGATAACGAACCTCGACTCGAGCACGAGAGGAGATAAAGAGAGGTCCTTCTCGAGAAGATCATCTACGATCAAACGCTTCACCTCCGCGTCATAATGCTTCTCTTGCCCGGCGTAGATATCAATGTCTCCCTGAGAGATGTTTTTACCTGCCGCTTTCATCCCTTCAAGGCAGCGTCTCATTCCCCGAGCCTGGCCGAGCATGCATCTCGCATCCTCGAAGTTATCACGACGGGACTCCCGATCCCGGATCCTCTGGAAGCGAGTGGCGGCTTTCCCATGCATCGCCGCCATTACTCGGATCCGTTCGTGAGTAACCTCATAGCGACGCGATTCTCGGAGACGATCCATCTCTTTGGAATGCTCTAAGGCAGCAGCCGCCTTCTCTTCCTCGAGAGTCTTCTTCTCGTTTGCCAGCTTGGCTTTCTCTTTCTCCAACGCTTTGACCAACTCCCGGGCTCGCTTCAGCTCCTTGTTCATAGCCGCCTCTTTCTGGAAGAGCTCATCCCTCATGGCCGCTTCCGCGATAACCGCTTCGTCCTTCTTCTTCAGCATGACCTCTAAGGCGACAGTCGCCTCCTTGGTGTTGCGCCGTTGCCTGTCAATCACGCTATAGGTCCTCTTCAGCTCTTTGTCGTACTTGCGGACGACCTCGTTCCAGTCGCCTTGGCTCTGCAACACATCGAGGAAAGAGTTAGAATAGGATAACCGAATGAGAAGAAAGACGAGAAACGAGCACAATACAGAAATTATACTTACCTTCACTGAGGAACCGGCGGCAACGGTGTAATCGTCTTGGAAGACTAAGTCCTTGACGAGTGGGAGATGCTCTCTGCTTCCCCGGACTTGGCGGACGAAACGAGCGCAATCTCTCTCGTTACAAACGAGAGGAGTGTCCCGCTTAAAGATGAAGTCCACCTTGTCCGGGCAAAACCCCTGCAGGTTCTTCGGCACAGCCTCTTTCTCTTGAGCCCTTGGAGAGGACCTATTCGATTTCCGGGCATCTTCACGAACTGCCGCCTTCGGGAGAGAAACGGCAGTAGTCGGAGCCTCCACGGTTTCCTTCTCCGTATTGGACGCTACCTCCTGCCCCGAGGATTCGCCGGCACTCTTCTTCTTATTCTTTTTCGACTTCTTCTTCGCCTTAGAAGAAGTCCCTTGATGATCATCCGCCTGATCGAGCGACGGATCCGGGAGAACGTCGTCTCGAGAATTGTTGCTAGGCTCTAAGGCCTGGAGCTCCCCTCTCTCCACAGAGGAAGGCCGAACCTCAACGGGATCCTTGCGCGCCCGCTTTTTCTCCGATCCGGCATCCCCACCAGCGGAAGTCTCCTCGGCTTGTTTCTCCTCGGAAGAAACATCTTCCCTCTCCTTCCTCTTGCTCCCCGTCTTTCTCACGAGCTGAGCCCCATCCGACTCAGTCGCTCTCGACTCCCGGGGATCAGAGGAGTTTGCGTTGGAGCTCTGGTCGGGTTCCACGAACCCGATTTGCTTCCCAACCACCAAGCTTAGATCTGGCAATTCCCTCATAGCTCTGGCTCGGTTAATTTCCCTCTGCTCGGCTTTGGTGAACAGGTTGATCCTCTTCGACTTCTTGGTGATAAGTGGAACGGTGTCTGAACGCCAAACCTCTGCAAAAACAAAAAAAAGTGGCTTAGGATCCTTGAGGATATCCGAGCAAAAGAAGAGAAAGGGAAACTTACGTTGCCTGATCCGATCAATCGACCTACGAATCCTCCTATACGAGAAGTTCTCCCAAAAATCCTGTTTCTGGGACGCGACAATCCGAGCACTCTCCAAGAAATCTTCCTCGTACTCCGCGGTATTCGAGTGAGGAACTGTCAAAACAAAAGAAGAAAGAGATGGTCAGGAGTCTGAAACAGTAAGAGATTAAAGGATATTCAATACCAAAATCGTCGTTCCAAAGAACACGGTAACCGGTCCTCAGCGGCTCCTCGAAAGCCGAGCGATCGGACTTAACATAGAAGTACGATCGCTGCCAATCGTTCGTCTTGGTCGGATAGCCCGTTACTACATTATAGTTCGGGCGTATCTTCAGTGATAACAGGCCTCGGTTAATCTTCACCGAGACCAGCTCTTCAAATGCTCGGACGCTGAGAGCAGCGCCAGCTTCCGCCCCAATCACCATCAGCGCAACTGCTAGACGCCAGGCGCCATTCAGGAATTGGCTCAAAGCGAGTCCTCGGCGCATCGTATAGGCGGTGACGAGTCGAGGAATCGGAAACCATAGTTTCGTATCCTTTTCAAAGTATGACTCGTATACGCACTGATATCCCTTGGGGGGGGACCACGGCCTTTGGGTCTTTGACGGGATTATGAATGTGACCCCGGTCGCCTTGCTTCTCTTCAGCAGTTTTGTCACTGACTCGAACGTGGATCGCGTTGATAAAACGTTCCTCCAGTCTTGCCCCTCAACTACAGGGGGACGAGCTCGCGACGGATCGAGTCTGCGCTGCTCCTCGAAAATATTACCCGGGTAGAAGCAGTAGGGAGTCATCCCGTCGTCAGGAGAGCCGTCGCCTCCGTCATCGTCTGCGCGAGATTGAACCATCGCTACCGAGACGAGCATACGCTGCTCTCGGGTCATGTTCTCGGTATCCATCATCGCCTCGCGATGAGCCGCCTCTACACTATCGTCGGATCCGCGAACCCTCTCCAGATCGCTATCGGGACCGACGGTGCTCGAAACCATCTTTCCCTTTTGTTCTCGAGAAAGTCGTTTGCTCGTCGACATATCGAGTAGATGAACTAAAACAGAGAGCAAAAGCTAGAGAGATAAGGAGTAGAGAGAGAAAGTACCTGATAAACTGAGAGAAGAATGAGAGAGATCTCGAGAGAGACCTCTTATTTATAGAGAGAGTGAAGGCGCCTCCCACGAGGTGCTATCATTAGCCCTAAGCGGGCCTAATTGGGCCTGTCGGCGAGCTCGCGCGTCACACTCAGACGCGACCTTTCGGATTCCCGACAAAAAACCCTAGCGACGTTTCAGCTTCTCGATCGAAAACCGGCGATGGTTCGCTGTCACATCAAAAACCGGCACAGTCGATTCATCGGTTTAGAGGAGTTCATCTGAGGCATCGAGCGTACGATAGGTCGGTTGTTCGTTCGGGAACATCCGGAACTCTTTCCGCCGGCGGTTCCTCGGTTAAATCAAAGGAACCGACTATCAAACCTCCTATTCTTCGAGCCCTAACTCACTAATTCGCTGCGACCAGCTGCTCGACAACGAACTAGGGGGGGACTTACTGTTGGGGATGGATTGGCACCATCCACAAGGCCCAGCGAATAGGAGGCCCATTACTACCATTCAAAGGATGACCGGCTCGGAGACGGCTTCTGACGAGCCGCGACTCGGCTCGAGACCTCTATAGCTGAACGACGAGAAGCCGATGGAAACGATCAGGCGGCTCGGGCCGAGCAGTCTTCTCGACTGGGCCTTTAAGCCAAAAGGCCCATAACGAAGGGGACGGATTAGGTCAAAGCCAACCGACCTAGGAGACTATATAAGGAGTTGAGGACAGGAAAGAAGGGTATCACCACTTAGACACTTAGACTTGCGGCAAGAATTAGGGTTTCCTTTACTCTCTTTGTATCTCGCCGCTTTCTCTTGTACTTCCGGCTAGGAGCTCACCGAGCATCGACTAGCCGGCTTTCTTACTCTTGTACCCTCGTGATTCCTACTCTAATAAAACGTCTCTGTTCATCCCACTCTTGAGTTCTTTTACTTTCATTCGACCAAACTCACCTCAAACAAATTTCAGATCGGACATTGCCAAGATGTCAACCTCTTCGTCCGCTGACGTGGATTTTCTCGACACATACGAAGGTGTTATGGAGAGAGGAGACTCGAATTTCAAGTGGGTCCGTCATAACAACGAGTGGAACCCAATGGTGCTTAACTACACTTCCGGAACGACGTCGTCTCCCAAGGGTGTGGTACTTAGCCATAGAGCAGTTTTCATGAGCGCGGTTAACTCTTTGCTCTACTGGTCTATGCCTAACCGACCAGTCTACCTATGGACCTTACCGATGTTCCACGCCAACGGTTGGGGCTACACATGGGCCACAGCCGCTGTGGGGGCCACAAACATCTGTGTCCGAAGAGTAGACGCTCCGACCATTTTCGAGTTGATAGACAAGCATCAAGTGACTCACATGTGCGCGGCTCCGATGGTTCTCAACATGTTGACTAACTACCCAGCTCGGAAACAGCTTAACCGCCCCGTTCAGGTTATGACAGCCGGAGCTCCTCCTCCAGCCACGGTCATTTCAAGCGCCGAGAGTCTAGGTTTTGATGTGAGTCACGGCTACGGGCTGACGGAAACTGGCGGTCTAGTTGTCACGTGCGCGTGGAAGCCTGAGTGGGACGGGCTAGGACAAGATGAGAGAGCAAAGTTGAAGTCAAGGCAAGGGATCAGAACCGCGGTGTTCGCGGAGGCTGACGTGCTGGACACGCTAACGGGAAAGAGCGTGAAGCGCGACGGAGTAACGGTGGGAGAGATTGTATTCAGAGGTGGTTCTGTCATGTTGGGATACTACAAAGACCCTGAAGGGACCGCGGGGTGTATGAGAGGAGACGGATGGTTCTACACTGGAGACATTGGTGTGATGCACCCGGACGGTTACTTGGAAGTCAAGGATAGGTCAAAAGATGTGATCATATGCGGAGGAGAGAACATAAGCAGCACGGAAGTTGAGACGGTTTTGTACACGAACCAGGCGGTTAAGGAAGCGGCTGTGGTGGCTAAACCGGATAAGATGTGGGGAGAGACTCCGTGTGCGTTTGTGAGCTTGAAGTGTGGTGATGGTGGTGGTGGGTCTGTTGTTACTGAGAGAGAGGTAAGGGAGTTTTGTAAGAAGAAGCTACCGAAGTATATGGTTCCAAGGAATGTGGTTTTCATGGAGGAGCTTCCAAAGACTTCTACCGGAAAGATTCAGAAGTTTCTTCTTAGACAAATGGCTAAGTCTTTGCCTTGACTGAAATACACAATCTTATTACACTGTATGGTTACCTAAAGTAGAAGTCTCTGGTTCATTTAGTTTGTCTCTATTTTCTTGTCGCCAATCATTAAAGGTTTGTCCGGTTCATAGCTTTATCCGGTTCAAGTACCTGCTCTCTCTATTTTACAAAAAAATAAATAATGATGTCATTTTAAGACCAAAAATAATTCTGCATTCCAAAATAATTTAACATAATTGTCTTCAGGATAACCAATTAATTTGTGTATGAATATTTTTTTATTAATTTATTATACATTAAATATGGATATATTATCATTTTTACAATTTTTTTAATTCGCGTAAAATATATCAAAACACACTCTTTAAAAATGGAGTATGTGTAATTCAGGTTGATTTAAATTCAGTTTCAGCTATAACTTTTATTAATAAGAAAACATATGGTTGGATCTAGTCACAAAACATAACATGAGTTGTACACGAATTTAATCATGACACAATTTTTTTTTCATTATTCTTGTGTAAGGATTTGTCATATTATGAAATACAAATCTTTAACTTCTTTGATAAAAGTTGTATAAAGAGTAAGAGAAAAACAAGTTAGTAGCAAAGTTGTTGTTACCTCTGTGTGTAGTAACCACAAGAAGATTAGCATCATCTCATAAAAAAATGTACAACTTCTCTCTGTGTTAGGTGGCTCTGTTAACTTCGCATTCTACTCCACAACCCTGAGACTCTAGACTGGTTATGTCTCTTCCTGCTCCCTCCTAAACCGCTGTCACTCACACTCCCACCTTCATAAAGATTCTCATGAACCTCCGAGAACTCTTTCGTCCACGTACTCATCGGAATCACATACGAATCATCCTTTGTCCTCTTCTTCTTTTTCTCCTCAAATCTTTTCACGTTTTCAGATATCTGATGGAACGTTCTGTTCACTTTAGCTATCCCTCTTTCAACAGGCTCCACCACGTGAGAGACAGTGAACCTCATGTCATCCGCAATGATCTCACCGCTCCCCATCACCACATCACGCACGCTCTGCGGGAAACTCAACCGCTTCTCCGCCTCGTCACGCCTACCGTACCTCATCCTAGTCGTTCTCTCGCTGTCTTTAACCTCTTCCGGATCAGGAGGAGTGTCTATAGAGGCGTAATCCGACATCACCGCCACGTTACGCACGCATCTCTCCCCACGCTTGTAAGGCGCCGCTGGAAAGACATAGAGATGAACCACAGCAGCAACACCCATCTCAATGCAGATGATGTAGTCTTGTATTCTCGTCTTTAGCTCCTTAGCCAAGGACCCTTTGAACAGTCCCATGGAGAAGAGGAACGCAACGATGATACCCTGCCACCAGGTGAGGAATACAATAGACTTGAAGGTTAAGAACTTGGCTAATGGTTTGATGGGTGCTAGCTTATCTTTGATGACACCGTAGAACTGTACAAGGCAGTACAACGCCCATGTCTGGCTGAAGTTCAGGACTACAGCTAGATATGGATACCCGTAGTTCCATTGGAACTTCCCTTCTCCATAAACTCCACACGCTTCAAGGATCATTGCTAATAAAGCACAGATCAGTTTCAGTATCATCTGAAAGTAGAAATTTAGAGTCAGTTGAGTAAATAGTCTACAAAAAAAATCTATGATAGTAGTAGACATACGTATTGAACGATGCCGATTTTGACAGCGTGATAGAACTGAGGACCAAGATTCCAATCTTTTAGGAAGATGTTCATTGGGAAAGGATGCTCCACAACGCCATAAGTACATGTGCCTTCGAGAAGAGGTGTGGTCTGGGTGATAACTGTCTGCTGTTCCATGAATTCAATCGTACGTTCTTCTCCATCTGCAGATGCAATAATCAGAGCCATTAGCCTTCATCAACATGTAGAATTACTCATAGCATCCCAAGTGGCTCAATCACCTACTACATATCGTTTGTAATTACTTTAACTCTCAATCTAGCCACACCATGTAACATGGCAACATGCATGTTCATGACTCTTACTACAAAACCAATCCCTTTCATGCTTATGTGAAGGCCCAAAAATTCATATTCATGGACTCAGAAGGTAGTAGGGATCCAGAGTTTTTGATGGTAATGTGAAGAAGCATTAGTAGTACCTAGGCAAGCAATCAAATATCTCTCAAAGCAGTAGAGAGCAAAAGCTTCATAACAATCACGAATCACCTCGCAGTTGAAAGCTGCTTCTGAGTTCAACAAAGACAAAAACTGACACGAAGAAAAAATCATAAGAAAAATAGAATTACCAAAATAAGAAATTAACGTTACATATTTATCAATCAATACCGATTCGAGGGCATAAACAGGGACCATGAGAATAAGTCCAATAAGAAACTTCTGTTCCTGTAAACAACAACAAAAAAAAGCTTTAAATTGTATACTGTTTCCAAGTATCATTAAGAGCACATGAAGGATGGGAGTAACGAACCTCAGGCTGATTGTAAGAAGCAAGGTGTTCAAAGATGAGATACATAGGGAGGAGGATGGCAACAAGGACGAAAACACTAGCACTCAAGATTGGCCAAGTGAAGGTGTTCTCAGCATCATATACAACACCACCAAGGTTAGGAAGCCACATTAACCGGAATCTACTAGACGACTCTCCCATTGAGAGGATAAAGAAGAGAGAGCAGAGGATTCCCCTCCACTCCATTTAAAAACAAAACAGTGAAAAGCAACCAATCAAGTGATCCTCTGCTCCTGTGTTTGATTGAGGAAGACCTGCATTATTTATGAGTAAACAAGACAAGAATAAGATTTGGGTTACAATCAAAATCAAATCTTTCAGCTACTGTTGTTAGATATATTATATACCAAAATAACCCCCAAAAGTCACTGATCCTTTCTTCTTCAAGCTAATGAGGATAATCGCTTTTGATTGTGAATAGAGAAAAGTTGATAAAGCATTACGAGTAAGGAGACGAGAATTGAATTGGGTTACGATCAAAATCGAAACTTACGAATTATTAAGAAAAATATAAAATCAAACGCAAAAACCCTAAAATCACAGCAGACCTAATAAAGACGATTCGGCATGCGATAGAAGGAGCTTCGGATCGGATCAATTACGTTGTTTCAAACGGAGAAACAGAGAGTCACGGTGGGTGGGGTTCGAGGTGGGTCGTATCCAAGAAAAGATTTGAGACTTCTTTTTTTATTATTTAATTTCTGATTTTGCGCGTTGTGGGAAGAGGAAGGGAAATAAAGGAAAGGTTCTTTTTCCTTTGGCGGTTGTGGGAAGAAACTTAACCAGTTTTTTTTTCTTTCTGATTTTGCTGATGTGTTACTTTCAACATCTATTTAGATTATCTGACGTGTCGCATTCTCATTTATATACTTCTTTTGATTTTTTAAACAAACAAACAACAACAGAAAGTTCTACCTTAGAAAAAAAAATTCATTGATTCTTTTGAATTTTAAAAGAGTAACAAGTTCTGAAAAGTATATAGTACCAAACAATTTTATTTATTTTTGAACATGTTTTTGATTGGACATACTTAGTATATTATTACAGTTTCACTAAGTACTTTATTAAATGGAAATATTAAAAAGGAATAAATAAATTAAGAGAAATTACTAAAAAAAATTCTACCACATTCCTAATATCATTTTTATGTTTACCTTAACTATGTTTATCATTATTTTTAAAAAGGGTAAATAAACAGTTATAATTCTATAGTTAACTAATCTAGACTTATAATTTATAATTAAGGGGTGAGGTTTATGATCGATCCTAACAAGTAACAACAAATAACATATTATATGATACAAATACAAGTATCGTTTTGCACGCTTGAAAGGATTAATTTGATTATCGCTTTGTTCATTGACCCATGTAATTGTTATCACAAAGTTTTCTCGAATAAAAGTCTAAAACGAATTTTGTTATATATTGCTACTTGTAGTGTGTTTTAGTTTATTTTACATATGGTGCCATAAACCGAAGCCTGAACATGTTTTTCTTAAGTTTTATGTTATTATAATTGTCAACTAAATTTAAAAAATTTACAAAATATGTAGATTCGCTATTTCTTTAATTTTTATCTTATATGTATCATACAAAAATATATATTACAAAACAAATTTGTATGGAAAATTATTTGTACTAATCAAAACATATAAAATATCCGTAAGTATTCGTAAATATCCGCAAATATCTAAATATTTTTCAGATATCTGTTTTTCCAAATATCCGTATTTCTCTGAAGCAAAGCAAATCGAAAAATTAAATATCCGTAACATACAAAGTAAATCACAAATACCTTTAAAAACTCGGATATCCGATCCGTGTTCATTCCTTGTGTTACGTTTCTACTATCTAGCTTAGATCAATTCAGGTCATGTTTTCCGTTGAAATCAGAGTCTACTAATTGTGATTTATAAATAATTAAGATCATATAATTGAATACTGAAGTATACTATCTAGTTAGGACTCACAAAAGCTAGCATGGAATGTACGTACGTAATATCACAATTGTGTTAAGGCTTGGTGATTTTAGCGCAGCAAGGAATGGATGCATGCTGTTGGATTTTCATAAAATGGCAGTTCACATATTTTTTAATATTTAGTTTATAATATAAAAAGAAAATAAGAAGAATGACTTCATTATGTAATTGATGGCAGCATGGAAACCCTAATCTTACGCACGAGGCACGGGCCTTTAATAACTAGGTTTCATAAAAATTGCCTATCTATACAAATATATTTATTAGAGAGAAAAACCTAAGATTCTTTTATTTCTATTAGTTGTGCGGCGTCTGAAAGAAAGAATGATGATGAAGAAGAGGATATGCGACCTTCCACCGAAACTGGTTGGGGAGAAGATACTGAGCAAGGTTCCGATAACATCTCTGGGAGAAGTGCGATCCACTTGCAAACTATGGGACCGTTTAACCAGAGACTGGATTGTGGGTATAGAAGCAGCGGGGCAGCATCAGTTTTTGGGGTTCGTTACGGTGGATTTCAAGGTTTGTTCATTGAGATTCCGCAAGGAAGAAGAAGAAGATGCTGATCTATCTATAAAGCAGGTAGGTTTACTTAACCAATACGAGGTTAGGGAAGTTTTTCATTGCGAGGGGTTATTGCTATGCGTCCTCAAGGACGACAAGTCGAAGCTCTTGGCGTGGAACCCTTATTTGGGGCAAACAAGGTCGATCAGTCCCAGACCGGGGGATGATTTCAACGATCTAGACACTTATCTCTTTGGTTACGACATGAACCGTAACCACAAGATCTTGAGGTTTCACGGTTTAGTGTTTGAGAGGTACGAATTTAGCTCTAATTCATGGAGGGTTCTTGATGTCACGCTCCCCCACAGCTGGGATGTAAAATACGGAGGTCATCGTTACGTGTCTTTGAAGGGAAATGCTTATTTTCTGGCTCTGGAGATTAAGACGGGGGATGTTGAGAACGATGTTATCCTACGTTTTGATTTTACAACCGAGACGTTTGGACTACAACCTCTGCTTCTTCCGTTCACTACAAGAAAAACACGCTGATACTGAGGGACTTTTTCCTCGGTATTTCGTCGGAATAAGCGTATTCCGACGAAATACCGAGGAAAACGTCCCTCGAAAAAATCTCCTCGAAATTTCATTTTCCCTCGAAATGTCCTCGAAAATTTGTGACGGAATTTCGAGGAAACATAATTCCGAGGATATTTAGAGGACTGCCCTTCGTCGAAGAGGTCCTCAGTATATATTGAGGAACAGTTCCCTCGGTATATACCGAGGATTATACCGAGGGAAAACACCTACGAAAGTTTTCGAGGAAACAGATTCGTCGGAATATTCCGAGGGAGAGTTTCCTCGAAAATTTTCGAGGACCAGAATTCCTCGGAATATTTCGAGGGACGGTGTCCTCGAAAATTTTCGAGGAAAGCAGCCCTCGAAAATTTTCGAGGAAGCTGTCCCTCGGAATATTCCGAGGAACACTTCCCTCGGTATATACCGAGGACAGCTGTTCCTCGAAATATGTTGAAAATTATTTTTTTTTTTAAAAAATTGTTTTTTTAAAAAAAAATATTTTTAAAATTTAAATTCGAAAATATAAAATTAAAATTTAAATTGAAAACATATTATTTAAAATTCAAAGTCATACAAATCAAAAGAAAACATTTAGAGTTTTTGAAAGAAATTAAACTACGGGGTTTGGAAGTCCGGGTCTGGCATGGTCGGGAAGTCCACGTTGGCGTTCGGGTTCATGCTCCTCATCATCGCCATCATTTGCTCGTTCAGCTTCCTCTGTGCCTCCCAGCCCGCCTCTTGACTCGCCACCATGGACTCCAGCGCAGATATGCGAGCATCCTTGTCCCTCATCTGACTCAGAAGGACTTCTTGATCAACATAGGACGATGGTGGTGCAGAAGCAGACGGAACCGAGGGAGACCGACGAGCCAAACCGAACAAACGGCCCTTCTTCTTTGGAACCGACTGAAAAAAAAAGTGTCAAATTATAAATAATATAAAAAATGGATTGAACTTTAAAAAATGAACTTACCGCTTCAACGATTTGGTTGATCCGAACCCGAGGCAAGCCGGTCGATCCCGTCGAATCGTCATCCTCGGTTTGAAGCTGAGACACTTCCTGTTCCATCTGACTGTCGATGAGGGTGACCACATCCCTGACAACACCATCATCAATCTCGCCGGTCTTTTTGTTGGTATACGCCGTCTTTATTAGGCGGAGATGATCAACCGGCTCCCCCTCATTTTCTTCCGCCTTGAAAAAAAACATAAATTAAACAAACATTAGTAATTAAAAGAAATGCACAAAAAAATATTTGAATCTTAAAAAATATAATAAAAACCGACAAGCTTACCAAGCGATCCCCCAGACTGGCTAAAGATTGAGCACCCAAGTTATGGACGTACATGCCCTTCCCCTTACGGTCGCTCTTGCGGTTGGTGGAGTTGGTGGAAGAAGTTGCTCTCACTTCGTTCTTACTCCAATGCACACCCAACTCCCGCCAGACCGTCGGATCCATCCCCTTTGGAACCTTTAAAAAAAAATTGTTAAATAAATTTAAAAATATTTTAAAAAATTAAAAAATTGTTTCATAAATAAAAACGAACCTTGTTTATTTCCCACTTCTTCTTCCACGAGTGCATCTGCTTCCCATAGTTGTCCATAACTTTATGGACGAAGTGGTAATAGATAAACAGCGTATCATCGGCATTCCAGTTGAATTGTTGCTGAAAATAAAACACAATTAGTAGAAAATTAATATTAAAGATTAAAAAAATAAGTAAAAAATAGAATACTTACCGCAAACTGTTGAAATCACATATGCTGCTTCTCGAGAGGGAAGTCGGTGAAAGTCGGATGTCCATTGTCGAGGGACGAGTACATCATACTGTTGATCCATCCGCTGATCCCATTCCCGGATCGGTCAAACCTAATAAAAAGAATTAATTATTTAAAATGAATCAAATTTTAATGAAAAAAAATAGGTTTAATTACCATGTCTGACCCCGTCCACGTGGATACTGAGTGAGATATGGAAGATGGTCACGACCCGGCTGTCGAACAAACTCCGCAACTCTCAGAAGTGCCGGATGAGCAGGAGCAGGAGCAGGAGCAGGAGTGGGTGCCACACCGGGAGCGGGAGGAGAATGAGAGGGAAATGGAGAGGGAGATGTCTGGTAGGAGCTGTAGGGCGATGCGGAACCCGAAATGGAGCCGCTCCCCGAACCACCACGAGAACGACGCTGTCGAGAGCGGGTATGTTCCTCTTGAGACCTTTATATAAATAAATTTTATTTAATATATACAATTATTTATTTAATTTGTTAATATATTAAAATTGTTTAATAATAACAAAAAAAGTTTAAATATATAAAAAATAGTTTAAATATTTTAATAAATTATTAAATGATTAAAAAAAGTTTTAATATTTAAAAATTGTTTAATAATTACAAAAAAGTTTTAATATATTAAAAATAGTTTTAATAATAACAAAAATAGTTTTAATATATTAAAAATAGTTTAATAAATAAAAAAAATAGTTTTAATATATAAAAATAGTTTTAAAAATCAAAAAACTTTTTAAAAATCAAAAAACGTTTTAAAAATCAAAAAACGTTTTAAAAATCAAAAAAAACGTTTTAAAAAATCAAAAAAAACGTTTTAAAAAATCAAAAAACGTTTAAAAAATCAAAAAACGTTTTAAAAAATCAAAAAACTTTTTAAAAAATAAAAAAAAATGTTTTAAAAAATCAAAAACACAAAATAAATTAAAAAAAAATATACCAACAATCCAAACAACAATTCAAACATGCAAATCCTAAACTATCCATTCAATCCTAGAATTTTCTATCTAACAACCTAAATTTCGAGATCTATGAAGAGAGGAAGAGAAGAGATGAATTACTTACATGGGAAAAGAGGAGAGGAAGAGAGGAGAGGAAGGACGCCGAGAGGAAGAGAGGAGAGGAGAGGAGATCCGTGGAGGAAGAGAGAAGAGAGGAGAGGAGAAGGAGAGGAGCCGCGAGGAAGAGAGAGGAGAGGAGAAGGAGGCGGTGAGGAAGATAGGAAAATCGAGAAGGAGAGAAATGGGGAAGAAAAGAATGAAAACCTAATTTATGAGGGGTCCGACGGAATGGGTCCGTCGAAATTTCCTCACAATTTTTAATGTGGTCGTCGAAATTTCCTCGAAATTTCTTATTGTCGGCTAGGGTTTCCTGGTTAATGAAAAACAGTCCGAGGAAAAAATTTCCTCGCAATTTCCTCACAATATAGTGAGGAAATTTCGAGGAAAGAGGGTTTGGGGTTTTGAAAACATCGATTTTTTTTCCCCTATGTCATTTCTTATACAAGTGTAATTCATAATAATGAGGTTTCTTTGTATAGATGATTATAAACAATGAAATAACACAATTACAAAAATTATTGTAAGTATTACCTTTAACGTTTATTAAATGTATAAGTGTTTATCTTATGTTGTGTGGTTTTGTCTCAATCCGTAAAATATTGTTTTCGGGTTAAAATCCTAAAGTTTGACTTTATAATCTGGCTAAGACACTTAATGAAGGTTATATACGTGTTATTCAATCCGCAAAACGTTGTTTTCGGTTTAAAACCCCCTGTTCCTCGAAATTCCCTCGAAATATTGTGAGGGAATTTCGAGGAACAACCAAAAAAATTTCGAGGTCCTCGAAATTTCCTCAAAATTTTTCGAGGGAGTTTCGAGGAAGCACAAAAAAAAATTATGTTCCCCTCGAAACTTCCTCGAAATATTTCGAGGAATTTTCGAGGAGAACAAGGTATTTTAAATCAAACCCCTAAAATTATCTTGGTCGTCGAAATTTCCTCGAAATATTTCGAGGGGAATTTCGAGGAACATAGTGTTTTCAATCAAACCCCTAAACCGTTAAGGGTCATTCCGAGGAAATTTCGAGGAAACCCTAACTTCCCTCGAAATTTCCTCGAAATACATTTTTTAAAAAAAAAAAAAAAAAAAATCTACTCTGATTCCGAGTCATCATCAGCAGATGAATCTGAATCTGGATCTTGGTGAAACTCTCCAATAACTGGTTCATCCTGTGCGTGAACGACGGCTTCCTCTGCGAAGTCGGTGAAATCTACTACAAGGCCAACTCCTGCTACATCTTCTGCTGCACTTAAGTTACTGGATGTGATTGGTTGTAGTGGGTCTTCCAGCTCAGAACTCCCCTGAACTCGGCCTCTCGGGTTGAGTCTGGTAACAGTAACCCATGGATCATCTCTGTTCCTTATCCGGGGGTACTTGATATAACAAACCTGTAACATTTTAAAATTTTTAGTACAAGTTTAAATTATTACACACGATGACCAATCATTCTGAATAATTAACATTTACTTACCTGATCGGCCTGAGAAGCAAGAATGAAAGGATCATAATATTGCAGCTTTCGTCTCGAATTAACTGATGTAACACCAAATGCATCTGTTCTCACACCTCGATCTGGAGTGATGTCGTGCCAATCACAATAGAAAACAGTACAGCGCAATCCAAGCAAGCCCAAATACTTGATTTCCAAAATCTCATGTATGTGTCCGTAGTATACATCATCTCCCGATGCAGAACAAACGCCAGCATCATAGGTCGTACGCGAACGTTTCGTCTTTTCAGTTGTGAATGCATATCCTCGAGTACAAAATCTCGGATATGACTTCACAACATAGTTTGGTCCAACCACCATCTCGCGTATCCAATCGTCAAATGTTTCACCTCTGGCCAAACCAGCAGACACCTATTAATAGCACATATATATGAGTATAAATATGTGATAAATGATTTTTTAATTTGTTTAAGGCACTCACATAAGTAAACATCCATCCAGCAAATTCTCTTTGCTTCATTTCTTCTAGTTCTGCCTCTGTAGCGTATCTATATTCGAACCGCTTTTCTGCCATGAAAATCCTGTGATGACAAAAATGTAATTAATTAAGATATAAATGTTAATTTGTTAAAATAAAATTTTGTAAAATAATAAACTTACCTCTCATATTGAAGAACATCTTCGCAGTTGGTGAGCAAATATGTTTGCAAATGACTGCGCTCCTGCTCAGTAAGTCGACGGTCCTTTGATTTTCCGCTAAGTCGTCCAACATCTGTGAAAATGTCAGGAACCGTAACATGGTATGTTGCCCGTTCGCCTCTATCATCATGCCGAGCAGGTCTTCTGTTTTTGGTCTGAACTTCTGCTGGAAAGTAGTACTCAGCAAAGTTTGAAATTTCTTCATTGATCATCTGTGCGACTATAGAACCTTCCACCCTACTTAGATTTTTCACCATTTTCTTCAAATGGAACATATACCGCTCATACAGATACATCCATCTATACTGCACAGGACCACCAAGTTCCAATTCTCTTGCCAAGTGAATAACAAGATGCTCCATAACATCAAAAAATGAGGGAGGAAATATCTTCTCAAGGTTGCACTGAATCACGGCTATGTTAGTCTTCAGATTTTCAATACCTTCAAGAGTCACTGATCTGGCGCATAAATCGCGGAAGAAAGCACTTATCCCTGCAATTGCTTCATAAACATTTCGTGGTAATAGTTCCTTGAAAGCAAACGGAAGTAAGCGCTGCATCAACACATGACAATCGTGACTTTTTAAGCCAATAAACTTTCCTTCCTTTCTGTCGATACAGTTACGCAAATTAGATGCGTAACCGTCTGGAAACTCCACATCGTTTGAAATCCAATCAAAGAACGCATCTTTTCCTTCTGCATCAAGTCGGTATATGGGAAAAGGAGCCCTACCATTCTCATCAACATGAAGTTCTGAACGAGCACATATATCGACTAAATCCAGTCTTGACTTCAAGTTATCCTTTGTTTTACCTTGAACGTTAAGGATCGTGTTCATGAGATTGTCAAAAAAATTCTTCTCAATATGCATGACATCTAAATTATGCCTTAGCAAATGATCCTCCCAGTATGGCAGATCCCAGAATATACTTTTTTGTGCCAGTTATGTAGGTTTCCAACAGCATCTACCGGAAAACGCGCATGTCCACCGATGTCTGGCGTCCTTTCTGCACCAAAATCTCTTAGTTGTGTCTTCAAACCTTTCTCACTAATTTCCGCAGGTGGACTGTCAAACACCTTCTTGTTCTTAGTAAACAAATTCCTACTCCTACGATATGGACGATCAGGTGGTAGGAATCTCCTGTGACAGTCAAACCAACACGTTTTCCTTCCGTGTTTTAGTTGGAAAGCATCAGTGTTATCTTGACAATATGGACATGATAGCCTTCCATGCGTTGTCCATCCAGATAACATACCATATGCTGGAAAATCACTTATTGTCCACATTAGTACTGCCCGCATTTGAAAGTTTTCTTTACACGAAATATCGTATGTTTCAGCACCTTGAGCCCATAGTTGTTGCAACTCATATATTAGTGGCTGAAGAAACACATCAAGTGATCTCTTAGGATGCTCTGGTCCGGGAACGAGAATGGAGAGAAACAAAAACTCTCGTCGCAAGCACAATTTTGGGGGTAAGTTGTATGGTGTAACAATGACTGGCCATAGAGAATATTGTCTTCCACTCTTCCCATACGGGCTGAAATCATCAGTACATAATCCAAGGTAGACATTTCTTCTCTCATACGCAAAGTCGGGATACTTTGATTGGAAATGTTTCCACGTTTTTGCATCTGAAGGATGTCTAATCTCACCATCTGTTGAGTGCTCCGCATGCCATCTCATTCGTTGCGCTGTGCGTTCTGAAAGATACAACCTCTGCAACCTTTCCGTCAAAGGCAAATACCACATCCTTTTATATGGCACTGGAACTCTTCCACTCGTATCTTTATAACGAGGCTTCCCACAAAATTTGCATGTAGTCCGCTGATCATCCGCCCTCCAATAAATCATGCAGTTATCGCTGCATACATCTATTACCTGATAAGATAAACCAACCCCAGCTACGAGTTTTTGAACCTCGTAGTATGAACCTGGAGCTACATTATCCTCAGGTAGAATACCTTTAACAAAATTAGCTATCGCATCCACACAGTCTTCAGCCAAGTTATAATCTGTTTTAATGCCCATCAGTCTCATAGCAGATGATAAAGCTGAATGACCATCTCTGCAACCTTCGTACAATGGTTGCTTTCCAGCATCCAACATTTCATAAAATCTCCTAGCTTCTGCATTGGGTAAATCTTCCCCTCTAAAATGATCATTTATCATATGCTCAGTACCTACACCATAATCTACATCCGCCCTAATTGGTTCTTCTAATCTAACCGCCGGCTGAGGTTCGCTAGTACTACCAAGTTCATAATCACTTTCCCCCATGATGATACCAAATTTTGTAACTTCGTGTAAACCCACTCAATAATAGATGAGTCCAAACATCCCACTCTTTAATAACTTTTCTATTTTTACAATTAGAGCAAGGACATCTTAACTTACCTGTTTCTGCTTCCGGTTGTTTGCGAGCTACCCTCATGAACTCGATTATACCTTGATTGTATTCTTCCGTAAGCAATCTCGTGTCCGGATCCAAATGAGGTCGATCCATCCAAGAACGAAAATAATTTGAAGAAGACATGTTTTTTTGGAATCAAATTCGTGAGACTAGGAGAGAAGAAGAAAAGAAATGGAGTGAATGAAGAGGAAGATGGGTGGCTGTATTTATAGATGAAATCCTCCAGGCATACTGAGGAAATTTCGAGGAAATTTCGAGGGATACAGACATTTCCTCGAAATTTCCTCAAAATAGTTTAAATCCCCCAACGGCTCTCCCAACGGCTCTCTAACGGCTACAAGATGTCGTCGATATTAGAAATATCCGTCGATTTTTTCCGACGACCCTGGTTTCCCTCGGTATTCCCTCGAAAATTACCGAGGAAGTTGGTCTTCCTCGAAATTTCCTCAAAAAATAGTGAGGAAATTTCGAGGAAACCCCATTTTTTGGTTTCCTCGGTATTTCCTCGATAGTTTGTCAGAAATTTCCGAGGAACTCATTTTCCCTCGGTATTTCCCTCAGAATCTGCGTGTTTTCTTGTAGTGGTTTCTCGCTTCGTGTGGTGAAGCTGTGACCCTCTCATCCGTTAGAGACCAAAAGCTAGCCCTGCTACATCAGATAGGTCATGAAAGAATTGAGGCGTTGGAGATTTGGATCACGACTAAGATTGACGATGAGGCTGTGACCTGGAGCAAGTTCATGAACGTGGATATGAGACCTCTAATTGGTGATCGTTACGTCCGGTTTGACGAGTACTTTGCGGGCTTCTTCATCATTGGCTCCGACAAGGAGGAGGAAGAGAAAGTCGCTGTGGTATTCGATATGGATGGGTATGAGTTCTGTTCTGAACTTGTCAGGACCGATCATTACCACACTGCTTTTATCATCGGAGACGGAGAGGAGGGATACTATAAAACTGTGAATCTTGGACTAGCTCCTAATCTCTGAAAACCCGATCCTCTCCATAGAGGAGGATATGTTCCTAGTGATTATCGGCCTCAGTGGTATGATCCCCCACTTGTCTGCTCATCTTCTTATCTCCCAAGTTTGGTGCAACTCAACAACCAACCCCGCAAAAGGAAAGAAAGAGATTGAATAATACTAGAGGATTCATTCGTTTTCTTTGCAAAAATGGTCAAACATCGTTTAAGTTTTAATAACTTAGGATTTTAAGTTCCATTTGGCTATTATTTTTAAGATTGGCTTTTAAATATATCAGCTTTTTATTAAAGCGCTGTTCGTTTGGTCGCCGCACGTACCTGCGGCTGCGGCTTAGACGCTTGTTTGTTTCATTGACGCGGGTATCAGCGTCTGCGTCTGCGGCCAAACGCAGCAGGCCTGCGTCTGACGCCATAAAAATCCGGCGTCCGCGACATAAATCCGCGTCTAATTACTGCTATTACAATTTTACCCCAACCTAATTTAATATTTACAAAAATTTGCCATCACCTAAATCTAGTGACGGCCGTTTCTTCTTCTCCATCCACGCAGCTCTCTTCTCTTCTCCTTTGAGCTTTCTCTACAGACGCATCTGGAGCTCTCTCCATCTCCAACCTCTCTCAAGCTCGCTCTCCATCTCTCTCAAACTCCCGACCCTCTCTCCATCTCGCACGATCTCGAGCTCTCCATCTCCAACCTCTCTCAAGCTCGCTCTCCATCTCTCTCAAACTCTCGACCCTCTCTCCATCTCGCACGATCTCGAGCTCTCCATCTCCAACCTCTCTCAAGCTCGCTCTCCATCTCCAACGCATCTCAAGCTCGCTCGAGCTCTTCATCTCCAACGCATCTCAAGCTCGCTCTCCACCTCTCGACCCTCTCTCCATCAAGCTTCGTCTCGTCTCTCACACCATCTCCAGAGCTCTCTCTCTCGATCTCAAACCCAGGTGAGACTCTCTTCCATCTCTGCAATGTGTTGTGTGTGTGTTTGAGATTTTGATGCATCTGTGTATATGGGTTTGTCACTGTTGCAGAACTTGAATGAGATCATTATAGCCTCACGAACTTGCTTTGTCTCAGGCTCTCCACCTCTCGACCCTCTCTCCATCAAGCTTCGTGCATCTCCTTCAAGGACTCTGCTTGTCGCTGCTTCGGTAATTTTCAGGAGCTACTAAAAATATAGCCTTATGAGAAGGTTTACGCTCGAGCCAAGCTTCGTGTTCCTAATCAACGTCAATCCAATAATGATGTGGTTGGTCAACGTGAGTATGGTGGAAGCCAAAACTAATTGTTTTGTGGAAATTAAAATCTCTCTGGTAGACTATTTACCAGCTTTGATTGATATAGCCTGAGTTTTCATTTCTCGGATAGTAATCAGCTTGGAGTTTTATTAGATACAATTATCATGGAGATAGCATTGCTTGTTTATATTATGTATCCTCTATTTCTTTCTATGTCTGTTATTGCTGAGCTGATGTCAAATGATTCACCTTATGGATTCTCTGTTATTTGGTTGAATCAGGCAATCATTGCCCTGAAAAAGGGAGCTTACTTGCTTAAGTATGGAAGAAGAGGGAAGCCTAAGTTCTGCCCTTTTCGCCTTTCTAATGTAAGCCTTTTTTGCTTCCATTTTCCTTCAAACTTATTGCCAGCAGAGTGCTCTATGGTGATTTTTTTTTTTCTTTCGTAACTTAGTTTACATTGTTTAAGAGATTGTTGCCTGTTACTTTCAGGATGAAAACTGTTTTGATATGGTTCATTTAGCGAGAGGTCTTTGGATGTGGTGAGATTTTCTTTAACCATTTAGTCATTTACTTTTTTTTTTATTCGCTTCTGCTATAAAACAACCACCCTGTCATTCGAAATATCACTGTCGTTTTCAAGGTTAAGGTTATTAATATGGTGGTAGGATTTTCTTTGGTAGATCTGCAAGGATAAAGATGAGGCTGAAGTGTGGTTTAGTGGTCTTAAAGCCTTGATTTCGCGTTACCATCAAAGAAATAGGAGGACTGAATCAAGCAGTGATGGGACACCATCTGAAGCTAACAGCCCAAGGACATATACCCGGAGAAGCTCTCCTTTGCGCTCCTCCATTTAGCAGCAATGACAGTTTGCAGAAGGTTCTAGAAAAAGTTTTCTGTGTACACTTTTGTGAATTTTATCGTAATTTTTTATCAACCAACTTAATTTCATGTTTCTTTTATCTGTAAAACATATTTGCCTTATTTGTTTGAAGTGATAATTTCAAAAATTAAATGTATGATTTTATCATATTTACTTCAGTATAATTTTTTTAATATGATTGATTATGATTATAAAGTAGTTTGATGTATTATTTTTATTTTTATTTAGCTTATGATTTATGACATCAAATATTTTATATTTGACCAAAATTTTATTACCAATTAAACATAATATTCTTATGGATGTAAATATATTTAAACTACATTTATTTATTTAAAATACAATTTACAAATTTTAAAAATAAAATATAAATAAATGAAAATAGTCGCAGCGTCAACCAAACGAACAACCCAAAACAGCGTCATGCGTCGGCGTCATGCGACTGCGTCAATTTCCTGCATCTTCGAAACGAACAACAATCAACGTCGGCGTCGGCGTCAGCGTCAGCGTCGGCGGCAACCAAACGAACATCAGATAAACGAGTTTGACGCAGCCGCTGACGCTGACACCGACACCGACACTGACGCTAAAACCGGCGGCAACCAAACGAACAGGGCTTAATTTGTTTTTCCAGCGTCTTTGCTTTTCTCTTATCTCTCTATAAACACATTTGCATTGGTTTTGAGTTTCTATATATTTTCTCCACGATCCAAGTACGTACCTGTTATATGCGAACCTTCAATAGTACACATGTAAAACTTGTACGTTGGGAAGGTAGTTCGTGGCAATAGTTAAGCTTCAAGACTAGTTAAGGTTACCAAACTCTAACATGTGTCAACTGTTTTACTTCCTCGCCGGTCCAAAACAGTTTTATACTTTTTTTTTGCCAAAATGTGAATATCATATAAATATAAGAAGGGGTTTGTAAACTTTACAAAAAAGGAAAAAACTATGCTAAGTTAACCTTGGCAAAAAATATAAACAAGGCCAAGCTAATAGCAAAACTTCCTAGAGATCCTAAGAGTTACTCAAGTCTGAGCCATTCCTGCATTAAGTGCTGAAACGGAGCAGTTTTCCTTCTTCCCAGTATTGCATCTCTGATGAATCGATCAATCTTCTTAAAGATAGATTGGGGCGTTTGAGATATACCATCATGAAGCCGCTTGTTTCTCTCAGTCCAAAGGCTGGAGATTGTCGCTTGAGGAGCAACACGCTTAAGGGTTAAGCTACTAATCGAATCATGGTGCTTCATCCATTCTGAGAAGGCCGACCAAGTGTGAAAGCCCCTATAAAAATAGCCAAGCCGATATAGCACAATACTCCAAACAGCTTCACTCACTTCGCACCTAAGGAAGAGATGGTCCCTGCACTCATCAACTAAACCACACAGGCAGCAAGAGGATGGAATGTTCATACCCCAATTTACTAGTCTAGCTCGAGTAGGTAACCGATCTTGGTGAGCCACCCACATTGTGAAAGCGTGACGGGGAATATGGCCTTTGAACCAAATAGTCCGAGTCCAACGCTGGTCTGATGCTCTGTTTCTCACTTGTTCCCAGGTCTTGCTTGTGGAGAACTGCTGCAACTCATTCCCACCCGTCTCCCACACATAAGAATCATCTGTAGCACTTAATGAGGGGAGCGGAATGGTGGTGAGGTGCAGTTGAAGCTCCTCAGCAGCCTGGGATCGTGCGCCTCTTAGGAGCCAACCATCATTGTTGCAAGCATGCGCCACCAGTGATGTATCCCCAATTTGGAGTTCCCTGGGACCAAGCTCACCAAAACGATCATCAGAGGCCCAAGGGGTGTCCAATGATCATACCAAAAGCTTATCCGCTGTCCATTACCCAATTTTGCCTTTAGGAAAGCTGCCGCAAGGCCACGTAAGGACAGAAGACTATGCCATGAAGAAGAAGTAGCTTTTGAAGCATCAAGGGCCCAAAAAATTTCACCTTTAATTCTGTATTCTTTCATCCAAGAAGCCCACAGTGAGTCCCTCAGCAGTGTATAACCGCCAGATTAAACTTCAGGCAGAGAGTTTTATTCCAGCGACTGATGTCCCTAAGCCCCAGCCCTCCCTCTTTCCTTGGGAGAGTGACTGTCTTCCAGGCAACTTTGGCAATGCTTTTCTTTTCTTCAGTTCCGCCCCAAAGAAACTGAGAACACATAGCTTCAATCTTTTGATGCAGTTCTTAGGCAGAATAAAAGCAGAGGTCCAAAAGTTGATGGAGCCATAGATAACGGAGGATAAGAGCTGCCTTCTTTCTGCAAATGATAGAGCTCTAGCTGACCAGCAGTTGAAGTTTGCAGAGATCTTAATCGATGAGAGGCTTATAATCAGGAGCCTCAACGTCTGATACATCAGAGGGAGGCCGAGGTACCTGATTGGCATGGATCCGATGGTGAAACCCAATCGTGACATCACCACAGTTTCAGGAGCACTGAGGCCGGCCACATAGAGCTCCGTCTTTGCTTTATTCATGCGCAAGCCAGACCAAAGTGCAAAGTCTTCCATCGTCTCGGTAATACATCTCACAGACTCGGTAGTACCATCCGCAAAAATCATCAAGTCATCAGCAAAGGATAGATGAGTGACTTGAAGGGCTGAAGTGTTTGGATGGTAGCCAATGGATCCATCAAGGTACTTCCTCCGCAGAGCTGTTGAGAGAACACTTCAAGGGCTAAGACAAAGAGATAGGGAGAGAGGGGGTCTCCTTGGCGGAGCCCCCTTGTTCCTTTGAAATAGCCACAAGGTTCCCCATTGATGGCAACCGAGAATCGAGTTGTGGTAAGACACTTCTTGATCAGCTGCCTAAACACCAACGGGAATTGCAGGGCCTCCAAAGTGTGGAGAACAAAGTTCCAGTCTAGAGTGTCGAAAAGCCTTCTGGAGAATCACTTTGAGCATACACCTTTTGAGATCTTCTTCCAATTATACCCCGAGACAAGCTCCGTGGCTAGCAGCACGTTTCCACTAGTAACCGACCAGGAACGAATGCAGACTGAGAGGCAGATATCAATGTCAGAAGATGGTCTTTTAGCCGATTGGCTAGAAGCTTCGACGCCACTTTGTACACCGTGTTTGCAGCAGGTAATAGGCCTGAACTCAGTAATCTTATTCGCATTGGTCTTTTCGGAACTAGAATAAGAAGCGTCGCATTCCATTGCTGCAGTAAGTTTCCCAGTGGTCAGAAACTCTTTGACACGTCAATCATATCACGGCCAACCACTTTCCAGTTTCCTGTGAAGAATTCAGGCCGGGTAACCGTCAGGGCCGGGTGATTTATTCTTTGGAAGGGAGAGGAAGGCTCTTTCAATGTCTAGATCAGTGAATGGCGCTGCAAGGGCTGAGATGGCGTCGGTGGAGCACTTGACCTGCATACCGAAGCAATGTCAGCAGGAGTGGATTCAGTTGGCGGGTTGATACCTCCAAGAAGCTGCTGTTAATAATCAACTGTGTGGCACTTTATACCATCAAGGGTATCAATAATACTGCCATTTTCATCAAGGAGGTAGTGAATGTGGTTCTGAGCCTGCCTTGCCCGAATAGCTCGGTGAAAGAAAGCTGTACCCGCATCACCCTCAACTGACCATTGAACTCTTGATCTCTGATGGAGGAATTTATCTTCAGCTTTGGCCAAAGTAAACCATTTAGCATGAGCAGAGCGCTCTGCAGCAGCCGCAGCTAGGCTTGGCGAAGATAGAGAAGTGTTTTGGCATTCGGTGAGGTGTTCAAAAGCCTCTTGTACCCGCTTTTCAATTTCAGAAAAATTTTCTTTGTTGAAAGAACGGATAAAAGGCTTCATCTCCTTGAGCTTCTTCGAGACACAGAACTGCTTAGTACCAAAAAACGTCATGGAGTTCCAGGCAGCTGTTACAAGAACCTGAAAGTCGGGGTGAGAGTTCAGATGGGCAAAGAACCTGAAGGGACGTTTCTGAGGGGGCTTTAGCTGATCCAGAAACGTACAACAGGGACTATGATAAGAAATGCCAGGTTTTCCAAAGACAGCAATAGACTCCGGGAAGGTTTCCAGCCAATCTTCGTTACACAGAATGCGATCCAGCTTCTTGGAAACAGACGAGTTGGACCAAGTAAACGTGTTGCCGCTGAACTGAAGATCAGATAGAAAGCATCGCTGAAGACATTCACTGAAATCACGCATACCACGAGTGGAGGTAGAGAGGTCTGCTCTAGAGTGCTCTGAGGGACTGATGATTTCGTTGAAGTCCCCCATCACAATCCAGGGGAGACCGCAGAGATGTGGTGAGCAAGAAGTAGCTTCAAGTTCACTCCATAAAAGTCTTCTTTCCTTTCTACAGTTAGAAGCATAGATAAAAGAAACCACAAACTCACTAGCCTGAAACGGGAGTTTGACAGAGCATGTGACCATTTGCAGAGACTTTGCGATAATTTTAACCTACACAGAAGGCTTCCAGACAATCCAGATTTTTCCGAGGTCGGAGAACTCATAGTTTGTAGCGAAAGACCAGTTGGGCAGGATGTTATTCAAAATAGAGACCGACTTTGGCTGCTGTACATGCGTCTCAACGAGACAACCAAAAATAGGGTTATATTTACGAATTCCTTTCTTCAAACCTCGTTGCTTTACTGAATCATTTATTCTTCGTATATTCCAGCAAAACAGATCCATGGAGAGGTGGAGAGTTAGAGGATTAAAGGGCCTCTAGCCCTGGCTTTTGACTTTTCCTGCTTCTTGTATCTCTTGGAGAAGAATTCGATGAACTCATCACCTCCATCCTGAGGGTTATCATCCTCTTCCGATATGGAAGCGTCAGAGGAAGCACCAGAGGAGCTAGTAGTACCGGGGCTAGACTGAGGCTGCTCTTCAAAAGATCCATCCGCTGAGAGATCAACACATAAGCTTCCCTTAGACAGATCATGGGAGACAGATACAGAGCTTCCGGAGAGCCCTCGAGAATCAGGTGATTGCTCTGAACCAGGAGTGTCAGGAGGGGCGCTTTCTGAAGACTCGGGGGGTGGAGCAGCATTGCGCTTAGGTTTCCTTGCCCTCTTGGGCGGTGTGGAATCAGCCACTAGAGGTTGACCAACAATGGGCAGGAGGCTTTGTATCGGTCTCTTGCCCTCCTTCTTCTTCTGCCTCTCAATGTCCTGCTTTTGCTTCTCGCTATCTTTATTAGGACCCGAGTGATTGGTGCGGGGGCATGAGGCAGTGGTGTGCTTCACCGAGTTGCAAGTCAAGCAAGTCTTTGGCGCATGCTTACACTTCGAGATAGTATGTCCAAACTTCTTGCAAAAGGTGCAGAGGGAGGGGAGCCAGGGACTCGAGACAACAATTCTTCTGGTATCCCCGCTCTCAAATCGTGCATTGACGAACTCAGGAAGTGGCTTCCTCGGGTCAATGACAGTGTAGACCTTGGCTACCTCTATGTTTGTGAGGTTTTCCGTAGTCGGGTGCAAGCAAATCGGGTTTCCCACCATCCCTGCAATCTCTTTTAGGGCGTCCTTGTTGAAGAATTGGAGGGGAACACCTGTGAACTCAAGCCATACCGGGACCGTCTCAAGCTCAGGTTTGATTTGCTGGATACCGGGAGACCATTTTGAGACAAACATGGTTTGCCCATCAATCTGCCACAAGCTTTGCTTCAGGATGCGTCGTCGAGCATTGGGACAAGGCACACGGAAGAGAAAGGCGTTTCCTTCCATTTTGTTGACGGTTATGTCTCGTCGCTGACGACTCCATATACCATTAACGATGGCATGGATGGCACCTTTAGCTGGGGGCTCTTCATAGAACTGACCCAGGATAAAACACTCCCAAGCTTTCTTGTTCTTCTCAACAACAGCATTAGGAATTGTCACACAAGATTCACCAAATTCAAGCACGAAAGGCGTCTCCTTTGGGACAAGCTTGTCAGAAGCCTTCTTGACAAAACCTTTCCAGATATCTGAAGCAGAAGGGGAAAGAGTCGCAGGAGGGTTTGCAGCTGCTTCCGTAGTAGTAGGTGCTAGGATGTCGGCTTCCTTTCTAGATGAACACGGCGAATCGACAGCTAGGGTTTCGGGAACCATGGGTTCAGATTGCTTGGCCAAAGTAGATCTAGAGTCTTCCTGGGCAGGCAGCAAGGTCTGAGTTATCTGAGCGGAGGCTCCGGCCAGAGGGGGGTCAGAAACGGGAAAGGGATTGGCGGTTGAGGAGGCAGGCGCCTTCGATTTCTGGGAGGAGGATTGGGTTTTGGCCACTCCAGTGGGGAGACGACCGCGCGGTTTGTTTTTCGGATGTTTCTTTTTAGCCATGGAGGCGGGTGGGGGCCGCCGCCGAGATCGGCGACGGTGAAGGAGAAAGGAAAAAGATCTCGTTTTGGGAGAGAATTTTTTAGACGCGTGAAGCGCGTGGCATTTTTTTTTTTTTTTTTTAACAGTTTTATACTTAACAAACCAGACCATCTTGTCACTAGCTATCTTCATGACTTATTGAGTTCACTAACATTAGTTAACGACCAACAACAAGGAATGGATGCATGCTGTTGGATTTTCATAAAATGGCAGTTCGCATATTTTTATTTTTTTCTAATATTTATTTTATAATATAAAAAGAAAATAAGAAGAATAACTTCATTACGTAATCGATGGCAGCATGGAAACCCTAATCTTACGCACGAGGCACATCTTATGAAAAATACATAATAATTGCCTATCTATGTAAATATATTTATTAGAGAGAAAGCCCTAGATTGTTTCTACTGTTGAAAAGCGTGGAAGGGATATGATGAAGAGGATATGCGACCTTCCACCGGAACTGGTAGGGGCGAAGATACTGAGCAAGGTTCCGATAACATCTCTGGGACAAGTGCGATCCACTTGCAAACTATGGGACCGTTTAACCCGAGACTGGATATTGGGTAAAGAAGCAGCGGGGCAGCGTCAGTTTTTGGGGTTCGTTACGGTGGATTTCAAGGTTTGTTCATTGAGATTCCGCAAGGAAGAAGAAAAAGATGCTGATCTATCTATAAAGGAGGTAGGTTTACTTAACCAGTTCGAGATTAGTAAAGTTTTTCATTGCGACGGGTTATTGGTATGCGTCCTCAAGGAAGACAGATCGAAGCTCTTGGCGTGGAACCCTTATTTGGGGCAAACAAGGTCCATCAGTCCCAGACCGGGGGATGATTTCAACGAACTAGACACTTATCTCTTTGGTTACGACAGGAACCGTAACCACAAGATGTTGAGGTTTTACAGTGAGTTTGAGATGTACGAATTTAGCTCTAATTCATGGAGGGTTCTTGAGGGGGTCACACTGCCCGACAGCTTGATATTAAAATTCGGAGGTCACCGCTACGTGTCTTTGAAGGGAAATGCTTATTTTCTGGCTCAGGAGATTACGACTGATGATGTTCTTAGAGATGTTATCCTACGTTTTGATTTTACAACGGAGACGTTTGGACTAGAACCTCTGCTTGTTCCGTTTCTCGCTTTGTGTGATGAAGCTGTGACCCTCTCATCGGTTAGAGACCAAAAGCTAGCCCTGCTACATCAGAAAGGTCAAAGAATGATTGAGGCCTTGGAGATTTGGATCACCAATAAGATTGATGGTGAGGCTGTGACCTGGAGCAAGTTCATGAACGTTGATATGAGACCTCTGATTGGTGATCGTTACGTCCGGTTTCACGATGAGTTTGCGAGCTTCTTCATCATTGGCGACGACGAGGAGGAAGAGCAAGAGAAAGTCGCTGTGGTATTCGATATGGAGGGGTATGAGTTCTGTTTTGAACTTGTCAGGACCGATCATTACCACACTGCTTTTATCATCGGAGACGGAGAGGAGGGATACTATAAAACTGTGAATCTTGGACTAGCTCCTAATCTCTGGAAACACGATCCTCTCGAGACAGGAGGATATTTTCCTAGTGATTATCGTCCTCAGTTTTATGATCCCCCACTTGTGTCCTCATCTTCTTATCTCCCAAGTTTGGTGCAACTCAACCACAAAAGGAAAGAAAGAGATTGAAAAATACTAGAGGTTTCGTCCGTTTTCTTTGCAAAAATGGTCAATCATCGTTTAAGTTTTTAATGACTAAGGATTTTAAGTTCCATTTCGCTAATATTTGTCAGGTTGGCTTTTAAATATATCAGCTTTTTTATTAGTTTGTTTTTCCAACTTCTTTGCTTTTTCTTTCGTACTCTCTATAACACATATATGCATTGGTTTTGAGTTTCTATATATTCTTTCCACGATCCAAGTGCCTGTTATATGCGAACCTTCAATAGTTCACATGTAAAACTTGTACGTTGGGAAGGTGGTTCGTGGCAATAGTTAAGCTTCAAGACTAGTTAATTAAGGTTACCAAACTCTAACATGTGTTGGAGGTATCTGGGTTTTACTTCCTCGCCCTGTCCAAAACATTGTTAAACTTAACAGACCAGAACATCTTGTCACTGTCTATCTTCATGATTTATTGAGTTCAAGAATCTATAAACCAGATGCTTCTTGCGGCTTCTTACATTAGTTAACGACCAACAACAATGTGTTCCGGTGCTATTTTAAAACCCAAATTTGGTGGATTTTTCCGGTTATATAGGATTCTAGTGTTAAGACCGGATTTGTTAAAGTAAGATTTTGAGGTTGAACGCAAAGTTACACATCACTACTCAGGGGTTGGATTTCAAAGAGTTCCCGGGAATGTTTCTTGATTTGATGCTGCAAGTTCTTATAGTTGTGAGCTGAAGTTAACAACAGAATAAGGAAAGGCATCAAAGGGTTTAAAGATGGTTTGAACTTATCTAAATACAACAAGGATTAAGAACTATGTGAGCTATAAAAGGAGTTTAAAAAGTCGTTTGTGATTTCTTAAGGCTTTGAGAGGTTTAAAAACGTGTCTGCAAAGTCAAGAGAGTTGAGAGATAGAATGTGAGAGATCTTATCAACTCTTTAACCATAGAAATCTCATGCATGTGCCATAACTTCGAGTCAATGATCATTCCAAAACTTTTGCTATCAACATGATATAGTTTAACCCATTCCAAAAGCTTTAGATCAGACAAAGGTTTCGTTCTCTTAATGGTTTTACAACCAGTGATAATCTTGCAAAGTACATCTTCGAAGCTATAGAGTATAGACATTGCTTTGTGTCCTGAGATGACCGGTTTCTATATATGTATTCTGGACCTTCATAGCCAATTGTTCCAACTCTCTTTTTAAGAGAATCAAGAAAGACGATGTTGTTACTTGTGAAAGAAATAACTAGTGATTTACCGGAGATTTAAGGAAGATATGAGAAATGTTAGTTACCGCGGTTGTGACGTGAGTTTTTCTCTCCTTCAGGACCTTCTCTCGCGAGACCAAAATCCGATAGTTTCGGCCTAAAGTCGTCGTTTTGATTTAGTTTCTGTTTGGTTTATGCCTTTAAGAAAATAAAAGAGAACCCCAATATGTTTATACTCTTTTTATTTTAATTAGGTGTATTGTCCGTAGTTGCATGCTTAATAATTTTATAAAAATTTATAAGTAGATATATTATCAATTCAAAACTGCTAGAATAAATTATTTTCATGTTTGTAAAATATTTAATATTTTATAATATTAATTTTTTATATAGGAAAAAAAAATTTCTTTAAAAGAAATTTTTCTTTATTTTTTTTGTAAACTAAGAAAATTTTCTTTATTACGTAAAATAAACTTGAAAACGTTTATATATACATAAAATTATATTTTGTTAATCAAACCAAAAATCCAAAATAGATTTTCAAAATATTTATATTGATGTTATACATACTTTAAGATCATATAATATATATATATATATATATATATATATATAATTACGGAGAAAATTTTTTCATACTCAATTAAAATGCATGTTAAGCTTTTTGTTTCATATATTAACAAAGTTACATCTAAATTCTAAAAACAATAGCCAAAAAACTTATATATATTTTTGGAATGTTACTTCCAAATTTATTAATCATTTAATCGATTAAAAATAAAAATCAGTTAATCAAAAGCTAAATTTTTAAATATAAAAAACTTAAAAATGAAAATTTTGATTTTTTTTATTTCAAAATATAAATATCTCAACCCGACCCGAAATAATTGAATCCAAATTAAAAATATCCGAACCCGACCCGAAGTACAGAAATACCCAAATGGGTTCTATACCCTTATACTAAAATAACCAAAAATCGAAAATAAATTTTAAAATATTTATATTGATGTTACATATACTTTAAGATCATATAATATACTTATAATTACGGATATTATATATGAGTAAATATATATATGTTAGATTATCTTCGGATATCCATTTGGGTTCGGATTTCCAATCTCTCATAAATCACCCGTTCAGGCATTTTGCTATTTCGATTCGAATTTTGATTAGGGTTTTTTGGGTCGGGTCCGATACGGGTCCGAGGGTAATATGTCCACCCCTGCTCGGGGCGATAGCAATTTAGATGCATCAGATTTTGTTTCTTCGATAACTAATGCATCTCCTTGTCTCATTATTTCATAATGAATATGCACATTCGTAACCAAAAAAAAAACTATTTAAGGCTTGGTGATTTAAGTGTGAGGAATGGTGCTGTTGGATGTCCATAAAATGGCAGTTCAAATATTTTAATTTTAAAATTTTTATTATGTATGTTTATAATATTAAAAAGAAGAATGAATTCATTACGTAATTGATGGTAGCATGGAAACCCTAATCTTATGCACGAGGCACGCCATGTTAATTTCTAATTTCAAGGCATCTTAATATATCTATATATTTAAAACTATTTAATTTTACTCATAAGAAAAATGCGTTTTTATATTTATAATAACAATGTTTATTTATATATTAAAGTTTCTGAGTTTCATAAACCAGCTAAGTTAGTCAGAAAATAAACCAGCCACTTATTATATTTTCACATAGGTCAGCCTTCTTTCCCCATTTGTTTATTATCAATTCAATATGTATAGTATTTATACATAAACTGGTTAGTAACGTAAGGGTTAACTAATTCCTTCAACGAAAGGAGATTAGTTAAAAGACGAGTAAGATTCCAGAATGGAGGTGCGTGCGGTTAAAAGAGAGGTTACCAGAGGTGCTTTTATGTGGCTCATGGTAGTCCAATTTGGCTAAGGGCGTTGCTTGCAGAGGAAGTCTCGCTGAACAGGTTGCTTTAAGCAGTGGAGAACTGGTGAAATCTCGTGTGTAAGTGGCTGTAGTGGGACTCTTGTGTTTTAGGCCTTGATCCCTATTTGTTTCTTTATCGGTTCCTGGGTTATGTTCTTTGGTTTTTTTCCTTTCAGATACTCTTGTTCTGTTCCTGCAGTTTTCAAACATTCTCAGAGTTAAAAAAAAACTAATTCCTTCAACACAATTAATTATAGGCCTACAACTACAATCCATGAAAGTTAGTTATTGAATATCAACGTTCATACTGCAGTATACAGAAGCAAACACACAAAACCTATACACTAATCTTTAGTCAAAAAGCTACCTACAAATACTACTTCTAACTTCTAAGTTTTTAAAATATAATAGGTTACACCTGGATTTTTATCAACTTAACCAGTATAAGATTCAATTAATTAAACACATAGACTCACTCAGATATATCTGTCTAAAATGCTACTATATGCCATTTTTATGCCACACCCTATTTTTACGGTTACGTTGGTAAGAAAGCTCACATGACTTTATCTGGCAATCAATATACATTGGATCAGAAGGCTAAGTTCTAGCATTAATATCAAAACTAGATCTTGACCCGCTCGACTGAGCGGGTGTCAATTTTCATTTTTTGTTTATACTAAATATTATATATGGTTTGCAATATGTATACTAATATAACATATTTAAAAATAATAATATGCTTAGTTACATCGAATAACTTTTTGCGTTCCACAGTAAATTACATGACCAATATTTATTGGACATCATATAAACAAATCAAACATTTGTATAATTAGATCATGTAAACAAATCAAACATTTGTATAATTAGATTTGTGTATAAAATATCTAAAATATAATTTCTGAATCAAAAGTAGAAAACATATACAAATATGAGTTAGTATGTTATTAAAAATGGTACATTATTTCTAACATTTGTAAGAAAATAAAAACATTATAGATAATTTATTCCATAGAATATTCAGTTTGTATAGTTGTATCAATAGTTTTCAAAATAGAGAAGGTGTATGCACTCTGAAAATATTTTAAATCATGTTAGCAAATTTTTCGAAAAGTATAGATTTTTTTTGAAAAATTTAATTAGTTAATGTGACTTTATTTTTAGTTATTACTAATAAATAATAAAAATATAATTACATATTTATATATAATATTGTTCATTAAACATTTAAAGCTATATTTATTAATTATTTGCGAACACACACACATATATAAAAAATAGGAAAAAATAATGAATAATATAAGTTAGGTTTATTAATTTTTGTTGTCAGACTTATTTTTTTATTTCAAATTCAATTTTGGGAATATATTAATTAAACAGAAAAGACAAAAAATCATAAAAGATAACACATATTAAATAAAATTTGATTTTGGAAATGCATTAATTAAACAGAAAAAGACAAAAAATATTTAGGCAAGACACATTAAATAATTGAAAAAGACAATCATTAATATAGGAAAACTAATTAAATGCTCAATGACATATCATTGTAAATAACACTGAAAACTTATGGGCATTTTATAAGTGTACTTCTCTTTTAATAATAAAGATACATTACAAAGATATTCTCAGGTGCTAAAAAGTCACCGATCAAATAGATTACAAAAACGAAAAAAGTAGTAGAAAAAAAACCGTGAAACGTGTTTATAGGTGTGGTAAATGGTCATTAAATAGCGAAATGTGTGGAAGAATGACAAACAATAAAAAAAACAAAGGCATGTGGGAAGGGTCTTGACAGTGGTCAGAAATGCCATGCTGAGATGAGGCAAAGAGCCTTCACTCCTTGTGGGTCTCCTTAATTATCTCTTTTCATCTTCCCTTCCTTCTAATTTGTTTATAACCTAATAGTAAATCATACTATAATATGTTTATTTGCATTTTTATCAAGTTTGAACCTCAAGAAAAAACAGAGTTTCTCGACAGAGGAGATTCATATAACTATCAGCTATCATGTGCTAGGAAAGGTGAAAGCAACTAAGCATCAATGACAGGATGAAAAAATATCATGCTGATTATTTATATCATATCTAATATATGTGTAGTACTTTTTGACCCAAAAAAAAGAGTGTAGTACTTGTTTATATTGTTTATCAACATTATAAGAACTAGTCTAGTTCTTAGTGAATCCCAGGTGGAATGTTAGCCCATGTTCAAATAATCAAGTTCATACATCAACCATGGACCATGGCATAGGTTATCACGAAAAGATAATTATACATTTTATACATTAAACAAATGGGATATTTTCAAATATATACTATATAATGACGTAATGTGAAATCACCTGTCATCATAAGTAAGCGATCCACTGTCCTTTTCTAACTAAATTCAACACTTTCACTTCAATACTTCAACTCTCTCTGTCTCTCTAGCCTTATATAAACCCTATACGTACGTATACTCTCCTCAAACTCACCGAGTCAAAAACAAAACCAACATGTCAACGACCGACTCCGTTAAACAATCATCTCCGGTAGAGGAGGAGCATCCTCGAACCAACAACAACAACAAGAAACGAGCTAGACCCGACCCGGTTTACCGAGGCGTCCGGATGCGAGCGTGGGGCAAATGGGTCTCCGAGATCCGCGAGCCCCGCAAGAAGAGCAGGATCTGGCTCGGGACTTTCTCCACGGCGGAGATGGCGGCGCGTGCACACGACGCGGCTGCTCTCGCCATCAAAGGAACCTCCGCCGTCCTCACTTCCCGGAGCTCGCAACTTACCTTCCCCGTCCAGCTTCCTCTTCTCCACGAGACGTTCAAGCCGCAGCCGCCGTAGCCGCCGCCATGGACTTCTCTGATCCAACCACCGTCGTCGTCCCGGAGACGCAGCACTTGTCTCCATCGAGTAGCTACTCGACGTCTACGTCGAGCGAAGAAGCAGCGTCGTCAACGGCTGAAGAGCTGAGCGAGATAGTGGAGTTGCCGAGTCTAGAGACGAGTTACGATGAGCCGTGGAGCGAGTTCGTGTACGTTGACTCGGCGTATCCACCTAGTTCGCCTTGGTATTTTAATAACTGTTACAGCTTTTATTACCACAGCGACGAAAATGGCACTTCGATGTCTGAACCTTTTGAGTCTTCCAATTTTGGCCCACTTTTTCCTTTAATTTAATCCCTTTGTTTTTAAATTTTTACATTTTAAATCACATTTATATTATACTATTACTATGCTTTATAGTTTCTTTTTGTCTGATCGGACGATAACTACTTTTTTCTGCACATGTGATTTAAACCCTTTCTCTGTTTCTATTTTGTAAGTTTGGCAAAAGCATGCAGTTGCGTAGATGAAGATTTGGAGGATAAAACTATTTGTATATACCAAGGGTTAGGCTAATATTTGATAAAAGGTCTAGGCTGATATACAGTATAATTTGAATCTGTAGTTGTATATATAATTAATTAAAAACATGTTCTCATATGGTTTGTTAGCTGGTAGATACGGAATCCTGTCAACTTGGTATTTAATTAGATACTTATTATCACACTATGAATTTAATTCACAAAAATTTCCCTATATCGACTGAATTAACCAACTCTTTACAAAATATTAGTGTTCTAGTCAATGAAAATAACAAATACAAAAAAATAAAATAACAAATACAAAGCAATACATTTTTGTGCTTAGAGCTCAATTTGTTTCCTGTTAAAGAATAAAGATGGATAATTAAAATAACACTAAAACAGAGTGATAAAAAAAATTCTTTGCTAAAATTTGGAGTGATAAGATTTGCAGGTAGGTTAATCATTCTTGTGATTTTAGTTACTCTTGTTTGACTTTATGGGTTTTAGTCAGTCATTATTTCTTTAATTAGGACTTGACCTTAATTTAAACTAACACACATCCACTAACTCATGTAACAACGATGGAGATTTAATACCTTCATTATTTGTTTTTGTTATTAGACGAACTTTGTTTCAGTTTATTAATGATTAAGTCACTTGTTCATACGGAAATCCAACCATGGGGAGGGATCGAATCATTTGCAAACCAATTCTGAAAAGAAAAAAAATTACAGCCATGGGGAAAATACCTTTTTTTTTTTAATTTCATAGAGTATATGTATATGTTACACCAAAGTGTTGCGTGAGTCTCCTCGACGAAAACATCAATCAACACCCGCCTCATGAGGTGATTAAGTGAACTCATTTTTTATAATCATCGTATTAAACTAAAATATATTGTCACGTTAATTAATCATGCAGTTAACTATTCCGCATGATTAGGCCATTGCCATTGGGATCCGCGGTCAACGGAGGTTCCACCCACGAGTACAGTGTTTGTTTATTTTTGTCCTCAAATCTAATGATTCTCATAATTATTTAACAAGGACCCACTGTATATACTATAAATCTTATAATGAAGGATTTTTTGGGGTTACAAATATGTAAAATCATTATGCTTATATATCAGAAATAGATCTTTCCAAAAAGATATCGCAAATCACTCTCTGAAATAAATTACTACATGATTGATTCTCCAGTGATAATAATAAAGATAATTCACGTGAACATACTAAATAACAAAGAAGGAAGATGTTGAATGGTTCCACTTATACAACAATTATATTTAAACAAGTATACTCAAAAGTCCAAACTTCCGGAGTTTTGTAATACAAGGAGGTGCAAGCGATTAACACATCTTAAAAGTCACACGGTCAAGATCTTTGTCGTCAAGCTAACCGCAACTCAAGCACGCAAAGTTGTCCACTAAAACTTGCAAGCTAAAGTAGCTAACATGCATGGGCAATGGTTCAAAACATTTAAAACTGAATATTCAAGTATCCGGCACTAAGTATAAGTGGAGACAAGATGTCCAGTAATATTTCAATTCCTACATTTTTCATGATTACATTTAAATTGTTAGTTTA